>JAZKJV010005907.1:0-296896 GCA_037367405.1 Ottelia alismoides | reverse complement strand
TAAGTACCGAGTCCAAAAGCTGTGACCAATCCTTTCGGTCAAGGAGGATCTACCTTCTGCAATATAGTCCTTGATCTCCAGGTTCGACACTTCAGTAAGACCATTGGCTAAGGATGATAAGTAGTGGCTACACGATGGTCAATGTTGAACTCGCTAGCAAGGGCCTTCACCTTGTCGTTGATGAAATGAGACCCCCCGTCAGATATCAACACTCTAGGCACCCCGAACCGTAAAATGATATTCTTCCTCAAAAATATGCAATCAGTCTTAGCATCTACGGTTTGGGTGGGGATGGCCTCAACCAACGGACTAAAATAATCGGCCAACAGAATGTACTCAAATCCCTGACTCTTAGGGAGTGGACCCATGAAATCGTGTCCCAAGCGTTAAAAACCTCACAGAAGTGAATGGGCTGCATCAGCATCATATCACGCTGTCCACAAGTGCCCACTCCTCGCACAGGTTTAGTACATTTCTTCACGAATTCATCAGAATCCTTGAAGAAGGGTAGGCCACCATAGGCCGGATTGGAGCACTTTCTGTGCCGTTCTCCTCCCCAGAGTGATGTTCTCCTGCCTCAAGCTTGTGGCAGTATGTGAGGATGCTATGGTTTCTCCTCCTGAGGAATGCACCGATGTCAGATGCTATCCCCTCCTTCATGATAAAAGATGGGATCCTCCCAATGGTAGAACTTGGCGTTCACAAGGAAGGTCTCAAGACGCTGCCTGGGCCAACCTTGTGGAACTTTCTTGGCAACACGATAGTTCACAATGTCGGCGTACCATGGGAGCGAGGCGATAGCAAGTATTGAATCATATGGGAAGGTCTCAGGAATGAGATCAGTCTGCTCAGATTCTCAAGATGCTCTAATCGGGAGAGATGATCCGCCACCACATTCTTGACTCCAGGCTTATCCTTAATCTCAATGTCAAACTCTTGGAGTAGAAGGATCCATATAGTCAGTCTCGCTTTGGCATCCTTCTTTGCCATGAGGTACCTAATGGTAGCGTGATCTGTAAAGATAGTCACCTTTAATCCAATGATGTATGATCTGAACTTATCTAGGGCAAAAACTATGGCTAGCATCTCCTTCTCAGTGACGGTATAGTTCCATTGTGTGGCATCCAATGTACGGCTAGCGTAGTGAATGGAAAATGGCACTCTATCCCTCCTCTGTCCCAGCACGGCCCCTACGGCAAAATCAGAGGCATCCGTCATGATCTCGAATGGGAGAGACCAATCAGGCAGCTGAAGTACAAGAGCCTCAACAACTAGACTCTTGAGAGTCTCAAATGACGTAAGACACTTATCATCTACAATGAACTCTGTGTCTTTAGTCAGCAAAATCAGTCAACGGTCGGGCAATCCTGCTGAAATCATGAATGAATTGTCGGTAGAAACCGACGTGCCCCAGAAAAGACCGTATCGCAAGTTGGACGGTGGATTGAGTTTCCTGATGATATCCACCTTGGCTAGATCAACCTCCATGCCCCTGTTGGAGATGATATGACCAAGCACCATCCCTTGAGTCACCATGAAGCGACTCTTCTCCCAGGATAATACAAGATGGACCTCGATGCATCGCTGAAGGACACGGTCTTGGCAGTCAAGACAAGCATCAAACCTATCGCCATAGACCGAAAAGTCATCCATGAAGACCTCCAAGCACTTACCACCATGTCCGAGAAGATGGATAACATGCACCTTTGAATGTCGCCAGGGCGTTACATAGACCAAAGGGCATCCGTCTGAAAGCATATGTCCCAAATGGACAGGTGAATGTAGTCTTTTCCTGGTCTTCGGGCGCAATGACTGATAAATCTCTCTTTCATCACCCTTTATTCTATCATTTTGGCCTTAAAAACCCCAGCAAATGCATGTAAATAGCATAAATTTGTCCATAAAACATTCATTAGTTTGTTGCATTCATTGTATATAGAATAAGGTTTTCAATGCCAAAAATATAGAATAAAGAGAAGAAAAGAAAAAGGAATAAAATATTGCAAATATTTATGACCCGAACCCCGAGACCAAGGCCAGCATGGAATTGGTCGACAAGGAATAAAGTAGGGGGAGAAAAGGGCCAAGAGTACAATAATACCCTCATTTATTTATTCCTTTATTTATGCATTTTTGACACCTATTTTGTATATAAATTATTCATTCCTCATATGAAGAAACTTTGCACATGAAAGTTGTAGATAATAATGTAAATAAAAATACAAAATTGAGTTTGTGTAAAAATAATACTCAGTGTACATTTTATACCCTGAATAAAAAGCCAAATTCTCAACTTCACAGACCCATATCTTGCAAATAAAAACTCCAAATCACCCAAACTCACCTTTAATTGTATATAGCTTTCCAAGAATATTTAATAAATTGGTTTCATAATTTTTGAGTTCATCTGTAAAAGTTAGGTTTTTGGCCTTCATTGTGCAATCTGCCTGATTAAAATATTCAATTTATTCATTATTTATTATTTTTACAAAATTATATTTTTAGAATTTTTGGACACATGTATACAATACATGTACATATTGAAATTAAAAGAAAATCAAAAAGAATTTGTAGAGTAAAATAAGTCTATAAGATACATAGACAAAATACCTATGTTATCTATATGTATATAAAATAAAAGGGGATTTCATTATTCATCTATATTTTTATAATAATGTAAATATTACATATAACTTATTAAAAATACAAATCCCAAATAAAAACCAAGAAAATACATTAAATAAATTAAGTATGTATAAAATATAGGTAAACTACATATAGGTATACCTACTTATATATGTACCTATTTATTTAAATATGAAAATCAACTCATAAAAATCAAATAAAAATACCCTCACACTCATAAAAATAAATTATAAATTTATAAAATAAGACAATAAAATAATAAAATAAAATAAACAACATAAAAATAAAATGTACAAAATACATGTAAATACCATGCCTCCATACATTATTAAAATAAAACCATAATAAAATACACCAAAAAAATATAAAAATCATAAATAAATACTACATGAATTAATACACATTTTTCATTTTATAAGAAAATTCTAATAAAATCATTTATTATGATAAATAATTCATTTTAGAATAAGGTCCCCCTATTTTGTCCTCTAGCGTCCGAGGTGGACCAATGGGGCGCCAGCCTTGTTGACCTCTTGTCAAATGTCCCATCGGGACCTGACGCCTCTGAACCTTGCTGGTCCCTTGACTTGCGCCATTTTTCCCGGGCGTCTCGTCCCTTGTTCTCGCTCGCCGCCTTCACGAGATCTGTAGAGAGATCATCCATCTATCACGCATGCTTGTTGGATCAAGAAAAACGATCATTGTACTCGTCGAAATACGCGGGCCAAGAAGGGCGGCCAGTCTGTCTATAAATAAGAGCCCTCGACCTCCTCAAATTTGGCCAATTTCTATCCACCCAAAGCCCTCGATTTCAGTTCCTGGAAGGTTCCTCGTGACAGGGGGAGCATCTCAGCAACGCGACGCGGCCAGAGGAGGGATCAATTTTGTCGCGGCGGAGCTCCGGCGTCCGCCCTACTCCCTGGTGGCCCCCAGGTATAAGAGCTGTCCTTTCGTGCTTTTTAGGTAGATTTTAATTCTAGCATTTCAATTCCGTTGTTAGTTTAGCCTTTAGATCAGTAGCGCATCATGAAATAGGAAAATCGAAGTTCGCCGGAGCTCCGCTCCGGCGACTTCCCCACCGTGATACCGACTGGTTCCGACCACCATACACCCCTCACTTCGTGCCCCATCGCATTCTCCGTCTATCGATCACTTTTGTTCAACCAAGGACCTCCTGTCCTTGCGAATCGGAGCTCCACCTCCGCCTATCGCCGGAGCTCCTCCGGCCCACTTCATCTTGCACTGAAGCATAAAAATCCAGGGTCGAGGAGATAGCCCTCGAACCCCTGGTTCTTCCTATGCAGGTCAAACGACGCAAGGAGCCCTTCTGGGCTCGATTCGAACCAGGAAGAAGCTCCTGGAGGTCCCGACCTTCATCGACTTCTCCTGAGCTCCTTTGACCTCCAGGAGCCATGCCAAGACCACGAGCAGACGCGGGACGCCTCCAGCTACGATCCGAACACATCAGACGCGAGGGAGAAGCCCGGAGGAGCCCAAGCTTCAAGATCGAAGCTCGCCTCGCGCCGAGCTTCTTCCCTGTTCTTCCAGGAGGCTCCATCGTCGTCCGATCAAGGTGGCGCCTCCAGATCACACCAGAACCGTCAGATGAAGCATGGCCCTCACCGTCCGATCAGCGAGGCTGATCTAATCTCAGCCTTCATCTGCGAACCGGTACCAGCCATTGGATGCGCGACGCGTGTCCAAGTGAAATGATCAACGCCGTCCACCAGCGCGCACTTAGGGGTAAATTTCTTCTTTTAGCCCCACCCTTTTGTATTTTATCGTTCACCCCTGTAAATAAAAGTTGAAGTTCATTTTATTGTGTAAATTTTGCATGGACCTCCCTGAACCTTTATATATTACTATTTAGGTCCAGTCCACATCACCTCACGTATCGTCCCACGTGAGGTGGCTAAATTGCACAAGACTCCCTGTACGTTTGTATATTTCTATTTAGTCCATAAAAATAAAATTGAAAAGTGTATTATTTTTGTGAAAATTGCAACCAGGAACCCGAGCTTTTTTTGAAATTACTTTTTGGTCCCTGTGGGTGTGGATCACGTGTAGTCCCACGTGATGGTCATTTTGCCGCGGGGGTCCCTGGCGGGTTTTTGTATTTCATTTTAGCCCTTACAATTGCAAACCACGTATAATATTTTTAGTGTTTTTGCACTACAGCCCCTATCTTTATTTTTATTTGCAAAAATGCCCCTACGAGGCCATATATTTGTGCTTACTTGTTCCATTTATTGTATGCATCATATTAACTTGAAAAATTCTACAAAAATTAATATAAGTTCCTGTTAGCTTGCTCTCACACGCCATATTTTTAGTTTTTGTTTTGTGCATTTTTGCATTTATTAAAAATCAAAAACATGCATTTTGTCTACTGTCTAGCTTAGAAAATACCAAAAAATAGTAAACTCCTCAAAAAATTCCAAAAAAATTACCTACGGTTTTTTTGTATCATGTCTTAGTGTCAATCCAAAAATCACTAAAAATCTCAAAAGAAAAGCCTTAAAAATTCGAAAATACTCAAAAACTTCTAAAAAATGTAAAAACTTCTAGAAAAAATCTAAAAATTGCAACTCAAGTTCTGTAGTTTCTATATTTTATCCTCTTTATTTTAAAAATAGTTTGGAAAAATTTTGTGGTTGTTTGATATTTTTAATTCCCATTTTTACCCCCAGCCAGTAGCTAATTCCTGTTTTCCTTTATTTTGCTATTTAAAAATTACCAAAAACATTCTGAAAAATACCCAAAAATCACAAAAATAGTAAAAAAATTATAAAAAGACCAAAAATAGGTTATTTCTGCATTTTTGAGCATTTTTGTATATTTTTATAAATATTATATCACCCATCTCACTACATTGTATATACATCCCAATATTGAAAAAAATAAAAAAAACTATATATATATATATCTACATATAT
Organism: Ottelia alismoides; assembly: GCA_037367405.1. Lineage (NCBI taxonomy): Eukaryota > Viridiplantae > Streptophyta > Magnoliopsida > Alismatales > Hydrocharitaceae > Ottelia > Ottelia alismoides. Next base: position 291,314 of record JAZKJV010005907.1, on the reverse strand, counting down.
ATAATTATGTATAAAAATCTGAAAATAAAAAAAATCAAAAAAATATATATATAATCTATATATATATATATGTATGTATATTCTATATACATACCCTTTATGGGTGTATGTCTTTAAATATCTATATTCTATAAAAATATATATATATATAATTATATAATATTAAACATATATATTTATATTAATAATAATAAAAGAAAAACCCACAAAAATAGGATTGATACAAGGATGACTCTGTTGTACGTGGATATCATAGGCTGCTTCATTTTGTATTGCTCTCTGTGGTTCGACCTCTACATGCTTATTCACTATGTATTTTGTGGTAGAGTTAAATGTTAATTCACAAATTTTGGGACTTAATTGATTTATTCTTTTATTGTGGGTTAATTGCTGATCACCTGGTGTTCTGTAAGCGGTCGCCTCAGCGACAATATATTTTGACCCTCGCAAAATACGAGTTATCAGATGGCGCCGTTGCCGGGGAGCAATGAGCGTAGCCTATTAATTTTGTCATTCTTGTGTAGAAATTGATGTATCATTAATTTTGTGAGCAGCTATTTATTTTACAATTGATCACCATGCTTGATTGATTGATTTATTGTCATTAATTTCTTCCTGCTTTATTTAATTGATTGAGCTATACTAATTCAATCTCTTTGTGACTTTGTTGCAAGGGCCCGCCATGCGAGGATGGCTTCTTAGGAAGCCAAGGCAACCGAGCTTGGAGGAGGATGGTCTCACTTCATGACCAGCTGGAGAGAGGAACAAGGAGACAAGGGGATGGGAGTTAGATAGGGCTAGAGCAATTAGGATTATTTTGTAATTTTGGTGAGAGAGAGACAATTTTGGCATGTAATAATTAACAGGACTCTACTCTTCACAATGAGGTCCAGTGCCCGGGTGATTGTTCACCTGGGGGCCTCATCGCGGTTTTTTCGAGTTTTCTATCGCTTTCTTTTCTTTGTTTTCCGATGTTTTGAGCTTTCCGCCTTATTTTACTTTGTTTTGTGTGCTTGGAGCCCTAGACATAGGTTGCTTGATTCGGTAGCTAGGTCCAAGCATTAATAAGAATGCATGTTCCTATAGTATACTTCGTATGGATGTAGTCAAACTTAAACAAGCCGTTCATTTGTCTCTTAGCCTTTGTGCCACAGCGAGCCCCATAAAGCGCTATCTCCTAAACTCAAGTGTGTTGAGCAGAGGAAGGGTGAGCCAAGACCGGACTTTCGAGGCTAGAGATAAATGAGCGACTTATGGTTCTTCACGCTAATAGCAGCTAATGTTAGGCGATTTTGTGCCTTGCATACCGACATGTAGATAGGTTTAAAAATTCTGTTTTGCATACCGCATGGAGAGAGCTGGATGCGTTGTAAGTCTTCTAACTCAGCATGCATCATTCGGTTCAATGGTGAGATTTCCATCACGGAACCACTTGCACGGCTTTTCCGCTATCTCCCTCTGAATTTTGAGCACCTAGGACTTAAATGAGAATCTACAAAAACGTTAGGCGTTGGTATGAAAACAGACTCAAAAAAGTAAAACCTAAAAAATTAAAACAAGGGGACTGCTAAATAAACTTTGACCTTAATTAAAATCTGTAATGGACTATCATTGTACCGGGTTCATAAAGCCCTCATTGTTTTTAGGTACCTTGGAGGGGGACCAAACCCTACTCCCTTGAACGAGTGCGACCCCCTAAGGATTAAAGGCCAAAAACCTAGTTCTGCAACTGCCTTGTGTATCGCCTGGATTTCCGAAGTAATGGCGCTTCTATCGTATGTAGGCGAGTAGGACTTGATCACCAATGATGACTCTCTGTTGTGTAGAGCATCGACCATGTCCGAAGTATTGAGCATAGGCCACGCCACACGTGGGTGTCTGTCTCATTGTCCTGCGTCCGAGTAGGTTATTGCACGCTCATGGGTGATTCCGTTGCGAGCGAGAACCGAAGTATTGGTTTCACCTATCGGCTTCCTCTCTTTATTTCTTTGGCTGAGTAGGGATCCAGGAAGGTTTATAAGGACTCCAAAAAAGTATAGACTACAGGTTACACAGGAGGAGGACAAGTACGGATACTCTTCCGGAAGTACTCTCTCTCCTATAGGGTAGCGTACTAAGGACTTGTTACAAGATATGCCTGAAATCACAACTCTAAAATGAAAAGATAATAAATAGCCGAACCTTCACGGCTTCACATGGCGTGAGTTGGTGAACCCAATTTTGTATTACGTTTGTATGGATCTAGATAATGGTTCAAAAGATCGAGTCTCGCGCCTTTGCGTAAAACTTTGTTATGTCATTCTCCTTTGACCACCCCGCTCACCCGAGCCTTTCTACTATTTTACACTCCTTTTTATTCTTCGTTGACCATCGTATCCGTCTTCCAACATCCGATCCTCTTTCATGCTTCGCGAAGTTGATCCATGGATGGTTTCCGTCGGGACCTCGCCGACACCCACATCGATTCCATAGACTCAACTCCGCCAATAAATTCGAGGCGATTCCCGAGAACCCGATCCGGACTTTGTGGATCGATCTCCTAGACTCCTCGTTTTCTACCTATTCTCTTGACCACCCAATAAACTGGGATCACTTTTGTCCCGCTTTCGCCGTTTGTGAATGGAAGTCGATTACAGTCCATATCCTTTCCATTCACAACATGCTGGGGTTGATCTGAATTCCAGCTTCATCATGACGGCTGAACAAATTGCAAGTGGTCTGATTTGGACAATCTCAATCTGCAGATAGAAGACAGAGCAAGCCCTGGAGACTATTCCGGAGTTCATTTCGTCCGACTCAGACCCAGATATGGCTCCCCAAGGAAAGGGCAAGGGTCAGCAACCACCCCAACCAGAAGGACAGGTGCCAGACCAGAATCAAGTCCACTGCACAATTGCTGGCGTCTATCCAGGCCATCCAACAGCAGCTGACCGAGCAGGCCCTCACGCAGACAGCATTTCAGGATATGTTGAATGATATGATGAACCGAGAGGAGGGAGGAGGAGGCAGAAGAGTAGGTGGAGGTGGAGGTGGAGGAGGTGGTGGACCTAACAATGATGATCCAGAATTCCCACCACTACCCAAGCCTACACTTAAAGAGACATACAATCCGGGAGACAGCCAGATGACCGAGGGATCCTCATTCCATCGGTACACGCTCACCTTTGAGCTGAAACCCCAGTTCATTGCTCTTCTCCCTACATTCCATGGAAATACTAGTGAAGAGCCGTACATTCACCTGCAGCAATTCTCCCGTATTTGCCGCACTACTCACTATCCCAATGTCCCTCTGGACATTGTCAAGATGTTGGCGTTCCCCTTCAGCTTATAAGACAAGGTCATCTATTGGGTCAACCCATCTGGGGAAGGTTGTGATGACCTGGGAGGAGCTGAAGTCAGCATTTCTGCATAAGTATTACCCTCTCGGTCGGCTCAACCAGATGCGAGCCCGAATCAGTAATTTCTCCCAAGGAGCCCATGAGTCAGTACATGAAGCATGGAGAGATTCACCGATCTGCAGGAGAAGGTGTCCCATCATGAGATTCCGAAGACCAGCCTTGGTCCAGCACTTCCTTGGGGGACTAAACATCGAGAGCCAAAGCTCATTGACGCAGCATGTGGGGGTTCACACTTTAACAAGGGATGAAGATGTAGTCTGGCAGATATTCGAAGAAATGGCCGAAGGAGAGGCCGCCCTCTCTTCATCCAAGGCATATCAGAAGCAGCCCAGATTCCTCCAGAAACAAGTACACATGACAGCGTCCAAGGAGGTAGAGAGAGATGAGAGCTCCACCTCAGTATCATCGGGGGCCATCTCTCTAAAGTTGATATTATTGAGAAGAGATCACAGGATCTTGAGAAACTCGCTGTGATCGAGAAGAGGAACTCAGAATTTAGACAAGCTTGATCAGATCAACAAGTTACCTTGAACTGTTGGTGGGCACCATCAACTCTGTTCAGTCGGTGACACCATCAGAAGCTCCCAGCTGAGAAGAAGGACGAGCAGCAACCGCAACATCAGCCTCAGCCGAAGCCAGCAGCCACCGGCAGTCCAGCACGTGTACGACGTGCAGGCGCCTGACCAGGGCCAGCCGTAGTAGCAGATGGTTGTGTACCAACCAGAGTTTCTTTCAGGACCTGATCCAGTTTTCCCTCCACCACCCTGATTCAGGAAGTGAACGGGGTATGGACACGATGCACAGCCAACCCGTCCTATGGGACAACCCCAGGGTCAGCCACTTGCCAACCGGCAGTACCACCAACCTCAGGGTGGTCGCTTTGGACAGTCCTCTCAGCCTCATCAGCAGTATCATCAGCATCCCCAGTATGCAATCCAATGGAGGCAGAATCAGCCATACCACGCAGCCGCAATACCGTCATCTACAGCCGTTTCATCAGTATGCGACTGCCCCACCTCAGCAGTATCAGCAGTATCCTCCCCCCTTCTTATCAGCAGCTTCAACTTCCTGCACCACCCCAGCACCACCAGCAACAACCTCTGCACCCATCCATGCAACAGCAGCGTGGTCTGCACGCTGAACCCACTGAGGTACCCCCTTGTGAAACCCTACCATGGATTGTCTGGCCCAACTTGTTCAAAGGGCTGGCGGAAATGACCAAGCGGCTTGACGGACCTGACCACCACTAGAACTACCATTCACAGCTCAGGTCAAATCCAACCCCAATAATATCAAGAGAAAGAGCAGGTAGACTGTGATGTCCTGTCCGTGTCTGAAAATGATATTACTGTTTTATGCTAATGTTGTTACTCTCAAGGAGCAGTAGGGCCCTGCCACTGCCTGCTACCAGGAGTGGGGGTGAATAAAGAAACAGGTGGATCGTCATCTTCCGCATCAGCCGTGCCAGCTACAGGGGCGGGTGAGGAGGAAGAAGAAGGAGAAGCCAATCCAGTCGTCGTGCAATACCATCAGTCCCAGCGAAAATACAAAAAAATCAGCAAAATAAAAAACAACAAAAAGAAGCTTGCAGCCAAAGCGAAGCCCCGCCAGCATTGGGGAGCCGCCAGCAGCAGCCGATCCACTCGCCAGCCAAACAGAGCCCGACGTTATACTTTTTGCTCGCCCTGCAGCCACCCGCATGCCAGGATACAGTTTGTACTCCTTTTTGTAGTCCGGATGTACAACATTCTATGGGCGATGATTTTGATGTAAATAAGAACTCTATTTTTCTTGCCAGAGATGTACATATTCCTTTTCCTCATGCAATAGAAAATCCAAAAAAATTGCAAAACGAAAAAGGCATTGTCTCGATCCAAGAGTTGTGGAAATACTAGACAAGTTGACTGTTGAGATTCCCTTGTTGAAAGTCGTGGAGTACATGTCCGCTGTGAAGAAAGGACTAAAGGAGGCATGTACCAACAAGCGTTGCCCAGCACAAGAAAACAGACGCAGAGATGTAGAAAAGCACGTGCTATCCATGGCCACTGTGGCAGCCATCAGCAACCTCCACAGAAGAAGCAAGACACAGGAGCACTTCTTATCAGTTGTGAGATTTTTGACCAAGGTCTTCGAGCGCAATCTCCTCGACAGTGGGTCTTCCATCAACCTTTTGCCATCATCCATAATGCAAGAATTTGAGCTGGGTCCCCGCTCAAGCAGACACGAATGATCCTTAGTTCGATGACCAATCCTTAAGCGGCCCCGGGGTCTGTTGGAAGACATTGTAGTTAAAGTGCAGGAGATGCAATTCCAAGCTGATTTTGTAGTCCTTGATATGGACTCACCAGCACCCTACTCCAGACCCCTATCATCCTTGGTCGACCATTCCTAGCTACTTCAGGTGCCGTGGTTGACTACGGGTCTGGCAAGATTACTTTTAGCTCGAACACCAAGCAAATCACTATAAACATGAGCAGAGAACCGAACGCCACGATTGATGAGAACCAGGCAGCATCCAAAGCAGACTGTGACTTTATTGCAGAGATCAGAGATTCATCCATTGTCATTGAATGATTCATGGACCCACGAAATCCTCACACTCGAGGACTTAGAAAGCATAGTTACTCTAGGCTCCGATGATTCTTGGGGAGACAGATTCTCAGATGCAGGCACATCTCTTTGATCACTCACTCCAGACCGAACACGATCAGCCTAGCACAGAACCGTTTGGCACATCACTGGGATCTCACAGAATGATGAGGATGGTGGCCCCCTCAAAGAAGTACATCCCACCACCAGCATAGTATCTGAAGTGACCAATAAGTTGGAACAGGTCAAAACCAGAACTCAAGCCACTTCCTGCAGGCCTGAAGTATGCTTTCCTTGCGGGTGGAGAACAAATGTATCCGGTCATCATCAGCAGTAGGCTGAATGCGGATCAGGAATCTCGTCTCCTTGAGGTTCTAGAAAGAACCGCAAGGGCACTTGGTTGGTGTGTATCAGACCTCCGGGGGATAAATCCAGCTTTGTGTTCGCATCACATCTATCTGGAGGAAGATGCCAAGCCGTCCCGCGAATTCCAAAGAAGGTTGAACCCTAACCTGCGGGACGTCGTCATGAAAGAGATAACAAAATGGTGTGATGCAGGCTTTATCTATCCCATCTCCGACTCAAAATGGGTAAGCCCGCTGCATGTAGTTCCTAAGAAATCCGGGCTTACCGTGATTACAAATGACAAAGGAGAGAAAATATCCACTCGGGTACCAACATCCTGGCGGGTGTGTGTTGACTACCGCCGTCTTAATGCAGCAACTAAGAAGGACCACTTCCCCTTGCCATTCATTGATCAAGTTTTAAAAAGACTAGCAGGCAAGGAGTTCTTCTGCTTTTTGGATGGGTATTCCGGGTACAACCAAGTGTCAATCGCTCCTGAAGATCAAGAGAAGACAACCTTCACTTGCCCGTTCGGCACCTACGCCTTCAAGAGAATGCCCTTTGGATTATGCAATGCACCTGCAACCTTCCAAAGATGCATGTTAGCAGTCTTCGCCGAGATGGTAGGAAGTTTTCTCGAGGTGTTCATGGATGACTTCTCTGTCTATGGTGATAGTTTTGATTCTTGTCTTGAGCACCTAGACAGAGTACTTCAGAAGTGTCGGGAAGTCAATTTAGTGCTTTCATGGGAAAAGAGCCACTTCATGGTCACCGAAGGCATCGTGTTGGGTCACGTCATTTTCCAAACGCGGCATGGAAGTCGACCCGGCGAAGGTGGATGTTATTGCAAATCTACAGCCACCTCAAACAGTGAAAAATGTAAGGTCATTCCTGGGCATGTGGGATTTACAGACGATTCATCAGGATTTCAGCCGCATTTGCCCGACCTTTGACAGAACTTCTGTGCAAGGAAACTGAGTTCAATGTAGATCAGCAGGTTCTCCTTGCTTTCAATCAGTTGAAGGAGCTTATCACTCAGGCTCCGATCCTACAACCGCCAGACTGGTCTCTTCCCTTTGAGATAATGACCGATGCGTCAGACTTTGCAGTCGGGGTTGTTCTTGGACAGAGGAAAGAGAAAGCGCCCTACGCCATTCACTATGCCAGCAGAACATTACATGAAGCACAGAGAAATTATACAGTGACAGAGAAAGAATTGCTGGCTGTGGTTTTCGCCCTTGAGAAGTTCAGATCCTATTTGCTTGGATCAAAAGTCACAATTTTTACCGACCACTCTGCTATTCGGTACCTCCAGCAGAAGAAGGATGCCAAGCCGAGACTGACTCGATGGATCCTCCTCCTCCAGGAATTTGATCTGAAATTAAGGACAATCCTGGAGTTCAGAATGTGGTAGCAGACCATCTCTCCAGAATTGAGCAGCACGAGCCTCCTCTGAATAGTGACACCCATTACAGAAACCTTTCCTGACGAATCAATCTTAGCAGTGGATTCTCTTCCTTGGTATGCTGATATAGTCAATTACCTCACCTCTGGGGTAACACCATCGGATTGGACAAAGAATCAGAAGAACAAATTCATGTCGATCATCTGATTCTATCAATGGGAGGATCTTCTTTTATTCATGGAAGGAGCGGATTGCATTTGGCGCAGGTGCATCCCTCAGGAGGAGCAATCTAGTGTCCTCAAGCATTGTCACTCGCTCGAATCTGGTGGACATCACTCTGGAGATCATACGGCAGTCAAAGTACTTCAGTGCGGGTTCTGGTGGCCCACATTATTTAAGGATGTAGCAGAATTTGTCAAACGATGTATTGATTGTCAGAGATTGAAAGGTACACTCACTGCAAAAGATTCGATGCCCCTGAAAATCATTCCGATAGCCGGCGTTTTCGATGCATGGGGCATTGACTTCATGGGACCTTTCCCCTAACAGTCAAGGTTTTGAACACATCCTTCTTACCGTCGACTACGTGAGTCGTTGGGTTGAAGCTATCCCCGCTCGAGCCGCCGACATCCGAACAGTATGTCAGTTCCTGAAGAAGAACATCATCTCGCGGTTCGGGATACCAAAAATTCTCATATCATACGGGGGTAGCCATTTCATCAACAAAGAGGTCAAGAAATTGACGAAGGAGTACGTCATCGATCATCGTGTCGCATCTCCTTACCATCCTCAGACCAATGGCATGGCCGAATTATCAAACAGAGAAATCAAGACTATCCTGCAGAAACTTGTCAGGCCAAACAGAAAAGACTGGTCCCAACTCTTGGACTCGGTCCTATGGGCTTACAGAACTGCCTACAAGTCTCCCTTGGGCATGTCGCCCTATCGTCTTGTATACGGGAAGCCATGCCATTTGCCCGTCGAATTAATTCACAAGTCTTTATGGGCAATTAACAGTTGCAATTTGGACTCACGCAAAAGTGGTCAGAAAAGAAAGGATGATCTGAACAGACTCTTGGAGTTCCGAGACTATGCATAAGATAACACATTGATGTACAAAGAGAAGGTGAAACGCTGGCATGACCGGCACATCAGACGAAAGACCTTCGATGTTGGACAGAAGGTGTGGTTATTTGATACAAAGTTGCGGATCTTCCCTGGGAAATTGAAGAGTAAGTGGACAGGGCCGTTCCGAGTTTGTGAAGTGCGTGACAATGGAAGTATTTCTATATCAGAATTGTCCCCTGACGCACAGCCATTCGTTGTCAACGGTCAACTCCTGAAGCCTTACCTCGAACCAGATACATTCTTGGCCGTTGTTGACTCCATTCAGCTCGTGCACCATGACGACATATCCACAACAGTGACAGCATCAGAAGATTCAGACGATGCACCCCAAAAGCTGTTTATCTGAATTTCTTCTTTTCTTCTTTTCCTTTTCTATCTTCTTTTTGTATCAAAAAGGTGCCGCCCTTGTAGACAGTTTTCCATACTTAGGATGTACTTTGTCTTAAGTATAGGGGGGATGTGCACCCCGAGTTTTTCATTTCATTTCGATCCTCTCCATTGTCTCCTCTTTCTTGTCTATACTTAGGAGTACCTTACCCTAAGTATAGGGGGAGACATTCTGAGTACGATCTGTGTATTCCCACCCTTGACCCTCCCTGCTTTTTGTACAGTCTGCTATACATAGGATTATTTGATCCTAAGTATAGGGGGGACGGTCAACTTCTCATTCATTCATTTTTTATATTCTTTAGACTTGTCTATACTTAGTACGTGTTACGTCTTCTCTTTTCTCTTCGACCTATGCGGACATAGCTCAAGCTAAGTATAGGGGGGTCGTATATACCATGTATATACTATAAGCCATAACTCATACTGAAAAATAAAACATCAACTCAATATAAAAAGCAATAAGTAACTCTATAATAATAAAAGATGATTGTGAGCTCCTCAGACTCTTTGTACTTGTACTGATTAATAAGTCAGGAAAAGCGTTTTGTGCAAAAAGTTTTCTTTGAAAAATCTTTTGAAAATTGCGTGAAAAATAGTGTGTACAAGTATTCAACCTTTGTAAAATAAGTTTCGTTTGTAAAATTTCTTTTCTTTGAGTGAAATAAAAATGTGTGAAAATTAGGGTGCAAATGATTGAAAAAATTTGGTCGTCAAATTGCTTTGAAAAATCTATCTATCTTATGTGAAAAACCTTTGTAAAATCATTTTCAAATGCGTGAACATGATTGTCAAATTAGTTTGGACTATAGTTTTCAAAATCTTTTGAAAATGATTCTTGAATAAGTCTGAGGAGTCTACACAAAAATCTCTCATACGAAAATAAGCAATAATCCCAAATAAAGCTATAAGAGCCTAAACCATGTTGTACAGTAAATACAGTTTTTCTTTGTATACACTGATTAATAAATCAGGTTAAACACCTATACAGTATGATTTGAAAAATAGTGTGAACTGTTTGGAAAATTTGCTGTGAAATCTTTTCAACCTGTGTAAAATTGCTTGGTTTGAAAAAACGTTGTCTTTGTGTGGAATAAAGGATTTGAAAAACCTATGTGCAAATGTTTTTGAAAAATGTTTGTCAAAACTATTGTGGAAAAATGTATATATATAGTGTGAAAAATCTTTGCAAAAATAGTTTTCAAATGTGTGTAAATGATTGCAAAAATTATCGTGTACTATAGTTTGCAAAATTATTTTCAAACTAGACCTGAGGAATAAAAGCATCATTACAAATACATGTAAATCGTAAATAAAATACATAGAATTCTTTCTGTACAATCTGAATAATTACTTCATTAAAACCTGTAAAGTCTTTAAAAATCATACCTGTTGTAAATAAAGCGGCACGCCCGTGTAAATAATTGTAAGTACTTTTGTATATGTCAAGCTTCTTATTTACAAAATTCTTTTTGTAAAAAGATTCTTTGATTCTTGTAAATTCTTTGTGAAAAATTGCATCATTCATTGTGCATAGCATGAGCATACCATTCATATTCTTCTTGAGTGAGCTTGATGATTGAATCAGTCCAATAAAGTCTAAAATTGGAGCTTGGGTAGACCTTACCGCACTTAACTGCACTGGAACCTCATGGGAACTAGGTTTAAGGTATTTCAGGTCTATGCAGACTTAATTCTTTGAGAAATCAGGGCTGGGTTCAAGTCACATCAACTGACGAACTAGAACTCTTCGAGACGCATGCATGACTCTTGCCGACCGTGACCTAACTTGGACACTTGCACCTTTCACTTGGCTCAACTCAATTGGAGTGGTGAGGGGGTTGGATTTGCCAGTCTGAGACGCACACGGGTGGAAACATTCGTCCTCGTCTAGGGAGGGAAGTGCACCCCAACCTGGTTCAATAGCCATGAGGTCTAACGACAGGAGATTGTGGGTTGCAATAAAGCTTCAAAAGAGGGATAGTCTACTGGCTCAAGAGGAAAAACTCCTTATGTAAATGCTGTTGTGAATAGTACTTCAAAAAATGGTCAGGCCTGTACAAAAATAAAATGCCTGCAAAGTACATATGTTGTAAAGCCAATAAGCAAGCTTGAGTTCCAAAGTCAAATATGTGAGCCTGCAGCTGGATGACTTGACTATACTGGTCTTGCATCCTAGGATAGGTAGCTACACTGGCTACCGTCCATTCTTCTCTTCACCCCCTCCTCTTGAGCTGGTTGCCACTTGAACTTAGAAGGGAATACCCTGCTCCTCGAGGAAAGAGCTGTTGGATTGGGGAATCATTGGGTTGTCATTCTTGAGAAGTCAGTTCTTTTGTCATTTCAGTTGGGGAGAGCCACCATCACTTACACTGTACAAGTCAGCTTCATAGTTATAAGGGTTTGCGTATGATGTAGACCAGTTCTAACCAGGCTATTGAGGTGGGTTGAACCGAGTTCTGTGACTCTCGAAGGCTGTTGTATTTTAAAGCTGGTTCCCGACCAGGTTCCACACACATCCACACCCAAGGTCTGACAGAAGCTCCAAATTCAGATTTTGTAAGGACATACATTGCACTGAAAGCACCCCTATTCACTCTATCCTTCTTCAATTCCCTTTTTCTTTTCTTTATTCTTTTTGTACTTATTGCATAAGTAAGTATTCGCTAGGGACTAGCAAAGGCAAGTATAGGGGTGATGAATCTCCCTTTCGTCACCTTTATTCTATCATTTTGGCCTTAAAAACCCCAGCAAATGCATGTAAATAGCATTAATTTATCCATAAAAACATTCACTAGTTGTTGCATTCATTGTATATAGAATAAGGTTTTTAATGCCAAAATATAGAATAAAGATAAGAAAAGAAAAAGGAATAAAATATTGCAAATATTTTATGACCCGAACCCCGAGACCAAGGCCAGCATGGAATTGGTCGACAAGGAATAAAGTAGGGGGAGATAAGGGCCAAGAGTACAATAAATACCTCATTTATTTATTCTATTATTTATGCATTTTTGACACCTATTTTGTATATAATTATTCATTCCTCAAATGAAGAAACTTTGTACATGAAAGTTGTAGATAATAATGTAAATAAAAATACAAAATTGAGTTTGTGTAAAAATAATACTCAGTGTACATTTTATACCCTGAATAAAAAGCCAAATTCTCAACTTCACAGACCCATATCTTGCAAATAAAAATCCAAATCACCCAAACTCACCTTTAATTGTATATAGCTTTCCAAGAATTATTTAATAAAATTGGTTTCATAATTTTTGGAGTTCATCTGTAAAAGTTAGGTTTTTGGCCTTCATTGTGCAATCTGTCTGATTAAAATATTCAATTTATTCATTATTTATTATTTTTACAAAATTATATTTTTAGAATTTTGGACACAATGTATACAATACATGTACATATTTTAATTAAAAGAAAACCAAAAAGAATTTGTAAAATAAAATAAGTCTATAAGATACATAGACAAAATACTTATGCTATCTATATGTATATAAAATAAAAGGGGATTTCATTATTCATCTATATTTTTATAATAATGTAAATATTATATATAACTTATTAAAAATACAAATCCCAAATAAAAACCAAGAAAATACATTAAATAAATTAAGTATGTATAAAATATAGGTAAACTACCTATAGGTATACCTACATATAAATGTACCTATTTATTTACATATGAAAATCAACCCATAAAAATCAAATAAAAATACCCTCACACTCACAAAAATAAATTATAAATTTATAAAATAAGACAATAAAATAATAAAATAAAATAAACAACATAAAAATAAAATGTACAAAATACATGTAAATACATGCATCCATACATTATTAAAATAAAACCATAATAAAATACACCAAAAAATTAAATAAAAATCATAAATAAATACTACATGAATTAATACACATTTTTCATTTTATAAGAAAAATCTAATAAAATCATTTATTATGATAAATAATTCATTTTAGAATAAGGTCCCCTATTTTGTCCTCTAGCGTCCGAGGTGGACCAATGGGGCGCCAGCCTTTGTTGGCCTCTAGTCAACTGTCCCATCGGGACTGGCGCCTCTGAACCTTGCTGATCCTTTGACTTGCGCCATTTTTCCCGGGCGTCTCGTCCCTTGTTCTCGCTTGCCGCCTTCACGAGATCTGTAGAGGGATCATCCATCTATCACGCATGCTTGTTGGATCGAGAAAACGATCATTGTACTCGCCGGAATACGCGGGCCAAGAAGGGCGGCCAGTCTGTCTATAAATAAGAGCCCTCGACCTCCTCCTCAAATTTGGCCAATTTCTATCCACCCAAAAGCCTCGATTCAGTTCCTGGAAGGTTCCTCGTGACAGGGGGAGCATCTCAGCAACGCGACGCGGCCGGAGGAGGGATCAATTTTGTCGCGGCGGAGCTCCAGCGTCCGTCCTGCTCCTGGTGGCCCCCAGGTATAAGAGTTGTCCTTTCGTGCTTTTTAGGTAGATTTTAATTCTACCATTTTAATTCCGTTGTTAGTTTAGCTTTTAGATCAGTAGCGCATCGTGAAATAGGAAAATTGAAGTTCGCCGGAGCTCCGCTCCGGCGACTTCCCCACCGTGATACCGACTGGTTCCGACCACCATACACCCCTCACTTCGTGCCCCATCGCATTCTCCGTCTATCGATCACTTTTGTTCAACCAAGGACCTCCTGTCCTTGCGAATTGGAGCTCCACCTCTGCCTATCGCCGGAGCTCCTCCGCCCCACTTCATCTTGCAACAAAGCTTCAAAATCCAGGGTGGAGGAGAGAGCCCTCGAACCCCTGGTTCTTCCTATGCAGGTCAAATGACGCAAGGAGCCCTTCTGGGCTCGATTCGAACCAGGAAGAAGCTCTTGGAGGTCCCGACCTTCATCGACTTCTCCTGAGCTCCTTGGACCTCCAGGAGCCACGCCAAGACCACGAGTAGACGCGGGACGCCTCCAGCTACGATCCGAACACCTCAGACGTGAGGGAGAAGCCCGGAGGAGCCCAAGCTTCAAGATCGAAGCTCGCCTCGCGCGAGCTTCTTCCCTGTTCTTCCAGGAGGCTCCATCGTCGTCCGATCAGGGTGGCGCCCCCAGATCACACCAGAACCGTCAGATGAAGCGTGGCCCTCACCGTCCGATCAGCGAGGCTGATCTAATCTCAGCCTTCATCTGCGAACCGGTACCAGCCGTTGGTTGCGCGACGCGTGTCCAAGTGAAATGACCAACGCCGTCCACCAGCGTGCACTTAGGGGTAAATTTCTTCTTTAGCCCCAGCCTTTTTGTATTTATCGTTCACCCCTGTAAATAAAAGTTGAAGTTCATTTTATTGTGTAAATTTTGCATGGACCTCCCTTTACCTTTATTATATTACTTTTAGGTCCAGTCCACGTCACCTCACGTGTCGTCCCACGTGAGGTGGCTAAATTGCACAAGACCCCCTGTACGTTTGTATATTTCTATTTAGTCCATAAAAAAAATTGAAAGTGTATTATTATTGTGAAAATTGCAACCAGGACCCCGAGCTTTTTTTGAAATTACTTTTTGGTCCCTATGGGTGTGGATCACGTGTAGTCCCACGTGATGGTCATTTTGCACGGGGGTCCCTGGCGGGTTTTGTATTTCATTTTAGCCCTTAAAATTGCAAACCACATGTAATATTTTTGGTGTTTTTGCACTACAGCCCCTGTCTTTATTTTTATTTGCAAAAATGCCCCTGTCAGGCCATATATTTGTGCTTACTTGTTCCATTTATTATATGCATCATATTAACTTGAAAAATTCTAAAAAAATTAATATAAGTTCTTGTTAGTCTGCTCTCGCACGCCATATTTTTAGTTTTTGTTTTTGTTGCATTTTTGCATTTATTAAAAATCAAAAACATGCATTTTGTCTACTGTCTAGCTTAGAAAATACCAAAAAATAGTAAACCACCTCGAAAAATTCCAAAAAAATTATCTATGGTCTATTTTATCATGTCTTAGTGTCAATCCAAAAATCACTAAAAATCTCAAAAGAAAAACATTAAAAATTCAAAAATACTCGAAAACTTCTAAAAAATATAAAAAAGTCTAGAAAACTCCAAAAATTGCAAACTCAAGTTTTATAGTTTCTATATTTTATCCTCTTTATTATAAAAATAGTTTGGAAAAATTTTGTGGCTGTTTCATATTTTTAATTCCCATTTTACCCCCAGCCAGTAGCTAATTTCATGTTTTCCTTTATTTTGCTATTTAAAAATACCAAAAACATTCTGAAAAATACCCAAAAATAACAAAAATAGCAAAATTTTATAAAAAAAACCAAAAATAGGTTATTTCTACATTTTTGAGCATTTTTGTATATTTTTATAAATATTATATCACACATCTCACTACATTGTATATACATCCCAATATTGAAAAAGAAAATAAAAAAACTATATATATATATATATCTACATATATATATTTATGTATAAAAATCTGAAAATAAAAAAATCAAAATATAAAATCAATATATATATATAATCTATCCATATATATGTATTATATTCTCTATACATACCCTTTATGGGTGTATATCTTTATATATCTATATTCTATAATATATATATTTATATATATAATTATATAATATTAAACAATATATATATTAATATTAATAATAAAAAAATAAAAAAGAAAAAGAAAACCCACAAAAATAGGATTGATACAAGGATGACTCTGTTGTACGTGGATATCATATGCTGCTTCATTTTTGTATTGCTCTCTGTGGTTCGACCTCTACATGCTTATTCACTATGCATTTTGTGGTAGAGTCAAATGTTAATTCACAAATTTCGGGACTTAACTGATTTATTCTTTTATTGTGGGTTAATTGCTGATCAGCTGGTGTTCTGTGAGCGGACGCCTCAACGACAATATATTTTGACCCTCGCAAAATACGAGTTATCAATGACCACCTGGTTATAGACAGAGTACTCGTCAAGGAAACAGTAGTGACTCTTCCAAGCTAGCCTCTCTATAATCTGATCAATAAAAGGCAGCAGGAAATGATCCTGCTTGGTGGCTTGGTTCAATCGTCTGTAGTCCACACAGACCCTCCAAGAAGTGGGTACCCTGGTATCTATCTCCTCTCCTGACTCACTCATAACTGTAGTGATGCCCGTCTTCTTGGGCACCACATGTAATGGACTAACCCACTTGGAGTCGGAGATGGGGTAGATAAAATCGACGCTCCACCATTTCGAGTTTTCCTTCATGACAACCTCTCGAAGGTTCAGGTTCAGTCGTCGCTGAAACTCACACGATGGCTTGGCATCCTCTTCGAGATAGATATGGTGGGAGCATAGGGCTGGACTAGATCAGCTACACTCCATCCTATCGCCTGGCGGTTCTTTTCAAGAACCTCCATCAAACGAGATTCTTGCTCTCCAGTCAAATCTGTTGAGATAATGACTGGTGCATCTCATGCTTTCCCGCAAGGAATCTATACTTCAGCGACTACGGCAAGGGCTTCAGCTCTAGGCAACTGGAAGCTGGCAAATCTGGCCTCTGAAAAGTCTGAGTGAAAGCAACCAAATCTGCATGGGAGAACTCTCCCTGATCCTAAAAATCTAGTGAAGATTGCTCTGCTAGTGTATATGCACCCTGTATCAGATCAGTCTCCACCCTAGCTGCTGGCTCTGTAGGAATCATACATGGAATCAACTCATCAAATTCTGCACAATCAATATCTGACTCCGAGGGATCTGAATCTGAATCAAACGAAACATCAACTGCCTCGATATCCTGAATGCGGTCTGCTGCCTCAAATGTGTCCTCTGCCAAGAGTGTGCTCTCCAAGCTCTCCTCTGCTGGAATCTGAAAATCTGTGGTATCTGAGTGTGAGAGGATGGCTCGTGAAATGGGATCTAACCAAGCGGCTTCATCATCTGTGATCACAAAATTGCACTCTTGGTGGACATCTCACTCTGCCTTTGTCATCTGCTCTGAATAGCTGAGCTTCTCTAAGCATACTGAATCTCACGCTCTAGTCTCATCGATCATCTCTATTTGTATACTCTCGTCCTCAATGTGAAAGTATACCTTCATGTTATCATGATCGGATACTGCCTTGGATGTGGCCAAGAACGGGCACCCTAAAATGATGGGGGTATCGGTCACAGACTCAGGGATCTCCATGTCCAACACAACGAAGTCCACGGGGAGTTTGAGGCTCTGAATTATGATGATCACGTCCTTCAACAATCCCTTCGACCTCTTGACAGATCTATCAACAAACTGAAGAACTGTCCTACTATGTCGAAGAGGGACAAACTCGAATCAGTTGAGTAAGGCTACCGGAAGTAGGTTGATGGAAGAACCGCTATCTAATAGAGTCCATCGAACCTCTGCTCATGTATATGACATCTGATATAGGGAGCTCCTGCATCTGGCCTCTTGGCTGGCAGACGGTTCTTAATGGTGAAGCAGGTAGCACGAGTGAGTACATGGATCTCTGCATGATGATTCTTCTTCTTCCTGCGAATGGTGGTCTTCTCTCTAAGGTTCCACTAGAAGAGAGGGATGTGCTCGAGGGCCTCCTGTAGAGTCAGCTGAATCTGAAATCTTTCTATCATCTGTTGGCCGAACTCTAACTGCTGGGATTTTTTTGGATTTTCTTTTTTATTTCCCTTAGCCAAGCAGAGTTCTTGAGGGAAGGGGATGGTTGGGCCCTCCTCAGATGGAGGGCTAGGATCGGGTCCCTAGTGCTGTGGTGAAACAGAATCCATACAAACATCTCCAGGCATCACAGATGGACTCGCAAGTAAAGAACCCTTTCCTTTATTAATTTTTTTAGATTTTCCTGAATAGTCCCGAGATACAAAAGAAGGAAATGCAACATGAATAGAAGGGGTGGCTTCAGTACCACCCACGACATCTGGACTTGCGGCATCAGTACCGCACTCTGGCTCATCATCAACATGTCTGGTGGCATCAGCACCACCTCCTACATCTGGTGAAGTGACAGCCTCAGTACCATTGGCTGGATCTATATCCTTGGTGGCATCAATACTACCATCATCAACATCATTATGAGCTGCATCAACACCGCTCTCCTCCTCGTCTAGCGCTCATGAGTCATCATGGTGTCGTCGCTCAGACGAGGCACTGCCGGCTGGCATCCTACCGCTCTTAAGTGTAACAAAGTCAGCATCAAAAGTATATGCGGTAATATCATCCAATGAGTCACTAAGAGTGGTAACCTCTATAAACTCTACCTGCTCAAACTTCCTCTTCAGGTTGTTTGGATTCGGCTTGATCTGAGAGGGTATGGTGGCCTTGCCCTTCACAATCTCCCTCATCTCCTGACGGAACTCGTCCATCTCTTGCATGAAAGTGGCTTGCTGCTCGGAGATAAGGCGGGCTAAATCATCAAGTGATGGGTTCTCATAGGCTGAACCATGAGAACCGGACGGATTACCTCTCTGGAAGTGAGGTTGCTGCTGCTGGGAAGTATGAGGGGGATACTGGTGAGAATATTGTTGAGGGTGTCGCTGCTGCCTCCACGGTTGTCCCTGTTGATAGGGACGAGGACCCTGCTGGTAGTGTGGTTGTGGTTGTGGGAACTAGGGCTGCTGTTGCTAGCTGGCTGTACTGGCCACCCTGAACTGGAGGCTGCTGCTGGGATGAGGCACCTCCGGTCGACCATCAGAATCCGGGATGGTCTCGACGGATCCCAGGTTGAGGTCGGTCATAGCAAATCCCATTGACTTCCATCAACGACTCATGCTCGTAAGAGGGTGGGGGAATGATGAATCCGTAATTCATTAACTTTTCTGTCGCATTTTGTCTTAAAACCCTTAACAAATGCATGTAAATATCCATTAATTCTCATCTTTTAACAAATCACCATTCATGTGTAAATATTCACTTTTAACCACTAAAATCATGTAAATAAATAACGAACAAGAAAAGAAAGAAAAGGCAGATTGAATATATGTATATATATACAATATGACTTAAAATATAAATATAGATGTAAGATATATTTATCACCCAACCCCCGAGACCAAGTCAGCATGGATTGGTCGACAAACCAATAAGTAGGGGGAGATAAGGAAAGAAAACATAAAAAAATAATTTAATACACACTCCATACATTCTCCATTATTTAAAAAATAAATACAAAAATTTAAAGATTTTTAATTAATACATATGAACATATTTTTCACCAAATCCTTTTCCTAATTATTCCTAAAAATGTATATAAAATATAAAAATAAGTTAAAAATATTACCCTATATATATGCCAAGAAACCCAGCCTGTAAATTGTCAAAATCTCAACTTCCGAACATCATAACTTCCTCATACGAACTCCAATTTCACTCTACTCACCTTTAAAGTTCATAAAATAATATTCTCTAATTAATAAAGGTCATTTCATCGAATTCGGAGTCCGTTTGCAAAAAGTCGGTTTTGGGACCAAAAGACAACGGGGTTTCTGGGCTATTTATTTTATGTAACACACATTATTTATAATTTTCTTAATTTTATACTTTTTAAATTATTTCATGATCTTGTAGTTTCACCCCTAATTTATTTCATAATTTTTTGACCTTATTTATTATTTTAACAAAATCAAAAACCCTAAAATATAGGTATAAATGAACTACCTTGATACTAACCATATTTATTAAAATATACAAATTAACTTATTAAAATCCATAAAAATTCATATAAAACTTATTTAGGATTCTAATAATTAAGAAAATATAAAATTAATTTTTATTTATTTATTTATTAAATTAAAAATTTAATACCTATTTATAATTATATATTTATTAATATAATATTTATATTTTGAATAATATTTATTATTTATATAAAGTATTTATTTCATAAATTAGAGAATTAATTTATCTACACTTTTTGTATTTAAATTTATTTAAAATAATGTAATTTACTATTTAATCCCTAATTTATAAGCTAATTTCTATATTTTGGCCAACCAGGTGCTGACACTTGTCAGCACCTGGTTCATCTTCCTCCAAGAAGCTGTTGAGCCGCCTGCACCAACCTGCCGACTTCCTCCAATTTTCCCGTGCGACTCTAGAACATTCTGAGCATTCTAAGCCCTCAGATCTACCCTCCTAACAACCTACTCCATCGCTGGCCTTAGATCTAAGCTTGGAGCCCACGCCATTGACCTATAAATACCCCTCAACTTCCGCCATTAACAACCAACTCTTCTAACTACTTGAGCCCCAGCTCCAGGCTACCCGACCCTCATCTTCCAAGCTTCGTTCCGGCCGACCTGAGTTGGTGACAGCACGGTAAAGGAGCCCGCGAGGAGGAGGATTCGTCGGAGAAGGTTCTAAGGCTTCGTCAGCCTTGCATCGCCGCCCAAGCCGCGTCTACGCTCCGGTCAAAGGTCGTCGTCGAGCAGCTGTTCCAGGTACTACACCTTGAAAACCCTAGACCTTTTCCTCCATCTTCTTCGTTTTATTTCTCGGTTTGCGTACGTCGATTAGCGACGCTAATCGCGTTTTTAGGTAGCTTAATCATTTAGCTTAGGCGCGCATCAAAGTTCCACCTTTCTTTCGATTCGAATCGCCTCGAAGTTCTTCATCAAACCATCGTCATCTTCACGCATTTTGAATAACTTCTGGAAACCTGATTTCTCTCGAAGTTTTGAGCTTGTGATCTATCATCCATTGGTCGATTCAACATGAATCGAGCATACAAATCCTTCATTTGCAGGTTCTACTTCACTAAGGAGCACTCGCAAGGCATCTGGGAGCCTTTGATCGTCGTCAAAATCCATCTCGAAAGGTCGGTCCCCAGGCTGCAACAACCTCCAAGAACACCGGACTGCCATCTTCATCACGCCATCTCCGCCGCTCGAAGCAGCTTCCGCCACCACCCTATCGCAGGCGAGCTCGAGGGGTGGAGGATCCACCCCTCTGGCCCTGCCGGAGTGCCAAAGACGCCGACGTCTAGTCGGAATAATTTGGAGAAGAACGCCATCGCCATCGACTTCAACAAACCGCAAGAACGGTTGAGCTCCAGAACGTACAGGTGCGCGACACGTGGAGCACCTGCATCCATCTGATCGCGCCAGCAAGTTCTAATCACAGCCGTCTGTTGTGAACCGGTAGAAAATTTGCGTACTTAATCTAGCAGGTCTCCAGAATTTCATCCCGCCCCCCAGGTTTCTTTTATTTGCATTTAGGTCCCTCTGCAGGGACCTAAATGTAAAGATTAGTAAAGTTTTCTTACAGAACAGTCCATGAGGACCATTTTGAAAACCTTTTAAATAGTTTTCTTTTGCGCTTATGCCCCTGGGCTGTAGGGGCTGTTTTGACCTCGTTTGACTTTGTTCTTCGACGGTTTCTTTAGGGTAGTTACACAACTACCCCATCTACCTCATATAAAGTTTTCCAAGTGTTTTGACGTGTTTTCATCGTGTTTTGATTTTGTCGAATTTCGCCTCGTTTTGTTTTGATTTCTTGTGTTGTTCGAGCTCGCTGCTCGACTCGATCACTCTACTATATTGTACTACCTATATAATATCCACCTATTATATAATAAATAAATATTTTTGAAAAATATCCCTTTTTGAAAATTAAATAAAAATTTGAAAAGAATAAAATCAAATTAAAAAAATAATAAAAAATCAATAAAAAAGGTTTTCTTTGGCTTGATAACTTTGAGAAGAGATAAAAGATAAAATTACAAAGAAATCTCCGAAAAAATCAAGGGATTCTATTCTACCTCCTTGAGTTCGACCCAGGAACACTTGCCTGGTAAAAGATTTAGTGTAGGTTTTCCGAAGGAAAACCGAATTGGTTTGATAAGTTGAAGATCGAATTGTTTCGCGGCTTTTTGCTACATCGACCGAGTTTCCTTTAAAATAAAAATCGCGAAACCGATTTTTAGCTTTATCAAAATGGCGCCGTTGCCGGGGAGGCATTAGAATTTTTTGATTTTTTTTTATTTGCGATTTTATTTTTTCTCTCTTCTCTTTGTTTCGTTTTTCGTACGGTTTTTCGTACGGCTTTTTCATGTTTTGATTTCTTAGTTTCTCTTTCGTTTTCTTATGCCTTTCTCGGCCTTCTCGATCGATTCTTTGCTAACTTTCTTTGCAGGGCCTATAGGATCAACCGGCTTCTTCGGAAACCGAGTCAGTTGAAAGAGCAGAGGCCGACTCCTTCTTCACGAGTCGGCTGCAGAGGCCAGAGCAGTTAGTGTACTTTTTGTAAAAGAGAGAGAAAGGGAGAGAGTCTATAATAGATAATAAACAACCCCCCCCCATTTTTTTCGGGGCCTGATTCACCGGATACCGTGTATCCGAGAATCAGGGCACCCACCGCGGTTTTTATCGCTCATCGGCTTTCCGCGGTTTTCTAGATGCTTGTTTAGGATTTTTTTACTCTATCTGATTGCGTCGCGTAGTTAGTTGTAGGACTCGCAACCTAGGTGCATACTTTTAGGGTTTTTATAAAAAGAAAAAAATCAGTAGACGTTGTTTGAAAAAACCAAAAAAATTACAAAACCGCAAAACTAAAATCGGGACTGCTAATCCTATCTGACTTAAAAGACGTAAACCGACTCAAGTGATTTGGGAGAGTAACCCCCGCACATTTCTCAGAGTGCGCGAGCTCGAGAGTCGACACATAAGGATAGAACCCAAATCCTGTATTTCTCGCGAAATACTACTGGGTCCATACACCTGATCAATGTTCCTCAGTGTGTAAGCGCGGGTAGCCGAAAATGGTACGGGTTTACTTAGCAGAGTGGGAGGTTTAGAGGATACTGCGCAAGGCTCCGTCCTCAAGTAACACGGGTAGCCGGAAATGGTCCGTACTTACTCCCATACTGGCTGAGTGCGAGTGGTCTCTTGTAAGGATTCGGACCAGTGTTTCGGGGAAACCATCGGGCACCTATTGGCTTGCTCAGCCCGCGTAACCGAAAAGTTTGCTAATCACAACCCTAAAACCGAAAAGATAAAAAGACCGAACTCTTACGGTCTTCATCGGGTTGAGTTGGTGAACACGAGGTTTGCTTTGTGTTTGCTTGCGGGGCGTGAGTTTCCGCGGCTTCCGCACTTCTCTCTCATTTGAATCGTAAACGTGCTCTCCCGACTTTCTCTTGACATCGAAGATGACGTCTCGATGGCTTTTCGGCTCAGACTCTGTGAGCTTTCGACCGTCCACCGTCGAGCGTACATCTACAGGCTCGGGATGACCCTCTTCCCGAGCCGGTCCCATCAGATCTCGAGGTGAGTTAGACCCAGACTCCCTCGCCTCCTGGCCAGACTGCTGAGGCAGACCCTTGCCTCAATACATCATCTAGATCTCC
The DNA here is from genome assembly GCA_037367405.1 of Ottelia alismoides. Taxonomy (NCBI): domain Eukaryota; kingdom Viridiplantae; phylum Streptophyta; class Magnoliopsida; order Alismatales; family Hydrocharitaceae; genus Ottelia; species Ottelia alismoides. The sequence goes on along the minus strand of JAZKJV010005907.1, from coordinate 267,718 downwards.
TGAGTACTTTTCGCTGAGTTCTTACGAGAGTTTTTACTTTACAGACGATCAGATGGCTCGCAGGAAAGGACCAGCAGCAGACGAGAGGCCACCAGCTGGGAACATCAGGAGGGAAGACCAGAGCTAAACGCAGAGGTTACAACAGACATTCTCGACACACTTCAGCAGATGAACTTGCAGATTCGAGAACAATATAGATTTCAGACTGAACTGCGGGCTGAAATAGCCGCGCTGAGAGCAGGGGCCGGGAACCAGTTACCGCCTGTGGTTCCCGCAACTTTACGGGACGAGTATGACCCGGGCGCAAGAACGCTCCATCATTGGATTCGGCTACCGCCGAATGAAGGGCCATACGAACTCAGACCATCCTTCATCTCCTTACTTCCCAATTACTATGGGAATGCCGCAGAGGAGCCGTTCACATTTTTACAGCAGTTTGAGATGATTTGCGGAACGACTTGTTATCCAGGAGTGACGCAGGAGGCCATACGCCTCAAGGCTTTCCCCTTTGCCTTAGCCGATAAGGCCCTTTATTGGCTGAGTCATTTGGGGAGAGAAATTTCTACGTGGGATGACCTGAAGTCCACCTTCCTGCGCAAGTATTTTCCTCTGGGAAGGACGAATATGATGAGGCGTCAGATCTCCAACTTTACACAACTGCCGCACGAATCATTCCGTGAGGCATGGGATCGATTCAAGGATCTTACAGAGAGATGCCCGCATCATGAGATCCCGATGAAGGTGCTCGTATAGAATTACTTCGGAGGACTCCAGCCGGAAGTTCAGGGGCTAGTCAGTGCCGCATGTGGCGGCAGCTACTTGAATAAGGATGCCGAGTCAGTCTGGGCCATCTTCGAAGGGATGGCCGAGAACTCGAGAGTTGTAGACTCTACTCGGGCATTTCAGAAAGCCCCACAACCACCACATCATCGAGAACATCACAAGGTGGTGAACATCTCGGACTCTAAATCCAACACCAACATGGGCTTTATTAGCGAGAAATTGACGTTGGTGGACGTGATTCACAAGCAGGTCCAAGACCTACAGCCGCTGCGAGAGTTGGAGAAACTCTCATCTCTACCTCAGCAGCTGAGTGATCTCTCGAAGAAGGTCGCTGATCTTCAGATCCAGTACCAGCAGAACCAGACCTCTTCGAATGCGCAACCAGCACGGAGGATCATACCCGCTCCACCCACCCGTCAGATCCACTATGTTCATAGCGAGCCTGAGATTCTGCAGATCGATTGGCACGAGGATCAGTCTCATGCCAATCCCGGCCAGATCACCAGCACCGCAGAGATGGAGGTGGAGCCGCGATCCACTTTTGAGATCAACGGGATTTGGTATACTCCGATGCAGCAGCCGAGTATACCGAATCAGCAGCAGCAGCCGTACGGTCATCCACAGCATGGACGTCCGCAATTTCAGCACCGCTAGAGCTTCACGCCGCAGCAGTCTCATCCGAATGTCTACCATCAGAGACCACAGCATTCATATCATCACCCTGCTCACTACTCACCGAATTATCCTTATCAGCAGCCGCAGCAGTCTTCCTCCACACCTCAGCGATACTCCCAGCCTTCCACCTCTCAGCAGTACACTCCAAGGCAGGAGAGAGGAGCAAGCCATGGCCACCACACCGAACCAGAGATGTCTTCACAGGCCCAGACGCTCAACCAGATCATGGACATGCTGAGTACGCTCCAGATCGCGCACAAGACTGAGATGGAGCAAGTTAACCGTCGTCTGGATGAGTTAACCGTGCCGAAGACCACTCTCCCAGTCCAGTCTCAGATGAACCCGAACAACAAGAGGAGGCATCCAGAGCAGGTAGATACTACAGGTAAGATCTCGTTTCCTGAATTTTTATCTAACTTCATTCATCTCAAGAGCGGTAGATCACCACAAGCACCTGCTGGAGAAGAGGAGAGGGCACTAGAGGAGCACAAGCAGAACCATGATCCTGAAGTCGAGGAGGAGAAACCGCAAGATGATGAGGACCATTATGCAGAATCAAGACACGGGAACAATGCCAACACATCAGATATGGACACTGGCGACTCAGACGATGACATCACGCCAGATCAGGCAGAGAGCCCCGACAAAAATCTTTCTTCTCCTGTTTTAGAGAGTTTTGTAAATAATTCTGAAACTCTCGATGTACAAGCTGATTCTCAGATGAATAAAAATTCTGATTTTCTAACTCCTGAGATTGTTCCTTTTCCCGATGCTTTGTTTGGAAAAGGAAAGAAAAAGACCAAACATAATCTTGCATCTCCAGAGATCGAAAAACTACTCAAAGATCATATCTTTCTGAAGATTCCGCTTCATGATGCCTTAGATCAGTTTCCTATGCTCAAGAACCAATTGAAAAACAGATGCACCACGCGTAGGAAAAAGAGATCCCGAACAGAGAAACATGTTTTGACTAAGGCTACATCCTGTGCAATACAGAACAAGTTACCAAAGAAGAAGAAAGACTCAGGTGCACATTATGTCAGATGCGAGATCGCAAAAGCCGAGTTCGACCGCACTCTATTAGATAACGGTTCCTCGATCAATCTGATACCCGCTTCCTTACTCGATAAACTCGAGTTAGGTCCTCTTTACAAGTCCCGCGCGATCCTTCAGTTTGCTGATAGATCCGTAAAGAGACCTAAGGGTATACTTAGGAACGTTATCGTAACCGTGTAGGGTCTGCAATTCCCAGTGGACTTTACGGTCCTGGACATGAATTGCCCTGCACAGTTACACCTTACCCCGATCATTCTCGGGAGGCCTTTTCTAGAGACCGCAAAGGCTCTCTTCGATTACGATACAGGGAAGGTATTTTTTTGCGCCGAGGGTGAAAAGGTACATATAGAGATGGCGAGAGAATTGAACACTTTCAGTGATGCATCTTCAGATTTTTTGAGTTCTTTAGCCTCCTGTGATTACATGGATGAGGTCTGCCTTGACGACCTCGAAAGATATCAGGTAGAGACCCAAGAATGTTTGACAGAGGACGGGTTCGAGACCTCAGGGGGTGATTCTTCCGACGGAACCTTATACTTTAGTCTGGATGATGAGAAGCAAAGGGATCAGATTTTTGACGAAATTAATGCAGATCTTTCAGACTCAGAAACTCTACACAATTCCTCCATCTAAGATGATTCAGAGTTTCATTTAGCTGACTTATTCTCTTCTGATCATTCTGATGAGTCGGATGATGTCTTGAACATCTTCTGTAGTCCAACTTTAGAGCACATAGAGATGGTGGATAATCAGAATGCAGACACATCACCAACCGATACAGATCCCTAGACAAATACAGATGATGTTTCGGCAGATACAGATACTACCTTAGCAGAGCTTAAAACTTTGCCACCAAACATGAAGTATGCTTTCCTTGCGGGTCCACATCAATAGTTTCCGGTCATTATCAGCTCAACTTTGACCGATGATCAAGAATCTCGTCTGATGGAGATTCTAGAAAGAAACCGCAAGGCTATTGGGTGGACTGTATCCGATCTCCGCGGGATTAATCCTGCTTTGTGTTCACGTCATATCTATCTCGATCATGATAGCAAACCCTTCAGAGAGTTTCAGTGTAGGCTGAATCCGGTATTACGAGAAGTTGTCAAGAAAGAGATCACGAAATGGTGTGACGCAGGGTTCATTTATCCCATCTCCAACTCCGAATGGGTTAGCCCATTACATGTTGTCCCGAAGAAGTCAGGAATTCAGATGGTGAAAACCGAGAGTGGAGAGGAGATTACAAAGAGAGTAACCACGTCGTGGCGAGTATGTGTTGACTACAGAAAGCTGAACACCACGACGAAGAAGGATCACTTCCCTTTGCCTTTCATAGACCAGGTCATAGAACGGTTGGCAGGGAAGGGGTACTTCTGTTTCCTTGACGGTTACTCTGGATACAACCAGGTATCAATTGCTCCTGAAGACCAGGAGAAAACCACATTCACATGTCCGTTCGGCACGTATGCCTTTAGACGGATGCCCTTTGGATTGTGCAACGCTCCTGCGACTTTCCAGAGGTGCATGCTTGCTATTTTTGCGGACATGGTCGGTGATTTTCTAGAGGTTTTTATGGATGATTTCTCGGTCTATGGTGAGTCCTTTGATGATTGTTTAGCGCACCTAGACCAGGTTCTGAAAAAATATTGTGAGGTAGATCTCGTTCTGTCCTGGGAAAAAAGCCATTTTATGGTTACTCACGAGATCGTGTTGGGGCATGTCATCTCCCAGCGAGGCATGGAGGTTGACCCTGCCAAGGTGGATGTCATCAAGAAACTCGAGCCACCATCCAACATCAAATAGTTACGGTCATTTCTGGGGCATGTCGGTTTTTACCGACGGTTTATCCAAGACTTCTCCAAGATTGCCCGACCGTTAACTGAGTTTCTAGGCAAAGACATCGAGTTCGTGTTAAATGATAAATGTCTTAATGCCTTCCTCACATTGAAAGAGAAGGTAATCAGTGCTCCTGTTCTACAGCCGCCTGATTGGTCTCTACCCTTCGAGATCATGACGGATGCTTCAGATTTTGCGATCGGGGCTGTATTAGGGCAGAGGAGGAATGGACTTCCCGTTGCCATTCACTATGCCAGCAGTTTCTTAGACGATGCTCAGAGAAATTACACAGTGATAGAAAAGGAGATGTTGGCAGTAGTGTTTGCATTAGACAAGTTTCGATCATATCTGCTTGGCTCTAAGATCATAGTATACACAGATCACTCAGCTATCAGATTTTTAATGGAAAAGAAGGATGCCAAGGCATGCCTTCTTAGATGGATTCTATTACTTCAGGAATTCGACTTGGATATCAAAGATAAACCTGGAGTAAAGAATGTGGTAGCTGATCACCTCTCCCGATTACAAACAGATCAGCCTTCAAATGAGTACACGCCAGAGATCGTAGAGAGATTTCCTGACGAGAGCATCTTTGCGGTTACCGAACTTCCGTGGTATGCAGATATAGTGAACTTTCTGGTCACACAGAAAAGTCCTCAGGGTTGGCCAAAGAACAGAGTTGAGAAACTAGTTTCTGAGGCACGATACTACCATTGGGAGGATCCGATTCTTTTTCATGAAGGACCGGATTGCGTTTACAGGCGATGTATTCCTCAGGAGGAATATAATAGTGTCCTCACTTTGTGTCATTCTTTAGAGTCAGGAGGACATCATTCAGGGAAGAGGACAGCACAGAAGGTACTACAGAGTGGATTATGGTGGCCGACTCTTACTAGAGATGCCTGCACATTCATGAAAAGTTGTCCAGATTGTCAGAGAGCTGTAGGGACAGTCAGTGCCAGAGATGCAATGCCGATGCGACCCGTCATTATTTGCGAGATCTTTGACGCATGGGGCATAGATTTTATGGGACCGTTCCCTTCCAGCAGTGGCTTTGAGTACATTCTTCTCGCTGTAGAATATGTTAGTAGATGGGTGGAGGCTATACCCGCACGAACCGCAGACAGTAAGACTGTTTGCAAGTTCCTAAGGGAACACATTATTTCGCGGTTCGGAATCCCTTGTATTCTAATTTCTGATGGGGGTAGCCATTTCATTAATAAGGAGGTGAAAAAGCTAGTGAAACAATACCGCATTGATCACATAGTAGCTTCTCCTTACCACCCACAGACGAATGGCATGGCTGAAGTCTCAAATAGGGAGGTGAAATCAATTCTTCAGAAACTAGTATGACCGGATAGGAAGAACTGGTCACTTCTGCTAGATCAGGTTCTTTGGGCACATCGTACTGCATATAAGACTCCCTTAGGTACTTCACCATTCAGATTGGTTATGGAAAGCCGTGCCACTTGCCCATAGAGATCATGCATAAATCTGAATGGGCAATTTGAGAGATATTACTGGATGTACAACAAGCAGGAGCCAAGAGAAAGATAGATTTGAATGAGCTGGTAGAGATTCGAAATCAAGCATACGAGAACACACTCATCTATAAGGACCAAGTGAAGAACTGGCATGACAGACATATTCGGCACAAAAGCTTTGTTCCCGGACAGAAAGTCTGGTTGTTCAATGCAAGGTTGCGAATTTTTCCAGGCAAATTGAAAAGCAAGTGGGAAGGACCGTACATAGTCAGAACGGGTGCACGACAATGGCAGTATAGCAATATCAGATGTGTCACCTGGTGCAGAGCTGTTCGTTCTTAACGGGCAGATGTTGAAGCACTTCATCGAAACTACTGATCATCTGGCCCACACTGAAATGATCTATTTTGTACAGGAATCATGATCATTCCTTCACTTCCTCCTGTACAAATTCTTTTGAGCCATTCATTTCTGGAGATCTACAACACTTGTATATTCTTCGTAGACCACAATCGTCCCCATTTTTGCTCGTCTTCTATGCTTAGGATACCAGATCCTAAGTATAGGGGGAACCAATTGCCCGCTGATTTACGTTTTATTTTTTGTACTGATTCTTTTGTATAGCCTTTCTTTGCTACAAATCACTGGTCTCCAATTTTGGCTACATTCTTTTCTATACTTAGGATGCCTTATCCTAAGTATAGGGGGGACCGAGTGATTTCGATGATTTCGTGTTCTTTTCCTTTTGAACTTTCGTTATTTATTCTTTTCATTCAGTCATCCCGTTTTTGCTCTCCCATGATACTTACGATGACATGATCGTAAGTATAGGGGGGGTGACTGACTTGTACTCGATATCCTTTTTCACCCACTTTTACTTAGCACGAGTTATGTCCTCCTTTTTCTCTTTTGACGCTATGAGGACATAGCACAAGCTAAGTATAGGGGGGTGCGCATATATTGTATATATACTTTCGTCCATAACTCGTACTTTTATGTATTTTCTATATCTATAAAATCCATAAAAAGTGGGTAAGGGTTAATTTAAAATCCACTTATATTTATATATTATTTATAAAATCCTTGTAAATAAGTAAAATATGTTTAAAAATTGTATTTAAAACTTGTAATTAAAATATGTCTTTAAAATTTGTATAATACTTATTTAAAATCCTATTTATTAAAACATGTGTAAAAACCATTCAATTCTTGTAAAATACTTTGTAGATAAAATTTGTAAAATACAATAGACATTTAACTCAAATAAAATATATCTTGTAAAATTCATGAATAAAAACTTGTTTATAAAAATCAAAAAATCCATATAAATACAAAGTCCTAAAATTCATAAAAATTACAAAAGCCTTAAAATCCATAAAAATGAGTAAAATTCAGAAAAGCCACTTCACAAAAACATGGTTGCATTTGCATTCGCATTTTTCAGAATAAGTTTGATTTCTGGAACTAAGGACTGAGTCTAGTCTAAAGGATGGAGCTTGATTACAGTCTTTAACTCTCGTTGTAAGGAGCCTGACTAGGATCTGGAATTTAGACTCTTCAGGTCTTATGACTTAAAATCTTTGGGTTCCGTAAGACCATATTCGGGAAATCAAGTCATCTGTGCTTAAGTAGACCATTTGGAGTCATCCGTACAACTCTACACCAGTGAACCAATCTTGAACACATGCACTCTGCACTTAGCTCGACTCGCATGGAGTTCTGAAGGGTAGTACACCTTGGTAGTGCGTTTCTATCCTTATCTTTGCGGCATTGACGTCTAAAGACGGGAGAGATTGGGGTTGCGATAGTTGCTTCGGATGAGGGAAGGATCTGCTGACACAATTTTTCTAAGACCTCAAAAAAGGGACGGACTAAAAAGATGCTATATCCGTCGAGGCACAAAAGATGAATGCAGTGCAAGCAAATTACAAAGTCAAAACAAAGCAGAAGCCACTAAATAAGACCACAATGGTCCAAGCTTCCACCAAAAATGCCTGCACATCTTAGTGGAGACTCAGCTACACCGGTTGGGCTTCACAAGGAGATGTGTCTACACTGGTCGCACTCCACTTCTTTTCTCATTCTTCTAACTTCTCCCTATATTCGATTGTGGACATAGCAGAACTGAACTCAGAAGGGAATACCTCCCTCCCCGAGGAAAGAGTAGTGGGATGAGGAAGCCATAAAAGTTTATAGCCGGGATTGACAGTTTTCTTCGGTTTTCTAAGCAGGAAGAGCTAAATCAATTCACACATTGTACAAGTTGACTTCAAGGATTATAGAGTTTGCGATATGAATAAGTGAGTCTGAACAAGCCGATGAAGTGATCTTGAGTAAGGATTATGGAACTTGAGGACTGTTGAGGATAAAATCCTAATCCGAGTTAAGGTTCCGACAAAATGCTTGTTTCAGGCCCGATCGAGCTCTGTCCTTTGTCTGTTCTCATAAATTGGTTTAGGAAAACAAATTCATTCTAACTTTCTTTCTTTTTCACTTACTTTTTCAAAATAAGTGTTTGCAAAGGGACTAGCAAAGTTTAAGTATAGGGGGTTGATGAATCCATGATTCATTAACTTTTCTGTCGCATTTTGTCTTAAAACCCTTAACAAATGCATGTAAATATCCATCAATTCTCATCTTTTAACAAATCACCATTCATGTGTAGATATTCACTTTTAACCACTAAAATCATGTAAATAAATAAAGAACAAGAAAAGAAAGAAAAGGCAGATTGAATATATGTATATATATACAATATGACTTAAAATATAAATATAGTTGTAAGATATATTTATCACCCAACCCCCGAGACCAAGTCAGCATGGATTGGTCGACAAACCAATAAGTAGGGGGAGATAAGGAAAGAAAACATAAAAAAATAATTTAATACACACTCCATACATTCTCCATTATTTAAAAAATAAATACAAAACTTTAAAGATTTTTAATTAATCCATATGAACATATTTTTCACCAAATCCTTTTCCTAATTATTCCTAAAAATGTATATAAAAATATAAAAATAAGTTAAAAATATTACCCTGTATATATGCCAAGAAACTCAGCCTGTAAATTGTCAAAATCTCAACTTCCGAACATCATAACTTCCTCATACGAACTCCAATTTCACTCTACTCACCATTAAAGTTCATAAAATAATATTCTCTAATTAATAAAGGTGGTTTCATCGAATTCGGAGTCCGTTTGCAAAAAGTCGGTTTTGGGACCAAAAGACAACGGGGATTCTGGGCTATTTATTTTATGTAACACACATTATTTATAATTTTCTTAATTTTATACTTTTTAAATTATTTCATGATCTTGTAGTTTCACCCCTAATTTATTTCATAATTTTTTGACCTTATTTATTATTTTAACAAAATCAAAAACCCTAAAATATAGGTATAAATGAACTACCTTGATACTAACCATATTTATTAAAATATACAAATTAACTTATTAAAATCCATAAAAATTCATATAAAACTTATTTAGGATTCTAATAATTAAGAAAATATAAAATTAATTTTTATTTATTTATTTATTAAATTAAAAATTTAATACCTATTTATAATTATATATTTATTAATATAATATTTATATTTTGAATAATATTTATTATTTATATAAAGTATTTATTTCATAAATTAGAGAATTAATTTATCTACACCTTTTGTATTTAAATTTATTTAAAATAACATAATTTACTATTTAATCCCTAATTTATAAGCTAATTTCTATATTCTGGCCAACCAGGTGCTGACACTTGTCAGCACCTGGTTCATCTTCCTCCAAGAAGCTGTTGAGCCGCCTGCACCAACCTGCCGACTTCCTCCAATTTTCCCGTGCGACTCTAGAACATTCTGAGCATTCTAAGCCCTCAGATCTACCCTCCTAACAACCTACTCCATCGCTGGCCTTAGATCTAAGCTTGGAGCCCACGCCATTGACCTATAAATACCCCTCAACTTCCGCCATTAACAACCAACTCTTCTAACTACCTGAGCCCCAGCTCCAGGCTACCTGACCCTCATCTTCCAAGCTTTGTTTCGGCGGACCTGAGGTGGTGACAGCACCGTGGAGGAGCCCGCGAGGAGGAGGATTCGTCGGAGAAGGTTCCAAGGCTTCGTCAGCCTTGCATCGCCGCCCAAGCGCGCGTCCACGCTCCGGTCAAAGGTCGTCGTCGAGCAGCTGTTCCAGGTACTACACCTTGAAAACCCTAGACCTTTTCCTCCATCTTCTTCGTTTTATTTCTTGATTTGCGTACATCGATTAGCGACGCTAATCGCGTTTTTAGGTAGCTTAATCATTTAGCTTAGGCGCGCATCAAAGTTCCACCTTCGTTTCGATTCAAATCACCTCGAAGTTCTTCATCAAACCATCATCATCTTCACGCATTTTGAATAACTTCTGGAAACCTGATTTCTCTCGAAGTTTTGAGCTTGTGATCTATCATCCATTGGCCGATTCAACACGAATCGAGCATACAAATCCTTCATTTGCAGGTTCTACTTCACTAAGGAGCACTCGCAAGGCATCTGGGAGCCTTTGATCGTCATCAAAATCCATCTCGAAAGGTCGGTCCCCAGGCTGCAACAACCTCCAAGAACACCGGACTGCCATCTTCATCACGCCATCTCCGCCGCTCGGAGCAGCTTCCGCCACCACCCTACCGCGGGCGAGCTCGAGGGGTGGAGGATCCACCCCTCTGGCCCCGCCGGAGTGCCAAAGACGCCGGCGTCTGGTCGGAATAATTTGGAGAAGAACGTCATCGCCATCAACTTCAACAAACCGCAAGAACGGTTGAGCTCCAGAACGTACAAATGCGCGACACGTGGAGCACCTGCATCCATCCGATCGCGCCAGCAAGTTCTAATCGCAGCCGTCTGTTGTGAACCGGTAGAAAATTTGCGCACTTAATCCAGCAGGTCTCCAAAATTTCATCCCACCCCCCAGGTTTCTTTTATTTGCATTTAGGTCCCTCCGCAAGGACCTAAATGTAAAGATTAGTAAAGTTTTCTTACAGAACAGTCCTTGAGGACCATTTTGAAAACCTTTTAAATAGTTTTCTTTTGTGCTTATGCCCCTGGGCTGTAGGGGCTGTTTTGACCTCATTTGACTTTGTTCTTCGAAGGTTTCTTTAGGGTAGTTACACAACTACCCCATCTACCTCGTATAAAGTTTTCAAGTGTTTTTGACGTGTTTTCATCGTGTTTTGATTTTGTCGAATTTCGCCTCGTTTTGTTTTGATTTCTTGTGTTGTTCGAGCTCGCTGCTCGACTCGATCACTGATGAATCCACGATTCATCGCCTTTATTCTTTTATTTTTAGCTTCAATTTCTTAGTCAAACACCTGTAAATACCCATTAATTTCATAATCTTACCATTTTGCATGCATTTGTTAAAATTGCATTTTTAACACTTTTTGTACATAAATAAAAGAATAAAGAAGAAAAGAAAAAGAAAAGAAAAATAAAGGATGTAGTTATGCAATAAATACAGACTGACCCAAACCCCGAGAGAAGGTCAAGACTTGACCTGATCGACCAGGAATAAAGTAGGGGGAGATAGGGTCGTTTGTCAGAAAAATCAAAAATATCTTGTAAATACTTTTCATGTATATTTGTACAAAACTTACATTATTTTATTTGTACATAATTTGACCTCAAACTAATTATTTTTGTAAATAAAAGTTGTGAATAAAATTGTGTTGTAAATAATAAAAATATTTGTAAAATAAAATATTGTATATATTGCAAATAATTACACCCAGAAAAAGCCACAAAGAGATAATTGAAACATCAATTCCGGCTCCACACAAGCTCAAATTGAACCAAACTCACTTCCATCATACTATAAATTAAATTATCTTTCAAATGGCTGTGGTTTCATTATTTTTGGAGTTACGGTTAAAAAGTCGGTTTTCTGGGGTGTTTTGTGCAGTTTTCCTATATATTTGATGAACATATTTATTTTTATACATAATATATATTGTAAATATTGTTTTCATTAAAAAAATTATTAAAAAAAAATAAAAATTAAAAAAAATCCTTTATAAAAATTATTTCCTTATTTGCACATATGTATATTGTATTATATGTGTATAATATATGTATACAATTAATTTCCCTAAATAAAAATGACCAAAAAAATTAATTGTCTCACATTAATTAATTTAATTTATTTAATTACGAAAATCATATGTAATTATTTAATTTATTTGATTTATTTGAATTTATTTGGTTTAATAACTTGCCTTGTATATATGATTTTATTCCACACCATATATGGCCACCATTAAGGTGGCTAATTGATTTTGAATTAATTTATTAATTTATTTAATTTATTTATTACGAAATTCGTTTTTAATTAATTAATTATTTTATTTATTTAATTATTTTATTAATCCATCCAATAAAAACATTCCTTTTTTGTAAATATTTTCCTTTTTTGATTTTTTGCCTCTTTTTAATGGGCTCCTCCTCCCTCATTCACATTTGATCGATCTTTGGCGGAGAGGAGCCCATTTTCCGAGAGATTTCTTGTTGAAGAGGGTCCTAGCCTCCGATCTAGTCGTTGCCAGCGGCTTGAGCTTCGTCGAGGCCATCATGGCTCGTCCCCTTCTTCCCAGTGAACTCCAGAGGCATCGCGAGAGTGACAGCAAGCGATCGCCCTTGTTGCAGTGAGGCGAGGAGGTGTGTCCGATCCCCGAGGTGAGATCCACTTTTTCTTATCTTTTTCCTTAGGTAATCGTAGATTTAGATGTTAGCGTAGGTGTAGTTTTTAGAAGTTAGATCATTAAAAAAATCACAAAAATTTCCATCACTCTCTGATCCGCGTCCGACATCGATTTTTCATCTCATTTTCGTATCCCTCCATCTTCACATTCTACCTCACGCAATCTTTCACCTCCAGTCACGCACGGTGATCGGAGCCTCAGATCCATCTCTCACATTTCCACCGGATCTCCATCCATATTTCCTAGTATTGTGCATAAATAAAAAAATAAAAATAAAATAAAAAAATCATATAAGGATTCTCCCTGTTTATCTCACAGTTGTTTTTGCAGGAAGAAGTAAAAAAAAACAATAAATTTTTTGTTCTTCTTTTTGTCTCTAACATTCTGTTTTGCAGGAGAATAATAAAAAAAATTAAAAAAAAATTACATTTTTTTTCCTCTAACATTTCCTGCAGGCTGCATAAAAATAAAAACAGAAAAATAAAAAAAATAAATAAAAAAATTCCTCCAGGGACCGAGCCGCGCCTCCGCTACAGGCTGATCTATCACCTCCACAGGTGGTGGCGGCGCCGCCCCCGCGCCCAGCCACTCCAGGCGCTGCCGCCCCACCTCCATCGCCCTCCGGCCGCCTCACCGCGGTCTGCTCCTCCACGCGTGTGAGGGCGGCGCGTCCCTCCAAGCCGGCGTCCCACACGCGAGGTCGGTGCGACCTCCGCCTCCGTGTACTCCAGATCAGACCGCCACACGGCGCCGCCCTCCTGTGCTCAACCCCGCGGCCACCCAACGCTGCTCGGCCGACGCACAGTGCGGCAGCGCCGCCTCGCCCTGTCCTCCCATCCGTGCGCCGCCAGCGGCGGTGCGCACCGTCCTCCGTGGCCGCTGCTGCCCGCGGCGCACCACCGCGCCATCTCCGCGCGCCCCCGCGCGTGTCCGACGCCCAGCCCCTCCACGCGGCGGCCCCATCCTCGTGCGGCCGCGCACCGACCGCCAACCTCGCGTGATCTCCCTTGACGCCGCCACGTGCCGCCCTCAGCCGAGAGCTCCAGATTTGAAGCGGCGGCGGCGGCGGGTGTGACCTCTCTCTCCTGTGGCTTGAACAAGAAGGAAACGAAGGATGCCCTAGGACTATAAAATTGGAAAATTTACGTCAATGCTCCTGGAGGTTTCCCGAATCACAGAATACCCCTTGCCTCTGGAAGATCATGTGCTATGCACATGTCCATTGGGTAAACTGCAAGTTCTGACCTCTATTTATTTCTTTGTTATAATAAGATGCTCAAACATTGAATAATTTCAAATTAGTCCTGCTATTCCAGACTTGAATTTGCTTGATCTTTCTCATGGAATAAATGTTTTATGCTTCCAAAAATCTTGAGAAAATTTGTGTAAGTTCCTGCTGTAGTGTATTTCATTGTATAAATCTTTCATCGTATTTTGACTTTATTTGATATAATTAAAAAAAAAGCAAAAAAAAATGTCTTTTGTGTCTTTTTGTTTGCCTACATTTTGATAATTCATAAAAAAATAGAAAAATTGCCTAAAAATTCTAAAAAATATTTCTGTAGGTGCATTTTAATCTCTTTAAGTTGCTGAGCATATTTTTTTACCTTTTAAAAAAAAATACAAAAATAGTGTAGTGTGTGTGTGTGTGTTTCTATTCATTTGTGCTTATTTGAAAAATAAAAAAAAGGGTTGCGTGTGCTTTTTATCATTTGTGAATATTGTTTGTCTTTTAAAAAAATAAAAAAATACAGAATACAAAAACCACTAAAAAAATTAACTCTGAAATTTGGCTACTTAGTTTTTCAATCGTGCTCCTTGTGTTCGACCCTGGTCGCTATACCAGGTAAAAAGAATAGCGAAAGACCGCTTACATTGAATTTCTTGATTTATATCTTCTGAGTGGTTTTTATCTATTTTTCTCGTTGACCGAATCGTGCGGTTGAGAACAACGACATACTTTGCATATTATTTACACCTCTCTCGACCGCGTACGGATTTCGCGTCATCAGAATGGCGCCGTTGCCGGGGAGCACGGCTTTGTAGTCATTTTTCTATCTTATCTCTCTATATTATAATTGTTTTTGACGTGTTTTCATCGTGTTTTGATTTTGTCGAATTTCGCCTCGTTTTGTTTTGATTTCTTGTGTTGTTTGAGCTCGCTGCTCGACTCGATCACCCTACTATATTGTACCACCTATATAATATCCACCTATTATATAATAAATAAATATTTTTGAAAAATATCCCTTTTTGAAAATTAAATAAAAATTTGAAAAGAATAAAATCAAATTAAAAAAATAAAAAAATCAATAAAAAAGGTTTTCTTTGCCTTGATAACTTTGAGAAGAGATAAAAGATAAAATTACAAAGAAATCTCCGAAAAAATCAAGGGATTCTATTCTGCCTCCTTGAGTTCGACCCAGGAACACTTGCCTGGTAAAAGATTTAGTGTAGGTTTTCCGAAGGAAAACCGAATTTGTTTGATAAGTTGAAGATCGAATTGTTTCGTGGCTTTTTGCTACATCGACCGAGTTTCCTTTAAAATAAAAAGCCGCGAAACCGATTTTTAGCTTTATCAGGGAAGAATTGCCAGGGGTTGATCCAGCTGGTATACCACCATCTGAGTATCTGGAGATGGTGGTAGCTGGATATACTGTTGTTGCTGCTGGAACGGCTCCGCCTAAATGTGGTGCACCTGTCAATAGTGGGCAAAGGGCTGGGTCGAGCTGTTGCTGTTGGGGTCAGCCCGTGACCTGAGGCAGGGCTGAGAAGCCGTCTGTGCCTCCTGGAGACACAAGATCTGGGTCTTCATGTCACTCAGCATCTGTGCCATCTGATCTATCTGAGACATGCCCCGGTACTGCTTCTTCTCAATGATCTCGATGCGGTCCAGCTTCTTGCTGATGATGCCCATATTAGCGACCGACGAGTCTACTTGTGTTGCGGCTGCTGAAGATGTGGAAGGACCTGCATCGACCCGTGCTATACTCTGATAGGATACGGCCTGTAGTGTGGGCTTCCCTTGTGTGTAAAGGTGGGTCATGGACATCACTGTATAATTCTCTACCATCTCCTCGTAGATGGCCCATACCTGATGCTCATCCTTGGCGAAATAGGAACCTCCACAGGATGCGTTCACTAGCCCCTTCAACTCTGGTATCAGCCCATAGAAGAAACTCTGAAGAAGGTTGGGCTTGGATATATCGTGATGAGGACACCAGTCAATGAGCTCTCTGAATCGGTCCCATGCCTCATGGAATTGCTTGTTGGGAATCATGGAGAAGTTGTTGATGAGGGATTGCGTTGCATTCATCCGGCTGAGTGGGTAGTACTTATTCAAGTACTCGTTCCGGAGTTATTCCCATGATGTGACGTATCCCTAGGTGCTTCAGCCAATATGTTGCTCTGTCTACGAGGGAGAACAGAAAGGCCATCATCTTGATGGTATCCTCATCCACGAGTCGATCGTGGACCATGCTGCAGATCATCTTAAATTTCTGGAGATGGAGGTGTGACTCCTCGGTGGCAAGCCCGTGGAATCTGGGCAGTAACTGGATGGTCTGCGGTGGGAGCTTGAAATCTCCCAGAATAGCTGGCAGCTGGATCCATCGGTGTGTCAGAGTCGCACCAGGGCTGTGCAACTCTCTTATCTGGCGTGTTGGTGCTGCTGGCTGCGCTGGCTCATCTGGTTCTCCTCCCTCAGGAATGTCTCCTCCTCCACCGGCTATGTTCTGCTCCTCTCTGTCCGCTCGCATCTGCGTCATCTCCTTGCGTATATCAGCCATGAAAGCCCCCTGGTCTCTGATCTGACGTTGCATGGTCTTCAGGGAGGCTAACAGGGTGTTGTTGATGACACCCTGATCAAGTACGTAGGTGTCGGTCTATCCAGGTCCATCAGTGCGCTCCTCGTTGCTGGCCACGGTCTCTGCAAAGGCAAAAAACCAGAACTCATGTGTCGTCAAATGAACAAAAATATGTTGCGATCTCCGCTCGGGCACCTCAGGACTGGTAGAAAGGTGGTCGAGGGGGAACAGGGCGGAGTCAAACTCGGGTTCAGAGAGCGGGTCCGGGCTCTCGCGAACCAACCCAGATGAATGGGGTGGAGTGTTCGAAAGTGGTGCAACCAAAGGCTGCCTAAGGGACCTCCGTCCCATCATCGTGATGTGGAGAGTGAAGGCGGGTGAGATCTGGAAAATACACAAGATCGGGCAAACAAACCCCCAATTCACCTACTCACGTTGAGCTGATGACCGTAAAGGTTCGATCTTTTATCTTATCGATTTTATTAGGTGATAAATCAGTCTATCAGAGCGATTAAGCGAGCAGTTGGGAATCCAACGCTCTCAGGAGACTGGCCCAATCCCAAGGCTAGATCTTTCTCAGCTAGTACAAGTTGCAGACCGTTTACCGGCTACCCGATCAACTCGCTCTGTTAAGGATATTGCGGCCTACTTTACCGGAATTCAGAGCGATCCTCACTGGAGAACGACTAACCCGAAACCAGTAGTCTGAAAAGAGGTCAGATATGTCTCTAGCCTAGTGTGCGGGTCACTCTCTCGCTCATCCAAACCAGTCAATGAGGGAATTGCTCTCCCAAGACAAATTTTTCAATGAGGTGTCTTTTAGGTTCAAATGTGTTTAGCAATCCCAATTTTATGGTTTTTCTTTTTTAGATATTTTTCAAGCAAACAACACCTAACAAATTTTCTGATTCTCCTAATTATTTTAAGTCCAAAAATAGGGGGACAAGTCGAAAAAGCCGATGCACGGTCAAACACTATGATGAATGCAAAGTCAAAAATGCATACTTGATGCCAGCACTCTACATGCAGGGTGATTCGTGCATAAAATAAAGACAGGAATAAAACTACCTATATGATGCAAGAAGAAATCGGCCTTAGACAGAAAATTTCTACTTGAGAAGAACAGTAGCTAATAGGTCAACAATAGAGGTCGGGGTCCGGTCTCTGATGCTGATAGGTGTCCACCACAACGGATCCTACCAGCATTGTATACGGTCTCTAGCGGCACATTGACATCTCAGGTGACCAAATTAGCTTTTTCTTTTGTGAGTTAATTAGTTAGGTCCACTTAGCGATCTATAGGTGCAGGCAAATAGTTAGGGTTAGGGCCTTAATCAATTACGTCACAGTCAAAATAAAATCCTATGTCTAGGGGCCAAAATCTTCGAGAATCAAAATAAAAGAAAAGTTGAAAAACTCAAACCCGGCGTAAAAACCGTGGTGAGGTCCCCCGAGCACATCGGTGCTCGACAAAACAGACCCCCGATAATCTGCCAAGTCCAAGTGTCTGAGTCTTGTATTATTACAATAATAATGGAATAAACTAAAAATAACTTTAAAAATCCACCAAGGGTCCTGCTCCTCCTCTCCTACGCTCTCCTGCGACTCGATGCAGAAACGAGCTGCCTCCGCTTCGCTCGGGTGCCTCAGCGCTCCTAAGAAAGCTGTCCTCGCTCGTCGGACCCTCGCAAGAAAGAAAGTCAGAAATTGGTGAGATCACAATTACAAAAATATTATAAATGAGAATAAAATCGAAGAAAAAGAAATAAAAACCAAAACAAATACAAAAATAACAAGCAAATAAAGAAAAATAAGAAGAAGAAAATAGAAACAAAATAAAAAAATGGAAAATCGACTATTAAGCCGTGCTCCCCGGCAACGGTGCCATTCTGATGACACGCGGATGCAACTCAGGTTAAGGAATATCTAGGGTCATTGCAACCCGAATCGCAAGGCGCAATCAACAAGAAAAAGTGTAGACCACCAACGGAATCAATCAAACATACAAATCAAGGAAAGCAGTCTTGCTACTTATTTAACCCGGTATAGCTACCAGGGTCAAACACAAGGAGCACAGAATGAAACCTAGAAGTAGTCAGGAAATCCAAGAAAGAAAGGAATTTTTGGTGGTTTTTAATTTTTAAATTTTTTTATGATTTTTATTAAGAAAAGAAATAAAGAAAAGGCACAAAGTAACACTCAAGCAATTATTTAAAGGTCCTATAAAATCTGAACAACAATTTTATGTGAAAATATAAAATAAAATCTACCTACAGAAACTGAAAGCACATTTTTTTTATTTTTTATGAACTTTTAATTTTTTATAAGGTTTTTAGTCTTTTTCAATTTTTAGGGGTTTTATACCAGGGAATGAAACAAAAATAACATTGAACCTAAAGCAAGATAAAATAAGCAACCAGGATTTTTAAAGTTATTTTTATATTTTAATTGATTTTTCAAAACTGACAGAGACATTTTTTAGGGTTTTTGAATTTTAGAAAATATCAAATAAAACCAAAATGCGTCACAAAAATTATCAAAAAACATACACAATAGCAGGAGCTATGTGTAAAAATTTTGGAACATTTGGAGTAATTTTGATATTTATTTGATTAAAAAGAAGACACGTAGATAATAGGGACCTAAATGCAATTTATTTAAGTTTTGGGACTAAATGATAACAGTCAATAAAAGCACAGGGTCACATATGCAATTGTTCCAATAAATACGCACATGCTATAAATCCACGTTCACATGGGCATATATGCAAATTTGAAAGACATTCATTCAATCATTAACACATGAAAAGTTCAGGATAGATATTGCAAATAACCCACTACGCACGTGATCAGGCATGTGTCTCCAAATAGGAAGGACTAAACTGCAAATATCAAAAACTATAAGGACTAATATGCAAAAAGGTCCAACTATCACTTTTATTTTACAGACTAAAACATAAACTAAAATAAATGCAGGGTAAAAAGAGCAATATACCCTCAAAGGCATGTGAGTCACGCGTGAAAGGGCCACGTGTCGGTCGCTGGTGGGGGCATGATCGTGTGGCTCTACAGGTGTCAGATGTCAGATCTGACGGTGTCAGCTGGTCAGGGACGTGCCATGCATGGGACTGTTAGATCTGACATCTAACGGTCTGACACCTCAGATAGATGAGCGGTCGAGATGGAATCTGGTAGGTGGTGTCGATCCAATGGTGGAGGAGGTGTCCAGAAGAACTATGCTTGGACGAACTTCTCCAGACCCAAGGATGCGATTCTTGGCTTCGATGAAAGATCAGGAGGCACCGATGAAATCATGGGCCGATTCCGCATCAGGTGACCGGCTCGGATGGACGCTTCAACGGTCTGATCGGCGAGACGGCATAGGGGACCAGGAACTGCTCCGACGAGGTTGGGCGAGGGTGATCTGGGGGCTCTCCGCACGCGAAAAGACCTGCAATGCGTTGCTCTGACTCAGAGGTAAACTCCGGTCTAGGTTATTAGGGATGAACACCAAAGAAGCGACAGGGAATGGGGCTCGATCTCCGGCATTCATAATAAAGGGAGATCGTGGACCTAATTCTTGCTACACGAGCTAAGATCAGGATGATCAGGCTGCGTAGGATGATGGAGGGTGAGCGTGCGAAGGTATCTGAATGAATGGATGAGGGTGACTGAGCTCTGACCGGTTGGTCAGAGCGGGCGGAGCTACGGTGGCTTACGGATGAAAGATTGGATCAAATGAAGAGCTAGGAAGGGCTAAAGGGTTACCTGAAGGTCTAGACACGTTCCTTAGCTCCAAGCGGAGATGATCGGTGGGGTTATGGCCTCGGCCAAGCAGTGGCAAGTGAGGCAGGCTTCTCGCAGTGGAGGTCCGGCCACGAAGAGTGAGCGTCGGCTACACCGCACCGAATCGACCACCGAAGGGCTCCTCAGACGATTGTCACCACGCTGAAGGGTTCTATGGTATCGAGAGGGAGTAAGGCGTGCGCCACTGACCTTGGGAGGCGAATGAAGGAATTTATAGCAGTCCCAAGTAGCTGGGTAGATAGGGTCAGGGCACGCAATCCGAAAAGGATCCACGCTTCCCTAGGGATCCGCGAGGATCTTGGATCCATGGGGAAGGCACGAGCGGAATTTTATGTAAAAGGGCGCATGATCCGGCCTAGAGAATTTCGAGAAAGAGGTCCAGCAGAGCGATCGGGTTGGGTCAAGCCCTGAAAGAGGGGGTTGACCCGAGTCAACGATCCGTCGTGGACCAATCAGAAAATCGGATTTACAAAAATATTTACAAATTCAATAAAAAATAGAAAATGATTTTAAATTAAAAAGAGTATAAAATGAAAATTTTTTGTTATTTTTCAAACTATTGTTCTGTGATTTTTAATTATTTTTATGAAAAATAAATTATTGTATATACAGTATAATGTATTATATACAGGTATAGTATACTATGTGTTTTGTACAATTATTTTTAATTTGTTTTTTTACATAAATACCCCAACTTTATATTTTATTTACTTACAAAATAATTTTCGGAGTATAAAACAATTTTTGTTTTATTTTTATTATGCATTTACAAGTATA
Organism: Ottelia alismoides; assembly: GCA_037367405.1. Classification (NCBI taxonomy): domain Eukaryota; kingdom Viridiplantae; phylum Streptophyta; class Magnoliopsida; order Alismatales; family Hydrocharitaceae; genus Ottelia; species Ottelia alismoides. The sequence continues at coordinate 246,756 of JAZKJV010005907.1, read as the reverse complement.
AAATAAATAGGGAAGAAGACCTATATACATGTATTATGTACAAGAGAGAGAGAATTTTATTTTTATTTTTATTTCATTTTTCTGATTTTTACTTTATTTTTAGAAATATATACAATGAAGTAAAAACACATTTTTATTTTAATTTTCTCCAAAATAATTTATGCATACAAATGAGATATAAATACAAGCTATAGTGGCCCTATCTCTCTCTACTTATTTTATTTGGCGATCAGGACAATGCTTGGCCCTCTCTTGGGGTTCGAGTCACTCAATATTTATTCTAAATACTTCCTTATTTTTCTCTTTATTCTTTATTCTTTTATTTTTGCATAAATACATGCTAATTATTCACTATTAACACATGCATGCATAATGCTAAGTTATTGTATTTACACCTATTTACATGATGCTTTGCCAAGATAATTAGCTAAAATAAAAGAATAAAGAGTGATGAACAGGGATTCATCATGAGGCTTCCCCTGGGTGTAGACTCGGGTCTGGGACATCACTGTTTAATCTTGAGCCATCTCTTCATAGATGTCCCAGACCTGGTCTTCATCCTTGGCAAAGTAGGAACCTCCACAAGAGGCGTTTACTAACCCCTGCAGCTCAGGTGTCAGCCCACAAAAAAACTCTGGATGAGATTGGGTTTGTTGATGTCATGGTGGGGACACCTATCAATGAGCTCTCAAAATCGATCCCAAAACTCATGGAATTGTTCATTGGGGATCATGGAGAAATTGCTGGTCATAGCTCGATCTGCATTTGTCTGATTGAGTCGATAATACTTTTTCACGTACTCGATCCTTAGTTGCTCCTCCAAGGTAGTGACAACTCACCCCAAATGTTTCAGTCAGTAGGTTGCTCTATCAACCAACGAAAATAGGAAGGCTATCAATTTTTTTGTGTCCTCGTCCACCAGTCTGTCATAGACGGTGCTAAAGATCATCTCGAATTCCTACGGATGGAGATGGGGCTCCTTGGTGGCATGCCCATGGAACTTGGGCAACAATTGGATGATCTGAGGTCGGAGCTCGAAGTTGCCAAGGATGGCGGGTATCTGGATCCATCGGTGGGTAAGAGTTGCACCAAGGTTGTGCAAATGCCTCATGGTGCATGTTGGTCTCGCATCTGCCCTGGTATCTGTTCAGTCCTCATTTCTTGGTATCTCTCCATCTGCTCCACCGGCTGGTCTATCGTCTCTCGCATCTGCTCTCCCTTCTCTCATCTGATTCATTTCCCTCCTCACTTCTGCCATGAACATCCCCTGGTCTCTAATCTATCTCCGCATGGTCTCCAGGGATGCTAATAGGGTGTTGTTGATGGTGGCCTGGTCTAATACAAACGAAGAGGTATGAGTCTGCTCATCGTTCTGTCTTCACTGGCCATCTCTCTGATCTCTGCAAAGGCAAAAGACCCTAGATCAAATGCTGTCAAATGAACATATAGTTGTGTTGGCCTCTCTGGTTGTACCTCAGATGTGGAAGAAGGGTGGTTGAGGGGGAACAGGGTAGAAGCGAACTCGCGTTCAGAGAGTGGGTCTGAGCTCTCTGAAGTTGCCCAATATAAAGTTATAAACAGACAGGAGTGCTGCGAAGCGGTGCCATCAAAGGTAGCCTAAGAGACCTCTTGGCCATCATCTTAATGTGGAGATTTATGAAGAGTAGATTTGTATTGTAAACAATATGAGAAATCAAACCCCTGATTTCACCAACTCAACACTTGTGATGACCGCGGGATCTCGGTTGTTTATCTTGTCAATTTTTATTTTGGTGATAATCCAATCTTACAGAGCGAGTTAGCGAGCTGTTAGGTGCTCGATTCTCCATGGAGACTGGCTCGGATTCTTATGACTAGTTGTGTCTATTTCCAACCAGTATAAGTGTAAGTACATACCATTTTGGCTACTTGTTACTTGAGGATGGAACCTTACACAATGTCCTTTAAACCACCCACTCTGCTAAGGAAGTACATACCATCTACCGTCTACCCGTAAATCCTCACTAGAGAATAGCGAATCGTTTTTATAAAACCGGTAGTCAGAAGAAAGTCCAAGCGTGGCTCTATCCTAGTGTGCGATTGCTCAACGCTCAGCAGATAAAATCAGACAATGAGGGGTTACTCTCCCCCAAAATAAAATTTTTGATCCATAAGCTCGGTTTTAAGGCAAGTTTGCTTATCAATCCCGATTTTATTGGTTATCTCTCTTTACGTATTTTTTCTGAATAAAGCAACGTCCAACGAATTTTCCGATTTCCTTTTTTATTCTAAATCCAGAAAATCATGGGAAGGAAGACGGAAAAGCTGATGAATAATACAAATCAATGATGCATGCCGGATTAGAATGTGTACCTTGCCCAAGCAGTCTACATGCAAAATGATCCGTGCATAATTGAAAGATAGAATTTAAACTAAGGTTTGGTCTTGGAGGTCGCTCTATGCCCGCTACAATGGGTCTTGCTAATGATGTATGTGACCTCTCACGGCACGCGGTTTCTAACCCAAATATTTAGCCTTTTCTTTTTTGACTAAGTCCAAATCGCTTTCTATAGGCACATATATTCTTATTAGGGTGTTTGGACCTTAATTTCTACCTGGCTCAACCAAATAAAAATACTAAGTCTAGGGGCTAAAACCTTGAGAATTTGATGAATCCTTGATTCTCACTCTTTATTCTTTTATTTTAGCTATTTATCTTGGCAAATCATCATGTAGATATGTGTAAATACAATAAGTTAGCACTCAGCATGCATGTGTTAACATTGTATATTTAGCATGTATTTATGCAAAAATAAAAGAATAAAGGAAAAGAAAAAGGAAGGAGGTATTTAGAATAAATACAGAGTGACCCGAACCCCAAGAGAAGGTCAAGCCTTGACCTGATCAAAATAAAATAAGCAGAGAGAGATACGACCTACTCTATATTGTACATATTACTTATATCTATAAATAATTATTTTTGATAAAATAAAAATAAAACATTCATTCTACCTCCTTGTATATAGTCCAAAAAATAAAATAAAATAAAATAAAATAAAAAGAAAAATTAGAAAAATAAAATAAAATCCTCTCTCACCTGTACAAAATACATGTATATATTTCTCACTCTCTATTTATTATATACCTGTAAATAAATAACAAGAATAAAATAAAAATTATTTTATACTGCAAAAATTATGTTGTAAATAAATAAAATACAAAATTGGAGTATTTTGCTAAAAATAACAAAATAAAAATAATTGTACAAAATATATAGGTGTGGTATACTTGTATATAATATTATATATTGTATATACAAGAATTTATTTTTCATAAAAATAATTAAAAATCACAGAAAAATAGTTTGAAAAATAACAAAAAAATTATTTTATACACTTTTTATTTTGAAGTCATTTACTATTTTTATTAATTTTGTAAATATTTTATAAAATCAAAATTCCTGATTGGTCCAGCTCATTTTGTTGACCCGGGTCAACGCCCTCTTCCAGGCTTGACCCGACCCGACCCTGTTCGCCGGACCTTTTTCTCCCCTTTTTCCCAGTTGGGACAAACCTCCTCTCGATCTGATTTTTCATCCGAGCCATCTCCTTGAATCCACGACCTTTGCGGATCCCTAGGAAGGCGCAGATCTTCCTAGGGTTGCACACTTTTGCCAATAATCTCACACCCCTGGGAAGCCTATATATCATCTCCTTTGACCTCCTAGCACCGCAGCTCGTTCCTCGCCCCTTCCTTCACCCTTAGACATCCCTAGTCGAGTGACAACAGCTGGGAGGCGCCTCTGGAAAGGAGTTTGGTGGCTTGAATCAGTAGCTCAGCCACGTGGCCGGCAAGCGTTGCCGCGTTTAGCCTCCCTGCCTTTCACAGCGAGGTCGAGGCCACTACCCCGACATCCTTATTCGCCTAAAGCTCAGGAACTTTTTCCAACCCTCAGGTAGCACGTATTTTGACTTCATTTCCTATTTCCATCGAATCTTTCCACTTCACTCCGTCGGACGTTCACTCACTCTGACCAGCTAGTCGGAGCCTCAATAGCCACACCCAGCTGTTCTGATCGAATCGCCCTCTCGCCCATCATCGTGCACTGCAGCCTGGTCATCCTTAAGGTCGACCATCCGGTTGAGATTAAGGCTTAGATCTCCCTCTACCCCCTTCATCGGAGATTGAATTCCATCCACCATCGCTTCTTTCCCTTCTTGCTTCAATAACCTTGACCGGAGCATGGCTCCGAGTCCTAGCTTTCTATTACAGGTACCCCCGCACAACAAGAACCTTTATCGGACCTTCAGCTGCTCAGCGGAGCAACTCCAGGTGGAGCTCCCTTGTCCCGACCATCCGACCATCATCTAGCTGATCCGCCTCTGGAATTCAACACGGAGCACTCCACCGGAGGTGCTAGACCATTTGGAGACTCGATCAGCCCAAAGGATGTGCACCTCTCCTTGATCGAAGTTCTCCTTTCACCCGTTCAACCACCATCTTCCGCCACCATTGGATGAGGAACAGAGCACCAGTTTGGATATGAGACATTCATAGCTGCAGCTTTTGGACCGTTGATCTGGCACGCCATGACACATCTGCGCCACACGTAGCCGACATTCCTTGGAGCGTCAGATCTGGCACCGCATGTGATCTGCACCACATGTTCCCGCCTCCTCCATAAATAGCCACGTGCCACCCCACGCCCTCCTCACGTGCTTCGGGGTACTTTGTATCTTTTATCCCGTAATTTTTATGCTTTACTAGTTAGTCCAGTAAATAATTTTGTAAGCACAGACATTTTGCAGTTTGGACCCCTTATTTTCAGTATTTACGTTTTAGTCCCTTTGAATCTGAGGTGCGTGTTGTCCCACATGATTTGATGGGTTATTTGCATGAATTGTCCTGAACTCTTGAGTTGTTATGGATTGAATGAAAGTTTATGATATTTACATGTATACCCCTCTGAACCTGTGTCATGTGGATTACGCGTGTTTGCTTGGTTAACTTGCAGATTAGGCCCTTAGCTTTTAAGTGCGTTACTATTTGGTCTGTAACTTTTGAATAATTACATCTAGGTCCTTGTGTGCTGTGTGCTTAGTTTTTAATCAAATAAATACCTAATTAACTCCAAAAATTCCATAAAATTTATTTAGCTCCTGCTAACAATATTTGTGTTAATTTTTGTGACTCAATTTAGTTTTATTTGCTATTTTCTAAAAACCAAAAACCCCTAAAAAGTGTCCTATCTATTTTAAAAAATGCATAAAAATTCAAAAAAATATCTGAAAAATTCTATAAAAAAATTGTATGTGTGTGTTTGTTGCATTATCTTTTATAAAAACCCTAAAAATCACAAAAGACTTAAAATCTTATAAAATCATTAAAAATTCCAGAAAAATCAAAAAAATAGATTTTCAGTAGTTGTGTGTAGAATTTTTATTTGCTTTTTCATAAAAAATCACACCCAGGAATTTAAGGCATTTTTATTATTTTAAATTTGCCTTTTAGTCCAGGTTTTACATTGTTTCCTTATTTTGATTTGTTTCATTTTTATAAAATTGTATAAAAATGGAAAAACCTCAAAAAATCACCAAAAACATCTGAATATTTGAAAAATATCAAAACATCTTTATTTCTAATTTTTGAGTATTTTTAGTCCTAATAAAAGTTGTTAAAGCGTGTTTTTACCTTATTCTTTTTACTTGTTTTCTCATTTTGAAAATATAAAAAAATTACAAATTAAAAACCACAAAAATAGTTTTTATTCCTCTGATTTCCGACTACTTCGTACATTTCCGTGCTCCTTGGGTTCGACCATGGTCGCTATACCAGGTTAAATAAATAGCGGAGACCGCTAACATTGTTTTTCGTGCTAGCTTGTTTTATTTGTGTGGTCTTGATTTTTCTTGTTGAGTCCGACTTGCTGATTGGGGTCACAATGACCCTTGCTTATATTTCATACTTAACCCTAGTCGGCAGGCCGCTCACCAGAAACTAATAAAAATAAATATGATAAAAAATAAAAAAAATTGCAGTGAGGTCCCCCGAGTGTACCGACACTAGGTAAAATAGACCCCGAATAATCAGAGTGTCCAACAAGTGTCTCTCAAAATATTACAAGTTTTTCTCCAAAAATAAATGCTAAATAAAACATATCCTATATAATTGCCTCCTTCTCCTCCTCGGGTACTGGGCTCACCAAAGCTGACCTAGTCGTCCTCTAACAGTCCCCTCGCACCAAAAGTGAAACAAAAGACGGGTCAGAAACAAATATAACAGATAGAAATAAATAAATAGAAAATAAGAGGACGAAAATCCTAACTACTTAGTTGTGCTCACCGGCAACGGCGCCAATTTGGTGTCACGAAGCTAACTAGAGTTAAGTTGATTTAAAATATTGCCGTTGTGACCCTAATCAACTCATGCAATCAACGAGAAATTTATTCAACCACTAAGTGATCAAGAAATTCAAACAGCTGGTTTAGCTAATTTTATTAACCTGGTATAATAACCATGTTTAAACTCAAGGAGCACAATTAGAAGCTAAGTAGGTGATTTAGAAAATTAAATGATTTTTATTATCTTTTAATGGTTTTTAATTTTTAAAAATTTATTTTCCCAATAATTCAAAATAAAAACAAAGGTGAAATATATGAAAAAACTCTTCTTGGATTTTTTAAAATATAAATGCTCAGAAAAATAGAGTAAAAGTATTTTTAAGTCTTTCAAATTTTATACTTTTTAGAAAGAGTTTTGGGTTAATTTTTCATATGTTTTTGTAATTTTCTAAAAATAAAAGTTGTGAAAATAAGCAAACCGTATGCAGCCAGACATTTTTTCAATTTAAAAATAAAAGAGGAGGTCAAATCTTCTAGAATACTGATTTACCACGAGATACGAGGGTCTAAATGTCTCACACAAGGCGGAGACAAAAGTCGTTGCGGCGACCCTCAATAAATCCCGATTAAGTCAACAATCAACCCATAATATCAAATCAGACAATGACAAGCAAATGTGGAGTCAAAATTTATTATAACTCTACAAAAATGTGTATAGTGTGCAAGTGTGTAGAGGTTGGACACAGGGAGCAAGCAAGATAGATCAAGGTAAAATGCACAAAAATTTGATGTGTGATCAAATGCCTACAAACATGCAAATTTTTGTGGGATTTTTGAATTTTATAATTTTTATTTGATTTTTAACTTTTGTATTTTTCTATTTTTCTTTTTTTTAATTTCTGATTTTATATTTTCTTTTTATATTTTATATATTTTATATATTTTCTTTTTCTTTATATAGAATATCTAAACAAAGTAAGAAAGAGGAAGATAAGGTATTTATAAAAATAAGTAAAAATAAGCAAAAATCAGGAAATAAAATATTTTTGGTATTTTTAAAATTTTATGATGTTTTTGTGATTTTTTCTAATTTTTCTGAATTTTTTTGGTATTTTTAAAATCAAAAATACTAGAAAACAATGAATTAAGCTACTGGCCGAAATTAAAATGAGGATGAAAAATATCAAATGATGTCTAAAATTCCTCAAATTAATTTTAAACTAAAGGCAATAAAATAGGGAAAATACAGAAATTGAAATTGTATTTTTAGGATTTTTGTAGAATTTTTAAGATTTTTAGGAAGATTTTTGGGATTTTCCAATTTTAGGCTTTTTGTTTTGGAATTTTTAATAATTTTTGGACAGAAGTCAGAAACACGAAAATACAAAAAAGGTATTTTTGGAATTTTTAAAGAAGTTTTTATAATTTTTAGGTATTTTCTAATGCAAACAGTGCTGAAAATGAGTGTTTTTTATTTTTAATAAATATGAAAATGCAAAAAAATGCAAAACAAAAATATGACGTGATTCTAGAATGCAACAGGAACTTAACTTGATTTTTTGGTGATTTTTAGGAATTTATAGATGTATGAAATAAATACAAACAACAAATAAAAAACTACACAGCTGGCGAGGGCATATATGTAAATAAGCAAACATTCAAGGGCCACGGTGCAATTTTCCACAAAATTTTATAACTAATAATTCAATTTCTAGGTCCAGATACAAATATCGAAACCCGCTCGGGCACGCCTGCAATTTTCCTAACCCCGCACGTGACTGAGATGTGCTTGGGAAGGACCTAAAAGCAATATACAAAACTTCCAGGGGCTGATATGCAAATTACCCAAAAATATTACACGTTACAAAAATAGTTCCTGGACTGATACTAAATAAATAAACCCTCAGGGGGGTCCTTGCAAAATGTCCAGTCTCCTTACGCGCACAGGCACGTGAGGTGACGTGGATTGGACCTACTTGCAATTAATGAAAGTTTGGGGGTATCTACGCAAATATTACACAAATATTTAAATTACATATGCAAATTTATGGACTAAAAATAAATACAAAATGGCACGGGGTGAAAGTGCAAAATACCCCTTTGCGCGCGATCCAACGATGGTGGAGAGGCCACTTGACACGTGGCGCGTGAAGGACGGTCGATGACGCTTCGGCGATGGATGGCTACGATTAGATCCCTTGGCTTGATCTGACGGTGGAGGCACGGGAGGATCCAACGGCTGCTGTGCTCCTGGAGCTCGGGCCTCGATCCGACGGTGCAGAGGGGTGGAGCAAAAATAGGGGAGGAGCGCCGGCGAGGCGAACTTCCCCGAGCTCTAGCTCCGTCCTCCGGTGATCACTGGGATCCGAAATTGGCCTGACGACTCCGGCGGGGCAGCTCTATCTCCTAGGGGCTCCAAAAAGCTCTGAGGATGGCTGGAGTCCTCGCGAGAAGGTGGCGGAGCTGGAGAGCTCCACGGACCTCCAGCGAAGGGAAAAACGACCCCCAGGCTCGAGTCAACGTGCATTGACCTGCGATAAGGCGTGAGAGGGACCAGGGCAAAATGCCTGGACCCCGCGGAGGTGGAATGGTTGCGAAGGATGGCGGCGCGAAGTGGTGGCCGGAGGAGCACTCCGGCGAGGTGATCGTGAAGGTGATTCGATGGGCTCAACGTGAAATTTCTTGGGGGGTTTTACTCCTAACGCTACGGCGAATAAAATGCAAAGAAAATTAATGGAAGAAAGTGGTTGCCTCGATGGTCGAAACCAGAGGGGAAGATACCTTGACATCGGAGATGGCGAAGTGATTGGAGTCGCCTCGGGCATCGCTCGACCAGCCTGGAGCTCCAAGGAGGAAGTTGTCACCTTCCTCGAGCTCGCCGGCGTGTAAGAGGGAGCGGAGCCTGTGGAAGAGGGATTCCAAGGAGGCTCGAAAGTCGGAGGGTCAAATATGAAGGGTTGACGTTGTGGCTCTGACGCTCCAAAGGACGAGGAAGATGGCTCGAATCGTCTCTCCTCGGCCCTTGGAAAGCCTAGGGCATGAAAGAGGGGAGATCGAGGAGCAAAAGTGCTGAAGGGATCGACATGGAAGGATGCAAGGTTTGACCTCTAAAAATCCATGAAATAGGACAAAAACTGAGATCTGACAAGGGGCAGAGGTGAGGGACGACCAGTTGACCCGCCGGTCAACGTGGACTGGCACCTGGTTAGTCCATGTGGACCAACCAGGAAAAATCCCTGATAAATGATTTGTGAATTCAATAAAAAATAGAAAATGAATTAATTAATTTTTTATTATTAAATAAAAAAAGTTTATTATTTTATGAAGTACTTTATTACAATTTTTAATTATTTTTATGAGGTATAAAATTACAAATTTCTTTTTATAGCTTTTATAGGTACATATATCTATATATTATAATAATTTATTTTTATTTTGTATATTTAATTTATTTATTTTTGTTTATTTTTTTATAAATTTGTAAAATATTTTTATATACTTAAATATATTTTTATTTTGTTTTTCTGATATATTTCGTACACTTAATAAAATATAAGTATGAATTGTATAGGTATATATACAGGTATTATACCTATGTATGCTATATACAAGTATTTTATTTTGTATTTTCTTTGAGTTTTTATTCTGATTTTAATGTACAAATATATTATAAATAATATTTACAGAAATTAAAAACCAAAATATAAAATTATAAAAATAATAAATAAATAATAAAATGAATATTTTAATCTGTGCAAGTATACAATAGGGGTCCAGAACTCAACTTTCAACCGTAGCTCCGCGAAATGCGAAACCACTGCCATTAAATAGCTTATTTAAAAAGGTGAGTTTGATGCATTTCGAGCTTTTATTTGGGAGATACAGGTCTGGGAAGTTGGGATTCTAGATTTTTATTCAGATCATAACTTTTTATCTGTACTTTATTTTTGAGTGAAATCAATTTTGTTTTTTTCTTTATTTAATTATCTACAACTTTCATGTATAAAGTTTCTTTATTTGGAGTACAAAAAGTGGAACCAAAAATAGGTCACAAAATAAATAAAGAATTAATAAAATGAATAGGTATTTTTATTTTATCCTGGCCCTTATCTCCCCATACTTTATTCCTTGTCGACCTATTCATCAAGATGCATAGGTCTTGGGGTTCTAGGTCATAAAATATTTACAATATTTTATTCTTTTTCTTTTCTTTTATTCATTCTATAATTTTGTCATTAAAAACAATATTTTATATATTATTTACACACATGTGCATGAATGCTAAGATGCGGAAATTAAGGGTATTTACATGCATTTGCCAGGGTTTTTGAGGCCAAAATAATAGAATAAAGATGATGAAATATGGATTCATCAAATACTAGGAAGAAATATCTACAAACAGGAACTTAAAATGCAATTGTTGGAGTTCATGTTTATTTTATATGATTTTTTATAAGTTTTTGAGTCTTTTACAAATTTTTAGGTTTTATAGGGTATTTTCAAGCAAAATTTATACATGAGCTAAAATAGGATAAAAGACAATTACAATAATTTTTATGGAATTTTTCAAAGGTTTTTCAAAATTTTATAGATTTTCTAAGATAAATAGGGGCTTTTTATATTGTTTCTAGATTTTTAATAATAGAAAAACAAAATTAAATGGTACACAAAAATTACCATGCAAAGATGAAGTTAGCAGGAGCTAAGGTAAATTTTTGGGGAATTTTTAGGACCAAAATCTAATTTATTATGAATAATAAAAGACAACAATTAAAAACTACGCAGCATGCAACTTGTTGCAATTATTTTAAGTTTTAGGACCTACTGGATAAAACACAAAAGAAGTATCAGGGCTGCTATGCAATTAATCTAGAAAGGTGGGCATGTTGCATGTGATCAGCCTTCACAGGGGTACAAGTGCAATTTATAAAACTCCATCGCATTCGTTAACCATAAAATAATTCAGGATAAGGTATGCAAATAACCCACAAAAACATGTGTGGATGCACGTGAGTTCGACTCAACTGGACTAAAAGCAAATACGTAAAGTATGAGGTCCTTGCTGCAAAATGTTTTTAACTGATTATTATAATTAATGAACTAAAGCAAAATAAAATAAAAGATAAGGATAGGGCTGAAATATACCTGTGCAGACAAGAGACGACACATAGCTAGATCTGACAGCTTTGAGCTCGGCATCAGCATACGGCTCTGATATGCGCCTGAAAAGAATATGATGTCCCAGAGAATGTCTGGGATGTACACTGAGGATCTGGCACTGTTGTGCTATCCAACCATCAGGTTTTAGTGCGATCGTGCGATGTTCATCAGATATGGAGAGGGGCCTCTCGATCCGATGGTGAAGCGACCCTCAGGAGGAACAGAGAAAAGAGGCATGCTGGGCGAACTTCAATCGAGGATTCCAAATGATCTGCAGCTCTGATCGAAGGACCACCGGGTCCTACACGCTCCGGGTGGCGTTGCACGTTGATTGGGTGACTTGTATGGAGTGACGAATGAGCAGATGGTCGGGACGGAGGTGTTACATATGGAGGTGCTCCGACTGAGCACTAAGGAGCAATCTGGGTCGAGTTCACGCTCCTTAACCTACAAAGAGCATCACAGCTTGAAGACCAAGCTTCGGATTAATGTTATTGGTGCTGAAAAAGAGAGAAGCAGCGGTGGGATGCTCAAGTGGTCTCTGATGAATATGGGGGAGGACACATATCATAATCCTGCTCTGGTGAGCAGGATGTTGGGGGATCAGGATGCGTGAGAATGATGACGGTGAAGTGATGAGTCGATTTGAGCGGCTGGATGAATGATGGAGCTCTGGGTGCGAAGTACAGAGCTAAACAATGGTCGGCGGAGGAAATGAGTAAATTGAAGTGAAACGTGAAATGTGGAGGGAATAAGTGATACTTGAGGTTCTTGAAGTGCTCAACAACGTCAGGCAAAGGTGGAGGCGAGGTCCTAACCTCGATCCTGCTGTGGTGGGCAAGAGACGCTACACGCGGTAGAACTCCGGCCACGTCTTGAGCTATGTGCAACCAAGCACCAAACCAAGCTCCAAAGGGACTCTCCGGGATGCTGTCACTCTCTTGAAGGTGGCTAAGGGGTAGTGGTGGTGCGAGGGACGAGCAGAAGAGTGAGGAGGGCGGAGGAGTATATTTATAGAGTGTCCTAGGGTTCCAGAGAGATCAGAGGAATGGTCGAAACCCTAGGGAGATTCATGCCATTCTAGAGATCTACAAGAATCTCAGATCTACGAGGAATCTTGGGTCCGAATCTCAAGGAAAATAGAGGTCAGAGTCGGGCTGGGTAATGGAGAGAAAACGGCTCTAGTGAGAGGTGTCGCGTCAGACCCGATTGGGAGGAAGGGTTGACCCGGGTCAACAAACCCGGGTCAACCAATCAGAAAATTTGATTCCAATAAATAAAAGAATATTAAATAAAAATAGTAAATGAATATAAAAAAAAGAATAAAATGAAAAATGTTTATTATTTTTCAAACTATTTTTTCGTAATTTTTATTTATTTGTATAGATACATATATACAGTATATACAACATGGTGTATTATATACAAGTATAATATACGTATATATTTTAATATTTTATTTTTATTTCATTATTTTTACACAAATATCTTTTATTTTATATTTTATTTATTTACAAAATAATTTAAAGAATATAAAATAATTTTTATTTGATTTTTACAAGTCAAATATAAATGTTAAATAAATAGTAATTATATACAATATATACAAGTGTGGCTGGTGTATAATGAAATTTTGATTTTATTTTTTATTTATTTTATATTTTATGATTTTTATTTTATTTTTATAATATTTTTAAGAGTGTACACAACTATTTAAAAATACAATATGTACAAATTTTGCATAAAAGAAAAAATATTTATTTATTTACATATATAGGTACAGTATAGCTATACAATACACTCAAAACGCCAACTTTTACACATTGAATCAAAAAATTATGAAACCACCCTTATTTTAAATATTATTAAATTTAAAGTTCAATAAAGATAATTTTAAAGGAATTTAAGTTCATATAGAGCCGGAATTGATCTTAAAAGTTCTTATTTTGTGGCTTTGAGTGATATTATTTGTACTATGCACATCAATTTATTATGCAAGTATTTTTATTATTTAGAAAATATTTTTATTTATAAGTTTTCTAAGAAAATAATTTGATTTGAGATCTTTTTATTGAAGAATAGAGCATGCATAGTGACGAATATACAAGGATCCTATCTCCCCCTGCTTTATTACTTGTTGAACATGTCAATAATTGACCTTCTCTTGGTGTTTGGGTCAATCTGTACTTATTACATAATTACATCTTTCTTCTCATTTTCTTTTCTTCTTTATCCTTTTCTTTTGGAAAAATAGATGTTAATTAAACAATATTAACAAATGCATGCATGATGATAATTTATTGGATTTACATATATTTATAGATATTTTTGCTAAAAGATTTGGCTAAAATAAAAGAATAAAGAATGAGAATCATAGATTCATCATCAATCACGGAGGAGCAAGTATACAATTATTATGTATGCTCAAAAATGGAAAAATCATTTTGATTTTATATGATATTTTCAATTAGAGATAATATTTTTTAATATGAACCTCTTTCAATTTTGATAAACTTGCAGTTAAATCCATTATTAAGGGAGGAAAGGGAGCCTACTTTGTGAAGTACGTAACCTTACCTACTTCACATCTATTTTTGTAATTTTTACTTTTTTCTGAAAAAATACCACTATGGATTTTCACAACTATATCCCTCGAATATGTCATTCAAATTTTATCAGAAACATAGACTCCTACGGCCTCCATCCAGAACAGGTATTTTTAACGGTCTTAGATTTGTTGTAAATTACCTGTTCTGGATGGATGCTGTGGGAGTCTCTATTTCTGATGAAATTTGAATGACATATTAGAGGGGATATAGTTATGAAAATCCACGGAAGCATTTTTCAAAAAAAGTAAAAATTTTTGCTAAAAATGAATGTGATGTAGGTAAGGTTACCTACTTCACAAAGTAGGCTTCCTTTCCTTTTATTAAGGTTAGATTTTCAAATAGATTATTATTTTTAATGGTGATTTTTAAAATTTGATAAATCTAATAATTTAAGCCTCTCTAAATCCGTCCCCAAAAGGCTAAATCATCAAGGGATATTTTGAAACAAAAAAGTGCATGGTTAAAACAAAACAATATATTTATTTTATTTGCAAGGAGTACTAGAAACAATGGGAGAGATAAATGACCTCGAATACAATTTTATATCGAATTATATTTATAATTTTGATACTTCGGAAGTGATTCGATAAACTATATAAAAGAAAGTAAAATTGATGGAGGTAAGTTTAAATCATGGTCTTCAAAACTCGACCATTTAACATTTTTACAACCTCTTTGTAGCATCATTATTTATTATACAGTTAAAATGAGGATATATTAAAAACTTAATACATTCTACAAATAACATATAATAGTCAAAGAGGAACCATACCAGCACGTCTTCCCATTGGAAATGCACAGTAAGATCGCCCATCAAGCTTCTTGCTCCCCTTACATGAATGGACGTCGGCCGTACGCGCCACACTGCCTACCTATGGATGGTAGATATCCTCTTAGGGTCCGTTTAGTTACCGAGATGAGGTGGGTTGGGGTAACCCCTGTGAATAATAGTTTTTGGATGGTTATGATGGTTGGAGAGGGTTGGAATAAAAGGAATGAGATGTGATGCCACGCTGATTTGTGAAGAAAATCCAATCCAAGAATGGGGGGTCGTAAATCGGGTTACCCAGAATAACCCGATAATCAAATGGTCCCTTAAGATATGTTTGGTAACTGGGTTGGGTTGGATTAGGTTGGGTTGGGGCATCCTCCAGTGAATAGTATTAGTTGGATGGTTGGAAGGGTTGAATTATAAATGTGAAGTGACGTTAGTTATGTATTATATTAACTATTTTTAATTATTATAATATATTTTTATATTAATTTTATTATTTGAATGTAGTTAAAAAATATTATAATAAATAAATTATACGTTCCATCCATACAAATAATTCTAATCTATCATTGCAGGGATAAAGCTTCTAATCTATCAATGCAGGGATAAAGCACCCGGTATGCCAGTTTATCCGGTAGCCTCCTGCAACAAAACACGCCCATAGTATTTGCCACTTGAGGAATGGAACGTTGGTTGGTGTAGTTATCGGATGTAGCATTTATGCATGGTTCCTCCGGTGCCAGCCTGTGTAATTAATGCTGCCGTGCTCCTATGCTCGAACACGAGTAGATTTCTGTCCGTGTTAGCCTGTAATTTACAGCTTTGAGGGAAATTTCTATCTTGATTTTTTTTCAAACCTTCACCTGGCGTGAGGCGGATCTCTGCTGTAGAGAGGATTGTTGTTGTAATCTTCTTTAATTTTTTTTAAAATTTAGATTTCAAAATCCACCCTTATAGATTGAATCTTAGATTAATGATTTACATTCCCTTCAAATTTCGTTTAAATTCGAGGTTATTTACTATTTTATCTTAATGATCAAACATTTAATCAAGATCTAGCAATTAAACTACATTTTAAAAATATCTGTATCTTCAACTATTAAGATAAAATAGCAAAGATTTGAAGGATACGTAGAGTATTAATCTAAGATTCAATCTATAAGGTCGGATTTTGAAATCTAAATCAAAAAAAACTAAAGAGGATTACAGGTGACGTGGCAAAGATGTGTGCGTGGAATATGACGTGTTGTCCGTTGGGGAAAAAAGGACCCATCTGTGAGAATTAAGTGCATCCCACAAGGTCAACAAAGGTGTGGTTCTCTATATATATACAAGGAAGAGAGCACTGGGCAAGATATTCTCTGCATTCAACATGGAGCCACCGAGAGCAACACTGCCAGACTTGACTACGAAGGAGCTCCTCCGAGCTCAGACGCTGTTGTACCACCAAATCAACAGCTTCACCGGTGACATGTCCATCAAATGCGCAGTTGAACTTGGCATCTTTGATGCCATCGCTGACCTCGGTGGTGGGCCGGTCACCCTGTCGGAGCTGCTGGGTGTCCTGACGGAGATCCACCCGAGCAAGGCCGTCTTCCTCCCACGCCTCATGCGCATCCTTACTCAACTGGGCTTCTTCGTGACACAGACCATCGCCGGCAAAGGTGAACCTCGTGCCATCATTCGTTTTCGTTGCTTAACTTGGTAAATCGTTGATGTAGTTTATACTCACTTCTAGCTATTTTATGTGATAGACTTAATTCCTGTTTGCAGAAGGTTTTGTTCTTACGCCGTTATCGAAGATCCTCGTGAAGAAGAAAGAGATGGGCACGTCCCACTTCATCCCATTTCTGTACCATCCCTTCATCTACGAACCCATGTACCGTTTCAGCAACTGGTTTCGGGGCTCAGCACCGACGTCCTTCGAAGGAACGCATGGGCGATCCTTTTGGGAGATCAGCAAGGAAGATCCCGAGCTGAGTCGCCTGTTTAACGAGGCCATGGAAGGTGAATCCTCCACTATGCTTGAAGCCATCGTCACGGATTGCCGAGACGTATTCGAAGGTGTCACCTCACTCGTTGATGTCGGCGGAGGGACTGGGGTGCTGGCGACGGCGATAGCCAAGGCCCTCCCGGAGATCAAGTGCATGGTGCTGGATCTGCCTCATGTTGTTGCTGCTGCTGCGCCGGAGAATAGCGGTGAGGTTGCTATGATTGCCGGAGACATGTTCGAGCATATTCCTCCAGCAGATGCCATTCTTCTTAAGGTACGTACGTGTGCAGAAGAACAGTTTTGGACTATTGGTCAGCCATTAATTATATTAACTGTGATCTCGTACGTGCAGCAAATTTTGCATGATTGGAACGACGAAGACTGCGTGAGGATTCTGAAAAAATGCAGAGAAGCCATCCCAACTAATGGAGGAAAGGTGATCGTTTTGGATGTGGTGGTTGGCTCCGATAAGAAGGATAAAGAGCTCCTCGAAGCACAACTCTTTTATGATATTTTCATGATGATGATGCTCGCTTCGTCTGAGAGAAAGATGGAGGAATGGGAAAACATATTCCTAAGAGCTGGATTCAGCAGCTTCAAGATCAAGCATGATTTGGGCTTCAGGTCGCTCATGGAGGTTTATCCTTGAAGCAATTCACCACCTTATTTCCATTGGTCTCCGTCACCCACTCCTCCTTTGCATGGATCTTATTTTGCAGGCATCTCCACAAAAGTTTATATATTGTGTGTGTGTGTGTGTGAAGTTCATGATAAATAAGCCTACAGGGATCTATATAAGATTATATGACCTGGTTTAAGTGCTCAAGAATTAAATTCGAAATCTGCATAGTTATTATTGATATTAAGCAGCAATTTGTTATTAGATGCTTAATGCTCTTTATTCCTCCTCTGTGTGCGTTCTTACGAATTACAGAATTTAATATGTTAGCCAGAAATAACTTTGATATGTGCTAGCTACCCTTTAATGATGACAAGTTTTTCTTAAAAAAATGAAAAGTAGGCACTAAATCACCCTCTTAATTCATGGTTGATTAGTCTTTCACTTGGTAACTAAAAATATATCCATAGATCAAAAAAGTAGGGGTGACAAATTACCCATTTGTTTTCACTAAGTAAGTTTTCTCTCTTAAGCCTTATAATTTGGAAATATCAGAATATCGGTGTCCTATGTCCAATGATGACGTAAATGTGTGGTAAAATATTGACTTACATTTCTTATGTATCCATATGTGCTATACTACAATAAAATAGAGCTATAGTGACGGTTTTTTTCAAAAATGAAAGTTTTTTTAAAATCCGTCATTAAATTAGCCATTGTTAAATATATAACAACGATATTATTCGTTGCGAAATGATTTTTCATACTTTAAATTGGCAACGAATATCATATATATCGTTATATCATTAGCAACGGTCCACATTGCGACTTTTATCCATTGCTATTTTTCAAACTTCTAAATAATCATCGCTAAATTTTGAACTAAAAAACAGTGACTATTAGTCGATATTTTTAAAATTGGCAACGGATAAGCATTATTATATAGATCGTCGCTAATGATATAGTGAGATATAAACCATTTTTCACTAATTTCAAGTACGAAAACTCGTTTCACAACGAATAATATCGTCATTACTGTTGGACATGCGAGCCCACAGCGAGCCATTATGCAATAAATGTTATTGCAATTCACTCCTTAATCTGAAATAAAGAGTACATAATTTGCATAATAGGTCCCTTAGTACAATTAGGGTTATGTACCATGTCCATCTTAATGATCATATAGCTGTTGATTCAATTATTGAATCATAGAGGCCGGTGCTTAGATGAATATCTAATGAGTTAGATTGAGGACTCGTCAAGCACCGTCAAATGATTGTTAAGAGATGATCTCCAGCCAGAGTAGGAGATGGCAATCATATCTCAGTTAGGCTGATATCTGACCGACCTCTTGATGCAGGTCCTCTGCATAGGAATAGAGATTCGAATGTGTCAGATTAGTTAGGTCAAAGAGTTGACTTAACGAGATCGAGATAACCAAAGTCCTATATCGTATGCTGTCACGATATAGGCACACATCCTCTGACCGGAGACAGATGTGTTACAATATGTTTGAGTATGTACATTTGGCAGACCAATAGGTTGATGACCTAATCAAGGTCTATACACCGACGCGCTGGTGTGCATATAAGGGCATATGAGTAATACAATCTCTCAAAGGGATCATACAGGTTCAGTTACTGAACCGGAAGACATGAGCTCACTCATGAGATATTGGGAAGAATCAAATTCCATGCGCATGGTCGTCTCGCTTTGGAAGCTTGACTGAATTTGTAGGTTTGATATATACTTTTGGAAAGTATATGATCAAGACCTAGGTATGATATATGCTTTTGGAAAGTATATGATTACCGACTCCCAATGATCGAATGAGAAACTTACTGATAAAACCATGAAGTAGACAATGTAAAGTTGATCTAATACTTCGGGTTTAATCTGAGTCTTCCAGTATGCAGGATGTACATGTATTGGGAATACCTGAGGGTGATGTGATCATAAACGATTGTATAACCATGACGCTTCCATTCCTAGGGAGTGATGAAACAGGTCTGGATTTTAGTGACTCCTCTCAGTAGAGAAGTAATCTGATCTTAGTCCAAATGTTGGACATTGATCTGAATGTGATTCAGATGCAATGAGAAGATTAGATTTGCAGTCTTGATTTAATCAAGCATCTATGGGAGGCCCACGATCTGGATTTAAGATATGATCTCAATATCCATGTCACTATACGTGGAATAATACAATCACCATGTCCTTATCTCCAAGTATTCGCGGAGAAAGCGCATTATCCTTGAATGGGTTCAGGATAATTTCATTATTGATAATATATATCTGAGCATTGAGAAAATAGATAATTAAATGTGATTTAATTATCATGATTAATATGAATTTGATTCATATTATAAAGAGAGTTATCTAAGATAATTGAATATGATTTAATTATCAAAGATGAGAATAATGTGAATGTGATTCATATTATTTGAACATATGAGAAAAAGAGATCCAAGATGTTTAAATATGATTTAATTATCATGGATGAGAATAATGTGGATAGCAATATCCAATTATTCATAATATATTATAAATGTGATTTATAATGTATTAGAGAGAGCTAATTATAATTTATATTTGTTGATTAATTATTATGTGTATTGGATACACATTGTGTAATTAATTAACAATGTAAATTATATGTTGTTTTGGATTGTGAATATGATTCACAATTTTTCCATGGTAAGATTGCAATATTCTCAAATATAATTGTGAATTATTTTTGATGAATAAATAACCAACAAAAGTTGTTGGAAATAAATAATGGAGAAAATCAAGGAAGCATGCAATCTCATGGATTTCCATGAGATTGTCGCCACATGGAATGTACATGGAGATGTAATCTCCGTGTATATTCTCTCTTTATTTATTGGTTTAATTTGGGATTGATTTGTATTTGATTTTGTCAAATATATTTTAATCTAAATTAAATTACAAGTTGTTGGTTTTTACCAACAATAATCTTGACCATTGGATTGACATAAATCAATCTCATACATTGATTTTATATGTCCCATGGATTGAGATCCATGGATCCCAAAACCCTATAAATAGAGAGGCATACCATGCTCTCTAATTTACACACAATGCTTGAGAAGCATATCTCTCTCTCTCTCTACTCGACAACCCTCTCTCTCCCTCTCATGGCCGTCCACCATGGATGTCCTAGAGAGGTTCTCCATCGCCGCAGCATCGTTGTTATGCTGCCCGATCGTCTGCTCGTGGATCTCTGTCTACTTCGGTGCGCCTCGCTCGTGAAGAAGACGTCAGATCTCGTGTGTCGAGATCAGGAGATCCGCCGCATGGATCATCAACATGGATTGCGAGAAGCACGCGGTTCATCCCCGCGCTCGCAAGCGTCTCCTCCGTCGGATCGGACTTGAGACAGGAGGTCTCTTCGTTTAGAGACTCGATTGCAACCACGCTTCAAGAGGTAATCCTATTACTTGTTTGTGGTTTAGACGAAACGATCTGAGAAGTGTTCTTGGATCATGTGGTTTTGTCGTAATAAAAAAATTTTAAATTCCGCTGCATCGAGCAACTAGTGCGACTAGCCGCTCCTCGTCGTATTCGATACGACGCTCACGCTTCCGTGATGCGCTTGAGGATCTAACCATATCCTTCAAGTGGTATCAGAGCCTTAGGTCGACGGTTTCGAATATGATTCGCTAACCGAGGACGACTTGGGTTTGTTAAGGTCGCGAAAGTTTTCATCGTATTTGATTTCGCAGATCTGTTTAGTAAATAAATTCGGCACTGTTTAAATTGTTTAAACACGTACTTGGATTTTGTTCCCCATCAAATAAGGAAACCATAGGATCTGAGTTTGCGTAAATCGGATTTCGTTTGCTCTAGATATGGTTGTTTTAATGAACATGTATTCACTGTTACGGGAACTGCGAATCTTAACGTAATTAAGGAGTTAATTACTGTTTAGAGACGCCTTGAAATGCATGCAAATTATATAGGTTCTGTTGTAAATCAAGTTAGAAAACTATGGAAACTTACTTTGCTTAATTTGGATTTAAATTGATTGAGATATGCTAATTTTAGTAAGTAGGGGTCACTGCTGAAATTACTTTCCTAATCAAGAACCATGTGATTGTCAATCAGTGAAATTAATTGTTATTTTCATGAAATAATTATGGAAAATATTTGAGAAATATTGGAAGATGATTGTTTCCTTAATTGACTTGGCCTCAACCAATTAATTGATTAGATTTGATCTAAATCATAATTGGAAACACAATCATCAAACTCCTTGCTTGAATAGGATTGGGAATTTGTCTAGCAAATTTCCTTATAATCGAAATTATTTTGATTACTATATGGTATAATTTCGATTGAAGAACCGATGATCATCTCAAGTACAAATTAATCAATTTGGCATTATCCTTTCCCGAGGCGGATATGGTGTCTAGTCGGGGATCGCTGGGGTAGCGGGTTGCAACGTATGCGGTCCGTCCCACTCCCGCCGGTACTTGCCATGACAGCGGGTAGGGCCGGGATAATGTCCGAGGGATTAAGTTGTATTTTTCTAATTATTAAAATACGAATTAATATGTACTTTGAGAATAATACCATATATATTCAAGCATAACAATCAAGTTTGATTGATTGAATTGGATTGATAATTAATTTAATATGATTGAATTGATTATGTCCAATTATACTCTAATATGATTAGAGTTGATAATTCCCTTGGAAGAATTAATTATGTGAATATGATTCATGATAATTAATTAGAATTTGAATATGATATGGAGGATCACATAAGTGACATCCATGGTCTCCTGTCAAGGCGAAGAGTTTCGTCGCCAGATATTATATGTAGGAGATGCATGTCCGAAGTGACAACTCCTGCATATGATCCATTTGGATCGGGCTCGTCTCTTCTCGAAAGAGTAAGGACGTATGCGTAGTGACCCCAATATCGGGTCCTCATATTATTGGGGCGATATTGGATTGCGCATAGCGAGTTGTATTCCTGTTGACGGTTGGTTCAATTAATGACGGGTCAACATCACCTTAGGGGTGGTAGACCCAGGTGTTAAAGACCGAATTGGGAGATGCAAGTTGGACTTGCAAGGCGGAATGTGTTCCCGCTTCTTTTTATCCGAGTTGTAGGTTCTCATATTATTGGGATGCAACAAAGATAAGGAAGGAGATCCCAGATCTTGCTTGAGATATAATGGTAAGTATATCTCTTACATTGAAAGTGATTAAGGGAATGAACTTTCATTGTTGACATGGACAGACAACTTTGATATAAAAATTCCTAAATCAAAGTATAACATGCATATATATAAATATATACCCTTATGCAAATTTCTTATTTCAGATAATTCTTCATTAAACCCACTCAATGTTATACTCATTAATAACCAGTAAAATATCATGGATTGGACTCATGATCCAGATATTGTATTTGCAGTTGGACACATAATGTATGTGGTTGCAATGTGCAAGTTTCCTCATAATAATGAGGAATGATGATTAATAAGACAATAGGACTAAAACCCTAGGGTTTGTATGTCTCTACAAGGCTTGATCTTATCGAATGTACTTTTGAAGTGATAAGTCGATAATGATCGTAATTATCAAATAATCTTTATAAAATTCTGGCATACATATGTGCTCTCGACATTTAATCATGAATGATGTGGTTCT
Organism: Ottelia alismoides; assembly: GCA_037367405.1. Classification (NCBI taxonomy): domain Eukaryota; kingdom Viridiplantae; phylum Streptophyta; class Magnoliopsida; order Alismatales; family Hydrocharitaceae; genus Ottelia; species Ottelia alismoides. Next base: position 223,595 of record JAZKJV010005907.1, on the reverse strand, counting down.
CTGCATCATGCAGAATGGTGGCTCTATAAGAGATGATGTATTCAAATTGTTTGAGTACCTACCTGAACCAATATTTTAAGAGCCTAGATGGATGTAGATACGATGAATGTCATCATTCTACTATCTATACTCTAGTCATTCATGAAGCTTCATAATATTCATATTGTATGAACTTAAATGAAGCTTGTATAAATGTTGAAATACTCTTATATTGAAATTTTTGATTTAACATAAGAGATCCTTGGTCTTGAGCAATAGTTGCTTATAGACAAAGGGAGCGCAGTGGAAGCATGGGTTGGACCCACGTAAGAGGTATAGTCAAAGAGTTGACTGTACTTCTGTGATTTCCATATGACATCCAAAGAGTTGGATGAATGCCAATACTGCAATAAATTGATGTGTTGATAGTATGACTATCAAATCTATCTAGAATCCTTAGAGAAGTAATCGGATAGTACATCAGAAAAATCTACATATAATCATTGAAATTGACTTACTTATTTGATAAGATAAAGTCTAATAATTGTATCTCAATTTTTTAATGACACTTGCAATTGGTTGCATCTGTGTTAGAATATTAGAAATTTGATCTTAAGGTTTAATGGTCATCCATGTTGGAATTGATGTAATTGTTGCAATAATTTCCATTGATAGACTTCATATTTTCAGTGGGAGTCCTTAATCTTAGAGAATGTCTCTATGACCTAGATATTAGAATACACTCATTATTTATTTCCAAATGTTGGAGATAAACATGAATTCTGTAATAAATCTATCATAAAGAGTTATGATGGAGATATTTCAAATAATAATCTAAAATCTTGTGGACTCTACTAATTAGAAAATTAATGAATAGTTCATTAAGATTTCTAATACTGAAAATTAAACCTTTAAAGATCAATAGGAGGATAAAGATCATTTGACAATGATCTGACATAATGTTTTGGACATATGTCTGTTGATGAGATCAATGGACAAGTAACAGATGAAACTTTAGAATGTCTAAAATTTCAAAACTTGCATACTTATGAATATTGTATTCAAAGTAAAATGTCCAATACACCCTTCTTTTGGAATGGTGTAAGATGTTAAGGTATTCAAGATCTCATACATATTGATGTATGTGAATCATGTATATCAGAATAAACATTATGGATATGTGATATCTATTAATGATTATTTGTGATATGAGATTTCTTCTCTTCACTTAGAAAACTTTGAAATGTTCAAAGATTTCACAATTTTGGTTTATTCTCATATATACTTAGTTGATAACTAAGTTCAGCGGGATCCCTTTCTACACATGCATCAGAGCCCCATGCCCTATGGCGACATCAAGTGACTTCTTCCTCGGCCCCTATAGTGACGCACCTCGGACCCCCCTCACTCACTTTCTCTTTCCGGACCCCTCACTCTCGTATAGTTCTTCTTTCCGTGGACTTTGAGGTCGACGTATGAGGAATCCACTGAGGCTGATACCGCTGTTCCCTGCTTGCGGACATCAGAAGTAGCATTTTCACCCCCCGAATATCTAGTTGACTCCCTAGATTTTCCCAGAATGACTAGTTCAACGCCTAACTATACTATAGCCGAATTTGAAACCTGACAGACCTGAATCTATAAGCTATGTATCCTGGATGAATTCACCGCCCTCCCCCTCCCTTCCCAACGTTCCAAGATGAGAGACCCGCTGGCCCCTATTCGACGAAGTACTCATTACACCAAGTAGGGGGACACACGGTGCTATTGCTCTGGCACCCCCCTATGAGCGATCAAAGGATTGGGGAAATGACCGACCCCTTTCGCACTACTATAGAAGAAGAGGAAGGGTGTGGGTAATGGTAGAATAGAGCGGGTCGGCGATTCCGGCCACCCCCTTCTCAATAGTCTCCCTGGGACTCTTTTTGATTCCTGATTAAGACTATGCATCAGGCGGTGGAGGTAAATAGGGGAAGAGGAGTTGTCACGATAGAAAAGAAGAATGACTATAAGAAACCATAGATTCTCTCAAATGAAACAACCCATATACTCAACACTTAACCAGCATTTGATAGATTATCCAACCCCGAGCAATCTTAGTTATTGGTGGGGCTTCGGTTCGTTAGCTGGTATTTGTTTAACCATTCAGATAGTGACTGGCCTTTTTTTAGCTATGCATTACACACCTCATGTGGATAACGCTTTCAACAGCGTAGAACACATTATGAGAGATGTGGAAGGGGGTTGGTTGCTCCGTTATATGCATGCTAATGGGGCAAGTATGTTTTTCATTGTGGTTTACCTTCATCTTTTTCGTGGTCTATATTATGCGAGTTATAGCAGTCCTAGGGAATTTGTTTGGTGTATCGGAGTTGTCATATTCCTCTTAATGATTGTGACAGCTTTTATAAGATACGTACTACCTTGGGGTCAGATGAGCTTTTGGGGAGCAACAGTCATTACAAGCTTAGCTAGCGCCATACCTGTAGTAGGAGATACTATAGTGACTTGGCTTTGGGGTGGTTTCTCCGTAGACAATGCCACCTTAAATCGTTTTTTTAGTCTCCATTATTTACTCCCCTTTATTTTAGTGGGCGCCAGTCTTCTTCATCTGGCCGCATTGCATCAATATGGATCCAATAATCCATTGGGTGTACATTCAGAGATGGATAAAATCGCTTTTTACCCTTCTTTTTATGTAAAGGATAACGCAGGTTGGGTAGCCTTTTCTATCTTTTTTTTCATTTTTCTTTTTTATGCTCCTAATGTTTTGGGGCATCCCGACAATTATATACCTGCTAATCCGATGTCTACCCCGCCTCATATTGTGCCGGAATGGTATTTCCTACCGATCTATGCCATTCTGAGAAGTATACCTGACAAATCGGGAGGTGTAGCCGCAATAGCACTCGTTTTTGTATGTCTGTTGGCTTTTACCGGGGCAAGCGCATTAACCGCTCCACTGGTGAGGCGCATGAGGGACCTTCCGCACCCACCGGTAACAGGTCCAGGGTCGTGGCCCGGATATAATATCCGACAGCACTCATGCCCGCCCTCCCAGGAACCGAAGTGAGTCTTTATTGCTCCTCCCAACGTCACTATAAGCTCACATCATCGATATACCAATAATCAAGTTTCCAGTCAACTGGTGGAATACGTTGCATCAACCTGGGAGCATTAGCCGATCTGGTACATCAATACATCTTTCTATGCCCATTCCAATCTTGTCCAACTTTGCTAACTCCCCCTTCTCAACCCCCCTCCTCTTTGTTCTGGAAACACGTCTTCTTATTCCATCTTTTCCCGAATCCCCCTGGACTGAGAGGGTTGTTGCGGACTCCGACCCCCAGGTTTTTGGCGAATATTCGCTATTATATAAATATGTTATCAAAAAAACAAAAAAGAAAGGCGAAGTCATAATACGCGGCGATCTTCGGATCAGTCGTTATCTTCAGGTATCCCGTAGACGTCATTCAAAGCGAAGAAGTAGTCGCCCCTTGTGGTTGTGTCTACTGTTCCCGTAATTCGGGTGGTAGTTCGCAGGAGACCCTACCATCACTTCAGACCCCGGGAAAAAAGACCAGGGAGGAGTTTAGAGGCATTGTGGCCCTATAGTGACGTTCTAGCAGAGTGAGGTAAGGAAGTCAGAGTTCGGCCCGGTGATTGACCGTGGGCTGATTGGCACATATCCTTCCAAGTCATTTTTGAAGATAGGGAGGAAAGGCAGATCTCTGAACGACTCTATAATGCTAAGTTCGATTAACCCAAAAGCCCTTCGCTTTTCTTTGCGCCCTCGCGATCGCCTCTAACAATGCGAGCTCGGTCCCATGAATCCACCCGCTCCCTGATCACTCTGTTTACACAACCAGAAAGTCAGAGGTAGACTTCCCCTCCCGTATACTTGACCTAGCATTGTCTAGTTTCATGCATCGCTCTCTTCCCCCCATCCCTCCTATTGTATAGTTTCATGCGCTCCAACTATCAACTATATAATCAAGGCCGTCTGTTCCCGCTACTCCCATTTTTCGAGATAGGATGAGCCCAGGGAAGCCCCGGGTCTTTGGTTTCGGCGAATTAGATAGGGCTTGGGATGAATTAGACGCAGAGCTGTGTGCTCTATCGTCTATGGTCATGCCTATGATGAGCCCACCCTTCGAGATGACTAGCCCCACTGGGGGCTACCATGATCTCAATGCCTCTCGGATAGCGATCAATCAATCACTGAGGGTAAGTAAAAAATAGTGGAAGAAATCGAGACTTGAAGAAGAATGAACTTTATACATGCGGATCATCCAGACTAAGCCTCTTCTTAATCAAATAGACGTGGGATAAGACACACCACAATAGAATGAATTCACTGCTCTTGCCTTGCGCGCGCCCTTAACCCCGTATATATAGTTTCCGAGTGAGAACCATGCAAGTCTCGTAATCAGACCATAGATTATAGGTTCAGAGCGGGTCTCTCATGTCAGGGGAGGGGGAATTTGAGTACATTTCCTCTTGTAGCTCAGAAGTGCTAACACAAACCGAATCATGCGAAGGATCAGACATCTACGGAGTCAGGTACTTTCCCATCTCAGTACTCCAGCAGCGAGTGACGAAGGCGGAAAGCCCGATCTAATGCAACCGAGCCCTATTAGAGCCTAGTTCGAAAAAAACTTCACTTCTCGATCTCCATACCAGCAGCCCATTGGTACGAGGTCCCATCCTTCAAAAGATATCCGGCTAGGGCTCTTCCCGCATAGGACTCGGAGCTCGGCGATTGATAGAGTCATCCTTTCTCGTCATTTCCAGTATGATGCGCTAAATTAGTTAGCGTAAAACATCCCCCTTCCCTGACGGGCTCTGTCTGTGGTGATGGCCTTCGACCATAATACCCTAAACTCTCTTTTTTGACCCATTCGACATCGACCACTCTGGCTTACCAGAAGCTTTTTGCAAGAGCCTAAGAGCGAAGCGAACTAGGGGATAGCCCAACCGCCTGCGAAAAGCCGGTCTCAGAATGGGGTAAAAGCCCCGTTTTCTACTTGGTTTCCCGGCCCCCAATAGGGGGGGCTATGGTCATGATACCAGTGGTAGAAGCCCTTCATTCCATTGAGGAAAGGGACCAAGAACGGCTTTTGATTTGTATTGGAAGACCTACTCACTGACCACCCTTTTTCCCGCAACGTCATTATAGCTTCGTCTTGCTATCTATCTTTCCATCCTGCTCGAGCCTTTCTTTAGAGAGTTCAGTTCCAAAATCCCTTTGGGCGTCTTCTCCACGTCCATCATCCCAAGAGTGGATCGGCTCCCTGAGGGAAGCCGCCCTGAGTCACTGAAAGTCTTTTTTCTTAGTGGAACTCTTGAGATCAGGCAAAACCAATAACATATGCAAGACCATAAGAGCGGCATTAAGCCAACTAAGATGATGTACTATTTATTGCGGGTTTTGATTTTCTCTCAGAAACCGCATGCCCGACGTCGTTAAAGATAGTCACGCGAAAACCGCCACATCCGGGACGGGAAAGCATCAATCGCATCTTTCCTTGGCCTTATGGAAAGGAAGAATTAGCACCCCTTTGATTTGAGCACGCCCGACCGGACCTGTGTCACCTTGCACCATATGTACTTCATGTTATCCATGGAATTTTCACGTGACGGTCAGGGGGGGTGTATGAGGGTGGCTGCTCGAACGTGATTCATTCAGAACGCCCGAATAGAATCAAAGGCGAAACTCCCAGGCCTATGCCCCGAACCTGAACCTGTCCCTCTCGGGCAAGTCTGCTAGGATCTCCCACTGAGGGTTCTATTTTGAATCATGGTGGACGATCGGGAATTCAAAGACCTGACTTATCTTCTACCTAAAAGCAAGTATGTGCCTTCAATTATTACAAAATAGCACTCATAAGACAACCTTTTCTGGCAGATTGATACTAGCCCCTTCGATCTTCGCGGATTGACTTGAGCGGATCTTGCTCGCGCTCCGCTCCTTCAACTGATTGTTCGCATCGGATTTCAGGTTCTCTGAAATCGGACATAGTCCTTTCAGGCAGTGGCCGTTTAGTCCATGGTCCATTGGATGGTCGGTGCAAGGCCAGAAATTGGAAGACATCCATAAACCAGGTTCTTCGAAGATGCCTAGTGCTGTTGGAACCTCGCTGTCCTTCCTCCCCTTCGCTTCCTCTGGGTTCCCAGGCTGGATGCCCAAGGTCACTATAGGAGGTGAGAAATGGACTAAGTGTCCACCCCCGAAGCCTAATTATATAGATTTAGGACAGGGACCGATAGCAAAGGAAAGACGGAGGGTGCCGAGCAGCCCCCCCTGGTGGAGGAGGTGCCGTTCTGATTGGGGAGTGTGAGCAGTACGAGCTGAAAGGCTCTCCAATGCTGAGAAAATCCCCCTACCCTCGGAAGAGGACAGCAGCTCGTCCGTGCTTTTTTTGTCGCGCAAGCACCTACAGCCCTTTCCTCTGCCGGGGGGAGCCTGTATATAAAGTCTATCTACGACTTGTGGGTCTAGCTGCGAAGCTAGACCAAAGTCTCCCGAGAAGGGAGAGGAAAGGGCTGCGAGGTTATATTCTCTTCCATTTCTTTTTGAGAGTGAGACCAACGTCACTATAAGGCGTCCTTCCTCTCCAACTCTAGGACTCGTCAAAAAGCACTTCCGCCCAGCTCTATCAGCATGTCGCAGGCTAAGAGGGGCTATTTCGTCATGCAGGTCAATCCTCATGGCAGCATGGTCGCGTCAGGCTAAGGCACTCAGACAAGTGGCTCCTACACCTATCGCGATAGCCTAGTCCCACTCGGACCACGGCACGATCCAAAGGGCATGCGATACGAGAATCCCCTACAGAGAGATTAGACCATGACCATTGCGGCCACATCCGTGAGCCCAGCATCAAGTAGACAGGTGCTAGAAAAGCCTCGGTCGGACGGAGGATTGAGTAGTCTTCCTTCGTCTCGTTCTTCGTACCCCGCTATTTCAAATGCCACTTTCCTACTAACTATCAGTATGCCTGCAAGCGTCGAGCCAAGCTTTCTCTCTTCCCTCTCTGCAAGCGTCGAGCCAAGCTTTCTCCCTTAACTAGACTAGCACTCCGAAGGGTGCGTCGAGAGGCTGAAGTGGAACCGATCTTTGTCAGGTTTTCCGGTCGAATCATCCCTGCCCAACAACAGCTGGGACATACGTGCAGGGTTCCTTAGGCCACTTAGCGCTACAAAACGAAATCGAAATAGATAATTGAAATATAGAGTAGAGCAGCTTAGCTTTTGATTCACCTCCGCGGATACTCTGTAGAGCGTCGATCTCAAATTAATCGCGTTCCAGGGTGCGGGAATGCAACTCTCCTTTCTTTGACAGACAGTGGAAGAACTCTCAATTTCTTTAGCTAGGAAGTGCACTTTGTGGAGTAGGGGTTGGTTGACACGGAACCAGGAACTCATGCATGTCAGAAATCTCATCAACTCACCCTCGTCATTATAAGGCCTAGCCTGATGTGATCCAGCGGCGGAAGTAGAGAGGTCGCCTGGAGCGAGTCCTAGCGCTCTGCTCGCGAACCTGAGAACTCAACACTCGAAAGCTATCGCCCATAAAGAAAGAACTAGTTAACCCCTTCGTCTATCGCCGTAGGCCCTTTGACCTCTCTTCCCTTAGCCCCTACTCTCAATATGCTTTGTACTTTGTACTATATGCTACTTCCTACTCGCTTCCGGAGCGAAAAGCTCTTTCCCTTACCTCATCGCTTTGCTTTAAGAACTGCTTGTACTTTCGTCTGAACGAAGAAGCTTCTACCTTATCTTTCTCTTTGGCCCCCTGCCCTCGATTGATCTTTGTACTTCCTGGATGGATCGTTAGTCGTCTATGGTGGGTCTCTGTCAATAGCTCCTTCTTAAGTCCTGAATCATGGGGTACACATAGCCTATTACAGTGACATTCGTCAAAACACCAGGGTAGGCCATCCCTAGAACGCGAACTAGGACAGGTCGGCCGCCCCTATGTTTTGGTAGAAGATATAATTTCTTGGAATTGAGGTTTATTCTTTTTTAAGTAGGTACGTAAGTCGACGGACAGACGATGACTGGGTAGACAGTCTACCTTGTCGAGCGGGGAGCGGGAAAGTCTTCAAATGATGATAAACAGCGACGATTGATGTTTAAGGCAAGGTGCTTGTATTTGAAGAAGGTAAGTTGACCTGCAAGCTGTGTCAAAGCAAAAGAGGACTTGGAAAATGGAAGGCCGACCTCACCCGGCTTTTTTCGAACTATATATTCGGCGGCGGATGCGTGACGTTTGGAGTTGTCGTTCGTGTTGTAATTGAAAATCCCTAAGTCTTTCGGATGCAGGTCAGACGAGAATTCCGGCTCACTGAAAGTTCCATTTCTCAATGAATTCCCAGAAAAATGTGCCTTTCGGCTACTCTAACGTCACTATAGGGCTGGGTCGACCAGGCATGGGCTTTTCGAGATGAGGCCTTTTGACGAAGCCAAGTAAATTTCGGGCAGACCCTCCCCTCCATAGGGAGGTCGGTATAGGGCGATCGTGCAAGAACTGCCTTTCCGATATCTATTGTTCTACGTGCCCGATTGGGAAATGCGACTGAAGGGGGAGACTTTGCCCAAGAAATGGATACATCAAATCGAAAGATCGGAACAGTGAATCGACGCGGGTCAACCAACTTGAGAAAGAGGAGCCTTAGAGATGACCTCTGACTTCTACATAGACTACTTCCATCAATGTCTATGCTTTCTGGAGATCGGAATATATATAGAATCTTTCACAGGAGAAAGAATGGGTGCGAGTCGTACCGAAAAAAGGGATAGAGCCAGCGACTAATTCGGCAGACATTCAACAAGACCGTGAACTATTGGGGCTCGAGGCGAGAGATAGATTAAAGGCCTCAGAAGACCGACGGAGAGATGGTGCTGTGACAAGGGAGCAGGGGAGCGGGTTGAATTATAGGACGAAGGCTCGGACTCGAAGAGTAGTCAAGCTGGCGCTCCGGAGGGGAATAATGGAATGATGTTCCACCTTTCCGGCCTTCTTTCATTTGGGTTGTCAGGGAAGCTCCCCAATACCCCCTTATCAAGCCCCTATACGACCAGGAGGCCCTCTTTTGTGATTCCAACTAGTTTGGAGAAATTTCCGGACCTGTCTTTCCAGTCCCCTTGCTTCCTCGCTCTTGGACAGCTAGCTTAGTCCGCTCCTCGAGTCGCTTTCTATAGGACTTCGCACCCAGACGTCTGATCAAGGAAAGCCTCCTCCTTGCCTTTAGCGATTGAAGGAGCACAGGCTTGGACCAGCTCCGGTCCCAAAAGATGTCTCTCGCCCACGTCACCCCGGTGATCCGCATGGCCTCCCATATAGTGCCTCATACCCATCTAGTGAGGGAAGAAGGTCTTTAGATCCGCTGATGTCGTTTGCAAAAACCTGACTCGTAAGCTAGTGAAATCGATCGAACCAAAGTTTTAAGGAAGATGAAATGAATTTGATCTAATCAAGGTAGCTTGTACCTATTAGATGAATTCAAGGAATACCTTATGGAGATGTGAATATCATTTCTATCTCACCCCTCCTAATGAGCCTTAACTCAATAGAGTTGTAGGGAGATGCAATTGATCATGTATGACATGATTTGATCAATGATTAATCTTAGCATAATTATCTCTTAGTTTCCAGGTATTTGTATATGTGGTAGAGACTACATTATACACTTAATAAGGTCCCAAGCTGGTAAGTTGGAATCTAGCACCAGAGAGTGCTACTTCATTAGGAAAATAAAGGATGGTATTAGATACCTACTTTATGACCTTGAGATTCTTAAAAGATCTCATCTTTGAGAATATGATTCTTATAGGACGGCTCTCTTGAGAATCAAGATGAAAATGAAGAAAAGGAATTCATTTAATCTTGATAAGATAATGAGGCTCCTGAAATCGGAAACTAAATAGACAATTAAAGATGAAACATTAATACCTCTTCAAATAAGTTTGAGGATGGATTCCATGTATCAGTTGAGTCTGAAAATGATCGGACTTCATGTGATGAAGCTCCTGAGGATCATGACATGGAAAGATGGATGTTGGCAATAAAAGTCTAATGTAGACTTCATATACAAGTGTTGTATATGGACCCTCGAGGATCCACCTATATGGGTCAGACCCATTAAGGTGTAAATGGATCTTCAAGAGAAAGAGAGAACCTGATGAGAAGGTAGAGACCTTCAAGGCACGGTTTGTAGACATGAGCTACACACCGAAGAGAAGACATCGCTTACGATGAGACTTGCTCTCCAGTGACCTTGCTTTAACTCATCAGAATATTGCTAACTATAGCTATACAACTTGACTATGACATCTTCATGATGTAAGTCAAGATTGCATTCCTCTATGAATACCTCTCTGAGGATATTCATATGAAGTATCCCCAGGGCTTCATGGTTGAGGAAAGAAAGGTGTGCAAGCCAAAGAACTCCATCTTTGGACTCAAATAAGCTTCTTGTAGTTGGAACATAAGATTTGATGAAGTTATAAATGTTATGATTTCAGATAGAATCTTGATGAACCATGTGAAGCTTAGTGGGAGTGCCATTGTGTTCATCGTGCTAAATGTAGATATTATTCTAATCATTTAGAATGATATAAGAATTAATAATAAGTGTTTTATAATTTGGTTGTTCCATACCTTGAGATACGATCTCAAGGATACCTCTTAGATCTTAATTCTGAAGTCGTTTAGAAGCAAAGTGAAGAGGATAGTGGGACCGTCACATTAGTAGTACACCTTGGACTTATTCCATTTTTTTGGAAAATTCCAAGAAAGGCTTCTTTCCCTTAAGATATGGTACTGACCTATCTAAAGGGATAGCACCTCAAAGAGTTGAGGAAGTGAATGATAAAACTGCTTGCACTTGTGCATCAGTTATGAGAAGCTGAAGTGTATGCTAGATGTGTACAAAAGCCATATGTCTGCCATGCAGTGGGAGTAGTAAAACTGTTACTAATCCAATTCTGGATATAAAACACTTGGTTGCAGTAATAACAATATCTTCAAAGATGATGGAACTTAGAGATAGTGATCTCAAAGTCTTATCTTCAAAAGTTTAAGACCTTGTAAATAGTGATCTATAAGGGTCTTAACTGTAGATACCTTAGGAGATTGAGATCTCCAGGAATGAAGGTATTCTAATAAGGATTATGGGAATACTGGTTATGATAATTAATAAGATGTAGTGTCAGTGACACTATAACCGACAAAAATTGAGTATTGGTTGCATAGGATGCAACATTCGCATTGGATGCGAGCACTGTTACTAGGAGATATGCAAGTGCCGTAAAAGAACTTGGCGTAGTCTCTTGGGAACATAGTGACTGATCAGCTTACCTAGCTATTTTCTAAATAGCCTATGATTGTCACATGAGTGCGGGTTTAAATGATTAGCCCATTAATGGCTCTTTGGGCTAGTGGGAGATTGTTGGACATGCGAGCCCACGGCGAGCCATTATGCAATAAATATTATTGCAATTCACTCCTTAATCTGAAATAAAGAGTACATAATTTGCATAATAGGTCCCTTAGTACAATTAGGGTTATGTACCATGGCCATCTTAATGATCATATAGCTGTTGATTTAATTATTGAATCATAGAGGCTGGTGCTTAGATGAATATCTAATGAGTTAGATTGAGGACTCGTCAAGCACCGTCAAATGATTGTTAAGAGATGATCTCCAGCCAGAGTAGAAGATGGCAATCCTTTCTCAGTTAGGCTGATATCTGACCGACCTCTTGATGCAGGTCCTCTGCATAGGAATAGAGATTCGAAGGTGTCAGATTAGTTAGGTCAAAGAGTTGACTTAACGAGATCGAGATAACCAAAGTCCTATATCGTGTGCTGTCACGATATAGGCACACATCCTCTGACCAGAGACAGATGTGTTACAATATGTTTGAGTATGTACATTTGGCAGACCAACAGGTTGATGACCTAATCAAGGTCTATACACCGGCATGCTGGTGTGCATATAAGAGCATATGAGTAATACAATCTCTCAAAGGGATCATACAGGTTCAGTTACTGAACCGGAAGACATGAGCTCACTCATGAGATATTGGGAAGAATCAAATTCCATGCGTATGGTCGTCTCGCTTTGGAAGCTTGACTGAATTTGTAGGTTTGATATATACTTTTGGAAAGTATATGATCAAGACCTAGGTATGATATATGCTTTTGGAAAGTATGTGATCGATACCGACTCCCAATGATCGAATGAGAAACTTACTGATAAAACCATGAAGTAGACAGTGTAAAGTTGATCTAATACTTCGGTTTTAATCTGAGTCTTCAAGTATGCAGGATGTACAGGTATTGGGAATACCTGAGGGTGATGTGATCATAAACGATTGTATAACCATGACGCTTCCATTCCTAGGGAGTGATGAAACGGGTCTGGATTTTAGTGACTCCTCTCAGTAGAGAAGTAATCTGATCTTAGTCCAAATGTTGGGCATTGATCTGAATGTGATTCAGATGCAATGAGAAGATTAGATTTGCGGTCTTGATTTAATCAAGCATCTATGGGAGGCCCACGATCTGGATTTGAGATATGATCTCAATATCCATGTCACTATACGTGGAATAATACAATCACCATGTCCTTATCTCCAAGTATTCGCGGAGAAAGCGCATTATCCTTGAATGGGTTCAGGATAATTTCATTGCTGATAATATATATCTGAGCATTGAGAAAATAGATAATTAAATGTGATTTAATTATCATGATTAATATGAATTTGATTCATATTATAAAGAGAGTTATCTAAGATAATTGGATATGATTTAATTATCAAAGATGAGAATAATGTGAATGTGATTCATATTATTTGAACATATGAGAAAAAGAGATCCAAGATGTTTAAATATGATTTAATTATCATGGATGAGAATAATGTGGATAGCAATATCCAATTATTCATAATATATTATAAATGTGATTTATAATATATTAGAGAGAGCTAATTATAATTTATATTTGTTGATTAATTATTATGTGTATTGGATACACATTGTGTAATTAATTAACAATGTAAATTATATGCCATTTTGGGTTGTGAATATGATTCACAATTTTTCCATGGCAAGATTGCAATATTCTCAAATATAATTGTTAATTATTTTTGATGAATAAATAACCAACAAAAGTTGTTGTAAATAAATAATGGAGAAAATCAAGGAAGCATGCAATCTCATGGATTTCCATGAGATTGCCCCCACATGGAATGTACATGGAGATGTAATCTCCATATATATTCTCTCCTTATTTATTGGTTTAATTTGGGATTGATTTGTATTTGATTTTGTCAAATATATTTTAATCTAAATTAAATTACAAGTTGTTGGTTTTTACCAACAACAATCTTGACCATTGGATTGACATAAATCAATCTCATCCATTGATTTTATATGTCCCATGGATTGAGATCCATGGATCCCAAAACCCTATAAATAGAGAGGCATACCATGCTCTCTAATTTACACACAATGCTTGAGAAGCATATCTCTCTCTCTACTCGACAGCCCTCTCTCTCCCTCTCATGGCCGTCCACCATGGATGCCCTAGAGAGGTTCTCCATCGCCGCAGCATCGTCGTTATGCTGCCCTATCGTCTGCTCGTGGATCTCCGTCTACTTCGGTGCGTCTCGCTCGTGAAGAAGACGTCAGATCTCGTGTGTCGAGATCAGGAGATCCGCCGCTTGGATCATCAACATGGATTGCGAGAAGCACGCGGTTCATCCCCGTGCTCGCAAGCGTCTCCTCCGTCGGATCGGACTTGAGATAGGAGGTCTCTTCGTTTAGAGACTCGATCGCAACCACGCTTCAAGAGGTACTCCTATTACTTGTTTGTGGTTTAGACGAAACGATCCGAGAAGTGTTCTTGGATCATATGGTTTCGTCGTAATAAAATTTTTTTAAATTCCGCTGCATCGAGCAACTAGTGCGACTAGTCGCTCCTCGTCGTATTCGATACGACGCTCACGCTTCTGTGATGCGCTTGAGGATCTAACCATATCCTTCAATTACATATTTAACAACGGTTAATATAGTGACAGATTTTGAAAAAAAACATCACTATAGCTAAATTTTGTTGTGGTGTATATTGGATTTTAATTAGATTTCAGATCAATTAATCTATGTTAATTAACTGTCTCCATTATTTGCAATGATTTTTTTATAATTGTTTCATTATTTGAATCATTTATAATTGTATTGCCTTTTGCTTGATTTTTGGAATCAATTCCTTTTTGTTTTTGATTTTGATATTCCGAAGAAAATTTATTGATTCAAGGTATTATAGTGATGCCTTTTCAAAATCCATCAATAAATCATTTGTTAAATATATAGCGATGATATTATTAATTGTGAAATAATTTTTATAATTAAAATTAACAACAAAGATCATATTTGTCACCACTATATCGTTAGTGGCGTTCCATATAACAATGGTTGATTTAATGGTGGATTTTGAAAAAAAAACATCACTATAGCACAATTTGTTGTAATGTCAATATGTGTCGATAATGATTCCTCAGAATCAACAAAATTATTTTTTGATCTTCACATTCTCGATAATAATTATGAAGTAGACTATGAATTTTTTATCCAAATAGAAACTCTTAAATGGGATCCCTTTATCAAATCTTTTATCATTGAACGTGAATAGAATTTTTTTAATTAATCCATGATATAGCCAGTTTATCTGGTTGATATCATTTTCTTCAATTGAATGTACACATCACTTAATTTTTTTCCAAAGAAAAGAAAATAATGACAAATTCTTAACCATTTAATTATTTACATGGAATTAATCGAATGAACAACGATTTTTATATTTATATCTCATAATTTGCTCTAATGATATAAGATAAAATAATTTACAATCTATCGGTATCGCTTATTTTCAATAATCAATCTTTTTGTAATTATATCCAAAAATGTGTATGTAAACCCTAGAACACAAATTGTTACACTGATACATGTCAGGTATTTTATCACTTATTCTTCTATAGGAAGATTGGAAGAGAAAATAATCAGCAATCTTCTAATCACTGCTCAATCAGGTAGTCTTAAAAAGATAAACCTAACACCTTGGGAGTTGGAAGTTCAAAACCATTTTGAATTTGACTTTTTTCTTTGGCCTTTAAGATAAAGTAGCTAGGAACATCCGATCAAAATAAAATTTGGTAGGTATTTTGAACGATGCACATACATTAAATCCATATGCTTGGATTTTTCACAAAGGTTTGACAAAAAATGAGATTACAGAAAAGGATCCGCTCCCTTGAAAGGAGGGTTTCTGTTTGACTTCAAATATTCACCAGTCTTTTTTTACTATTAAAGATAATGATATGCAATCCTCTCATAAGATCACTCCAACACGCGCATGTGTGTGAATAATCAGGGACATATCCGAGACATTGATGGGACACGACCTGGTACCAACTCTGCTCTGATACCAGTTGACGGGAACACGACCCGCTGATATCGTCTCCTCTCGGATACCGGACCCCTGGATATAGAAGTGGATGTAGATTCGGATGCGGATGCGTAATCGACACCATCACAGAAGCACATGAAAATAAGAACAACCAGATATAATGATGATCGGCCATCTTTCGCGACCACCGGAGAAGAAAGATCACTAAAAGAAGAACGAGTACAACTCTATATGTTCCCTCGCTCTCTTCCTCTCTTCTCTCTCCCCCCTTTCTCTAGGGGCTACATGGTTGTTGTTGTCGTGTTGAGACAATGCCTCCATCCCCTCTTTATATAGTACAAATACAACTCCATAGTCATATTCCCAATAGGATAATAAATAGAATACAACTCAACTACTATTAGGATTAGGAGTCAAATCCCATTAGGATTTCCAATCCTAATATAACTCTAATCCTAACAGACATGTCACCGATAATTTCACCCAAGTCGGTCTAAAATTGACCAAAAATGCAAATAACCCGACATAGTTCACCATATCGATGTTGATTTCGCCAACTCCCGAAATGTCTGCAAAATTCGTCGACATTTCAAAACATAGCTTGACTTTAGGAGTACACATCAAATTGCAAGAAGATCGATGAACTTTCGAAGATTGTGTTGTTGTCTTAACCCTATAGGTTTTCAATATTTCTCGTGAATTTTGTATTCTTTGGTGTTGTCAAATGATGAAGAAATACACGAATCAAGTTCTATCGACAACCTTAAAAAAGAGCTGAAATTTCATTAATTAAATTCACAAAACACTTTTTTCTAGCAAAATTAAATAAATTACAGATTTAATTGAATCTACGTAACTCAAGCAACCGTTTGTGAGGGGTTAAAATGTAGATAAAATTTAGTTTTTAGATTAAATAATAAACAAATACGGCCTAGAATAAATGCTAATTAAAAAATGAGAGGATATGAACAAATATAACTAGAATTATTAAATGAAAAAACCTTTGCTTAAAAGAAAAGAATTCGAGTATAATTGTAAATAAACAAAAGTTAAAAGCAACAAATAGTGTAGAGTAAATTACAGAAAAATCCCTAAACTATACACCCAATTCAATGTCATACATGTAATTTAAGAGATAATAATGCGATATATAATCTTTAATATTTGTCCCAATGTAATTTTGAGTTGTTGTTGTGATTTGAGGTTACATAGACAAAACGATTAACTAAATTTCAATAATAAAAGATTAGACTAAAACAAATATTTAAGATCGGTACCACATTGTTATCATTTAAAGTTCAAGTATCACACTAAAATTGGGGTATAGTTCAATAATTTTTTTAATTTACTCAATATTATATCATATAATAAAGTAGCAAAAATAGAAAAAATTTATAGGCAATGATCAGCAGCAGCAACAGAAGAAGAAGATTTTGAACAAGATATCGACACGATGCACAGGACGAGTCCTCAACCAAATTTAGAGGTTTGGAACCTTTAACTGCTCATGTATGATCGTTATTGTCGTGTAACATTTGTTTTAATACCATTGGAATGATGGAGAATAGAAAAGAAAAACAATAATAATATAATATGGGTTTTTATCACTTGTGTCCTCTTAAATTCTACAATATCAGTTATCTCCCATCATTTTTGTAATATTATTTGTGCCCTTAACTTTTTAAAAAATTTACAGTTCTGTTCTTTTGTAATATCAATTATGCTCCTACTTTACATTAACGTAAGGGTGAAATTGCAGATCTTTGTGAGAAGTCATGGGCACGACTCATTTTACAAAAAAAGGAAGGAGACATAACTGATATTGAATAAGTTAAAGAAGGGTGCAATTGATAAAAACCTTAACAACAACAATAACAATAACTCGCCATGTTAGAGTGCATGTGGGGGAGATTGATGTGAAGGAATAGAAGTTGTAGAATTTCAATATAATCCTACGTTCAAAATGTTGGCGTCAAAAAACAAGAGTTTTAGAATAATATTCAAATGATAATTAATATTTGACCATAATTGCCATAATTGCAATGGTGGGTAGTGTTCAATACATGTCAACTTATTGTGAGGCAAGTCCGTTAAAATAAATATTATAGTCCATTAATTTTTTTTCTAATATTTTAAGGTTGTTAAAATTTTTTTGCATGATTATAAAGTCTAAAATAAATTATAAATTTAAAAAATGTACAAAATGACGGCAATAGAATTTAACCTATAACGACATGAAATGAAATCCAGAAATGATATTAACCTAATTCTATTTAATTTTAAGATAAATAAAACATGGATGGATTAGCTTGTGGTGAACCATAATTCACCCATGTTAATCATGCAAAAATAATGCTTAAATTGTTCGTTGTAGTCTGGAAAAGTCGGATTAATCAAAAACCACAAATTTAACTATTTGTCAAATTAAAGCGATCGGTCAATTTTTTTTACTTGAGCAAGATCAAGGTCAAACTCAGGGAGGCCACTGACTCCTTAGGTTGATTTAAAGTTGATCTAGAATTTAGATTTTCAAATAGGCGTTCTTTTTTGGTATTTTTAAATGCAATAAATGAGCGAAATGTAATTTTGACAAAGATCAGGGACTAAAATATAAATTACGATCAAATGAAGTCTAAAAATCCTCAAACATGATCAAAATGTGAAATACGATGAAATTAGGCTATTTTAATTTTTTGGGAATTTTTTGATGCAACATGAATTAAATATTAATGCAGGATAATTATGAGCAAATTAATTTTAATAAATATAAAATCAACTTATTTCACAGAAATAAAATTATTCTAGATGAACCTACGTGAGAGGAATCCGGAAATATTATTAGATCCTAACAATAATTGATATATGACCTATTAAAAATTAATTACGTAAATCACCAATGAATTTATTCCGACCTCGATATGCGTAAAAATGAGATGAAATTTGGATACAATGTTGAACAACTTAAAATCTACCAATTTGATTTTGGGATTTTTTTAGAGCAGTGAATAATTAAATATGAAATTTAGAGCATAAATGGGTAAACTATGCAAGTTTCCACCAAATTAATTCTAATAAATAATCCACTAGTCACTAAAATGTAGATAAATGCTCAATAGATAGAGAATGAGTTGCTCTACAATATGCTTTTTTTAGATTTAAAAATGATGCGAAATGATTGTTCAAATTAACGTCCAAACACAGGGTATAGATGCAAAACATGAAATTAAAAATAAACAAAGAAATTGTTAACAAGGACTGTTATGCAATTACCTATACCCGATAGGGTATTTATGCAAAAAATTTCTCGTGCAGAGCTTGTTTCTCACATGATTCCACTGGCGGTGGGGCTTCCTTAAAATTAGCTGAAGTTCGGGGGACGTCCTTGCAACTTGACCAAGGGGGCACGTGTACAGCACACGCCCTTGCTAGGGAAGGGCGACAGCAGTATATGCTAGAAGTGTAGGGGTACTAGAGAAATATTCCCCATCCTCACGTGTTATGCACGTGAGGTTGGGATGAGGACGAGGGTGTGCATTTAGTGGCGGGTGCCCAAGGAGGAGCGAAGGTGCAGATGCCGGATGGAGCCTCTCACAGCTCAGCCACCAGGTACGGTGGAAGACCAATGGCAAGGGCGGCGATAGCGCGCATCCGAGTGCGGAATGAGGCGGGGATCGACGGTGAGGGCAGTTGTTGTTTCAAGCGGAGGGCAGAGGAGCCTCGTCCTGCTGTGGGCGACACAAGCAAGCTTGCTGGAGGGCCGGAGGTTAAGTTGTTGGCGGTCTCCACCTCCGTCGACACACGAAGAGAGGTGGAGGAGTGGGAACGAGCGCTACTGCGATAGAGTCGGGCACGTGGATGAAGATGTTGCAATTGGCGTGGAGGCACAACATGTCGGTGCGAATGTCAGAGGCGGTGCTGCAGTGGCTGGCGGAGATGGAGCGGAAGGCTAGGGCTACACCGTTGGGATGCGACTGGAGATCACAGGAGGCTCAATGGAGGGTGCAGCCTCGGCTGGCGGAGCAGGAAGTGCACAGGTGGTGTGAGGCAGCGACATAGGTGGTCTACTTGTTGTCTTGTTCCTGCAATCAGATGTTATGGCTCAAGCCAACGCTTGGTTATAGGAGACAGGTCACAAGGAGATATTGGGGGTGATAATTGTTAGAACTAATCTTAGATTGTCCAAGTCTCCAACCGTTTTACTTTCCATGCATTTCGGGTGTGCGTTATGTATGTGAGTATATGAGTTATTTGTTTGCATGTATCGTGTAGTTGCACGGGTCTGAGTCCATTGGTTAGTTAGGATATTTCCTAATTTCATGCATTATATTGTTCGCACATTGAGATTCTATAAATACATGTAGATGCACTCATCAGAGTGTATCGCATAACAGTGCATGAGCACTTCGTTTGTTGCCTTCCAAATTTGAGTGTCACCATATTTACTTGTATGTGAGGTTCTTTTATGATTGCTATCATTCTGGTATCAGAGCCCAGGTACATCTCATATCCGAGCCCATGTCAATCGTGTCTCAAGACGAGGCGGCGCGGGAAAACGGTAGAGGGTCGTTCCGCTACCCGCAGTTAACGGCAACGAACTACACCAGTTGGGTGATCAGGGTGCAGGCCATGATGGAGGATCAAGGTGTATGGGAAGCTATCGACTCGGCGGCTGGCGTGGCCGTCGATACGAAGAAGGACAAGAAGGCGAGGTCACATCTTCTTCAAGCTCTCCCAGAGGATCTCCTAATGCAAGTGGCGAAGAAGAAAACGGCAAAAGAGGTATGGGACTGCCTCAAAACTAGGTTCATTGGCGCAGGTCGCATTAAGAACGCACGGTTACAGATGTTGACAAGTGAATTCGATGCCATGCAGATGCAAGAAACAGAGACCCTAGACCAGTACGTCAGAAATTGAACAGCATGTCTGTTCGGTATGAGAACCTTGGGGCGACTCTCAACGATGCCGCATTGATCAAGAAGTTATTCGACACTGTGCAGGTGTTGATGCGATTTTACGCGGTTTAAAAAGTTCATTTACCACGTCGTTGTTGTTCCACGAAAAACCGCAATCAAACAAATAAGATTACAACTACAAGCATGTTGGCAAAAGATGAGTTGTATAATGCAAGTAGAGGTTCGTATCCGCAGGGACTAAGCAAACTTGCAATTTTTGTTCTTTAAACCTTGACTCGAATTTAGATCTTTTGTGACGAAAGACAAATGATGGAAAAATGCGATCTACGGAGAAAGTATTTTTTTTTCAAAATCTTAGATTAACTAAATATGGATGTGAATGCAACTAAGTAAGAAAAATGGGGGTTGATTCGTAATGTAATATGGGAAGATGAAATTTACTTGCAATGTTTTTTAGAGAGAATGATGAAACATAAAACTTGCAAAGCACATACTTTCAAAAGAAATTAGATTCAAGAGTAGCTTACACCAAAAGAGTTGTTCCTTCAAATATAACTTAAACCAACTAACCAAGACAATAAAAATTCATGCGACAAATAAGATGGGAAAGAAATGCTTCTCTATTTGATTCCCGAGTGAAGATGACGATGATGGCGGAGATGGGAGTGTGTGGGAAGACGCGTGGGCTGAGTGCACACACGAGTATGGAGCCGGAGAGAGATGGTCGTCGAGGAGGAGATGCGTCGCAGCAGCGCGGAAGGAGATAACCGTGCAGACTGCTATGAACTGGAGGAGATGGCTGTGCGTGTGGACGCACGGGCTGCTACGGGCTGAAGGCGAACCGCGAGGAGGAGGAGAACGATTGGACGTTGTTGGCGCTATCTTTGTACCTGCATGAGAAAAACAAGAGAGAGGGAGATGGAAACAAGAGAGAAAAATGAGAAAGAAGAAAATGGGGGGGGAGAATAGGGAGTGTGTGCATGCATGAAAAAATGGAAGGGGAGGGGGGATCGAGAGAGAGAATGGGGAGAGGGAGGGAGTGCTATGCGTGCATGGAAAAAAATGGGAGGAGAGTTACGCATGCTCCCTTAGAATGGGGAGAGGGTACCCATTTTATAATTGCCATGTGTGTTTATGAGGGAGGGTCCCCATGCACATAATGACAAAGACAATGAATGCATATGCATGGGGAAGGGATGGTGAGTGGCTCCATGTATGGGAAAGGGGAGAGATAATTGGTGCACATGCATGATATTAAAGAGATGAACTTTTGCACTATTCCCCCTCTCCATTTCTTTCCAACAAAAACTATAGGCTTTATCCAAGCTATAATGAGTGGGCAATTTATACTATCTTCCCTTCCATTTTCTTCCCAATAAAAAGTGAGATTTTGTAGAGTCAAATCAATGTATTATATTTAATGCTATATATACCCAATTCATTTCCATATGATTTGCTTAATTCATGCAGATAAATAGTTAAGTTATATTTAGGTGACTTGACAAGAATGATTAGGAATGAAATATATAATTAATATTTTTGAAAACATTTTTCTTGATTAGAAAATCATGATCAGTTGATTTATGCAAAGATTGTGTGCAATTATGGATATCTTTACTGATGTCTGTAAGGAATATAGATTATGTGAATTTGGAGTTTATAGATCAAGCATTAAGGTTGTATATCACATAATTTGATCATATTATCTCTGTGTATATTGTAATCATCACACACCCATACTTAAGTCTTGCTAGTCCCGAGCAAGAATATGATAAGAAATAATGAAGGAAAATAGCCAAGATAGGTTGGGAGAGGGTTTGCAGCAGACATACCCACAAAGTCTTGAGTTTTCAGATCCTAACCACACAGACACACAAACTTAAGTAGAATTGACCCATGGATTAATGATTTATTCGAATAGTCAACTTGACTCGAGTTTTGTAGTTTCAACAGCCTCTCAGTTCCAACAAAATCAAACATGATTTCAGAAGGTCGATCAGGTCAGCTCATCCCTAAGAAACATGTATTCTCTTTGACCTTGAGTGGATATAAACAGTGTTAGTGATAATTTTAGCTTTCGTGAGTCAAGAGAACGAGCTAACAACACAATCTATCAAGGTACCGAATGATTCCCTATACAAATAGCCTCAGGCCTCACCTAGATTCAGGTATTATCTCCTTTCACCCAAGTATGTCAGCATAGAAAATAGGTCATAGTTTATTGGAGAATGGGACTTAATTTCGGGGTTTTCCGTAGACCGCTTTGGTCCGTTGCTCTCATTCTTTTCCTTTTGCAGAGCATAACCCTGGGCCTCTTTGGGCCTCTTTTAAAAATTTAGGTAGCATCATTGGGCTGCTACCACGGCTTTTTGATGGAGAAGGGTTATTTGGTGGTCTTCTTTCCTTGCTTTTGCTTTGCACATCATTGCATGATTGGTGGTTTTTGGCATTTGTATTGTGATATGCCTTTTTGTGGTATTTTTGTCTTGGGTTTTGGCATCAAGAGGTAGTATCGGCTTAATATTGTCTTTGGGGCACGATACTGGCTTATTTGCTGACACACTTGGACTAGAGAGATCATGTTGCTCCTGAGTCAGGTTCATTCACTGACTATAGATAAGGTTCAGGCATTGGCACAACCAAGAGGACAACTCCTCGCCTCAACTAGATTGTAATTGTATCTCGTAAACTCAACTCACTCAAGCTAAGTGCAATGTGCAGTTGTTTAATATCCACTGAAGAGTTTAAGAGTGCTACTAGTTGCTCAGGTGATCTAGTTAGATACAGAAGTTCATTCACCAGTAGAGTTAGTGGAACTGAGAGAATAAAGTCCAAATGGACCTGAAGAAAGTTTAAGAACTCATGCCTAGTGAAATTCTGATGAAGTTTAGTGGATTAGGGTCAACTCAACCTCAGTCTATGATTTATGTAGTGAAGATCTGATTTCTCAAAATAGGATAAAACTAGGAAGGATGTATTTTTGGTAGTTTTCTTTGCTTTTGAAAATATTTTTAGGGGAATTTTTGCAAAAGAGAGTTTTTTTCTTTTTTTCTTTTTTTTTGAAAGAGTATGCAATTTTGAAAAACTATGCAGACACCCCCCCATACTTAACAGAAACCATGTCCTCATGGTGTAGATAATGTGCAATAGGAGGATCAAAAGGGATGTGAAATGTATTTTTGTTTTTGTGTGTTTTTTTTAGTATGTAATGCAGAGGAGTACCCCCATACTTATCTAATGCAATGCAGTGAAAATAAACATGCGAGCGGTAAAAAGATACCTGTGAGGAGAGACTCACGAGAGTGCATGATTTAACGCCTCAGCTTGGCGATGTGATGGTTCATTTTTCCTGCAGAAGGTATGTTGTGCAGACAGGCATAGGACCAGATGGTTCAACAACGGGTTTTAGTCTTTGACCATTTACTCTGAATGTGGCTTTAGTGTTTGGGTCAGAAATTTCTATCGAGCCATTATCAAATACTTGAGTTACAATGTATGGTCCTTTTCATTTCGATCTCAGTTTTCCTGGAAATAACTTCAGTTTTGCATCAAATAGCCATACTTTTTGATTTTCTTTGAATGTTTTCCTCGAAATATTGGCATCGTGCCACAACTTGATTTTCTCTTTGTATAGCAGGTTGTTATCATAGGCTTGTGATCTCAGTTCTTCCAGTTCAGATAAATCCAATAGTCTTTTCTTACCAGCCTCATCATAATCCAGATGACATTTCTTGATTTCCCAGAGTGATTTGTGGTGGACTTCTACAGGTAGGTGACACGGCTTTCCATAGACTAACCGAAATGGGCTCATACCTAAGGTGTGCGGTAAGCGGTGCGGTAGGCCCAGAGAGCAGCGGGTAAGTGTTGGGACCAGTCTTTACGATCAGAGCGAACAATTTTCTGGAGGATGGTCTTGATTTCTCGGTTTGACAGCTCGGCCATTCCATTAGTCTGTGGGTGATAGGCAGTTGAGACACGGTGTTCGACTCCATTTTTCTTGAGTAAATTCTTAACTGAAGCATTCAGAAAGTGGGTGCCTCCATCACTGATTACCACCTTTGGCAATCCAAATCGAGAGAATAAATCGTTCAAGAACTTGACAACGGTTGTGCTATCAGCAGCACGAGTGGGAATGGCTTCAACCCAACGGGACACATAGTCAACAGCGAGTAAGATGTGTTGATAGCCTTGTGAGGTGGTGAAAGGTCCCATGAAGTCTATTCCCCAAGTATCAAAGATCTCAACTATATGTACGGGTTGGAGGGGCATCATATTGCGGCGGGTCATTGTTCCATTAGTCTGACAGGCAGGACAAGATTGAGCAAAATGATGGGCATCTTTAAAGAGTGTGGGCCAGTAGAAACCACATTGTAAGATTTTAGCGGCTGTACGCTTCCCTGAGTGATGTCCTCCACACCCAGAAGTGTGGCAGTGAGTTAGGACATTATTGACTTCAGATTCAGGGATGCATCGTCTCCATATTAAATCAGTACCCTCTTTGAAGAGCAAAGGGTCTTCCCAGTGATAGTATCGGGCTTGGGCCTTGGTTTTATCTCTCTTATGTTTTGGCCAGTCATCAGGGAATGTGGAAGTGACGATGTAATTGATGATGTCTGCATACCAAGGGAGTTGAGAAGCTGACATTATGCTTTCGTCTGGAAATTTATCAGAAATCGGGATTGTGTCTGTGTTTGAGGAAGGGAATCTTGAAAGATGATCGGCCACGACATTCTTTGCTCCGGCTTTATCTCGAATCTCCAAATCAAATTCTTGGAGCAATAATACCCACCTAATGAGTCTAGGCTTAGCATCGGTTTTTGTGAAGAGATATTTCAAAGCCGAGTGGTCTGTGTAGATGATGATGTGGGATCCTAGGATGTAAGATCGAAATTTCTCTAAGGAAAACATCACAGCTAAAAGTTCTTTCTCAGTCACAGTGTAGTTCTTTTGAGCAGCATCCAGAGTTTTACTGGCATAGTGAATGGCATAAGGTTTCCCATCTTTCCTTTGACCCAATACTGCCCCCACAGCATAATCAGATGCATCGCACATGATCTCAAATTCATAGTTCCAATCTGGGGGTTGTAGGATGGGTGCTTCAGTGATGATTTTCTTCATGGTTTTGAAAGATTCAAAAGCATCCTCAGTAAACGTGAAGTCTTGATCTTTTTCCAGTAGTTTGGTGAGAGGGCGGGAGATTTTTGAGAAATCCTTGATAA
The DNA here is from genome assembly GCA_037367405.1 of Ottelia alismoides. NCBI lineage: Eukaryota > Viridiplantae > Streptophyta > Magnoliopsida > Alismatales > Hydrocharitaceae > Ottelia > Ottelia alismoides. Next base: position 198,011 of record JAZKJV010005907.1, on the reverse strand, counting down.
ATCGTCGGTAAAAACCGACGTGACCTAGGAAGGATCGAACACCCTTTATATTCACGGGTGGACCTAAGTGAGTGATGGTCTCAATTTTCGATGGATCCACTTCTGTCCCTTTCTTCGATACGATATGTCCCAACACAATTCCTTGTTTCACCATGAAATGTAATTTCTCCCAAGATAAGATCAAGTTTACCTCAATACATTTTTGTAAGACTTTGTCCAAAAATCCAAGTGTCTCCTCAAAAGAGTCTCCAAAAATAAAGAAATCATCCATAAATACTTCCATAAAATCGCCGATCATATCAGTGAAAATTCCCATCATGCATCTTTGAAATGTTGCTGGGGCATTACATAGTCCGAAAGGCATGCGGCGGAAGGCATATGTTCCAAATGGACAAGTGAAAGTGGTCTTGTCTTGGTCTTCTGGTGCTATGGCTACTTGGTTATAACCGGAATATCCATCTAAAAAGCAAAAAAATTTTTTTCCGGCTAGCTTCTCAATGATTTGATCAATGAATGGTAATGGGAAATGATCTTTACGAGTAGCCTTATTGAGTTTCCTATAATCTACACAGACTCTCCAAGATGTTGCTACTCTGGTCGGTATGTCCTCACCTTTCTCATTTTTGACAATTGTTAATCCAGCCTTCTTGGGGACAACTTGGAGAGGACTGACCCAAGGGCTGTCAGAGACAGGGTAAATGATACCCGCACTTGCCCATTTATAGATCTCATTCTTCACAACCTCTCGTAGATTAGGATTCAGCCGTCTTTGCATTTCCCGAGAGGGTTTACAATCATTTTCCAGATATATGTGATGAGTACAGAATGTTGGGCTTATTCCTTTTAGATCCGTTATTTTCCATCCAATGGCCTGGGAATTCTTTTTCAAAACTCCCATGAGTTGACTTTCTTGCATATGGTTTAGGTTGGCATTGATAATGACTGGTAGAGTCTGTGCATCATCCAGAAAAGCATATTTCAGATCTTTGGGTAGTGGCTTTAATTCAACAGTTGTTGTTGATGGATTCAGACTTGTAGTGTTTCCTGAGTCTGTTACAGAAATAGTCTCAAATGGTGGTTCCATCATGGGCATGATCATGGTTGAGGTCAGTGTGAGTTCAGAGTCTAATGTGTCCCAGGCATTATCAAGCTCATTAATTTCTTGTCCGGTGAGAGGGTATGGTGGAGCTTCTAGTGCAAGATTCAGATTGTAGGTGGCAATTTCATGAGAAGTGTTTTTGTAAGTGGATCTAGAGGTGTTCAGACTAACCTCTAAAGGGTCTTTGGTGAGATGGATGGGGACAAAGTCTTTTTGAATGTTGAGAACAGCACATCTTTCTATCCAACCACATTCTTCGGTCTCAGATTCAGTGGAAGTAGGGGTGACCAGGTCTACCGGAATGACTTGACCATTGATTTTAAATTCAACTCTTCCAACCTCATAATCAAAATGAGCTTTAGCAGTGGCCAAAAATGGTCGTCCGAGTATGATTGGTGTCTCACTCAATATATTTGCTTGATCCATATCCATCACAACAAAGTCAACCGGGAATTTATGACCTTGAACATCAACTATCACATCCTCAAGTAGTCCTTTTGGTCTTTTTACAGATCGATCAGCCATTTGCAAAGTCATTGAGACAGGTTTCAGTTTTCCTAGGTCAAATTGCTCTAGAATAGCAGTCGGGAGAAGATTGATGGAAGCACCATTATCTAGCAGGGTGTGGTTGAAGGTTAATTTGCCAATTGTGCATCTAACTAGAGGAGCTCCTGGATCTTTCTTTTTTGTGGGTAAGAATTGGGAGATGGCATTGGTTGTTGCTTGAGGGAGCACATGTCTTTCAATATCTTCATTGTCCCTTCTACTTTTTCCTTTGGATTTTCGTTTTGTTGTGCATTTGTCCTTCAAAAATCGGAAGAAGGCTGGAACTTGTTCGAGGGCTTTCAAGAGTGGGATTTCAATGACGATGTCCGAGAATAGTTTTTCTAACTCCGGATCGATGGTGGATGATCGCGGTTTTCTTCGATGAAGAGCTCCGGGAAAGGGGATGGTTATGGTTGGAGAGGAAGGAGGGAGCATGGTTGTTTCAGCTGATTTCTCTCCATCATCAAACTCTTCCTCAATTTCAATTTGATCCTCAGAAGCTAGTGGTCTTGTGTAGGCAGAAGTGGTTTTCCCATTTCTCAAAGTGACAACATTAGCAGATTGGTTTGGATGGGGTGGGGTTTTGAAATTGACTTGATTTCTAGACGCTTGTTGTGGGTTCCCTTGGTTTGTCCTAGAAGGTGTAAAAAATCCTTGATTCTGGCTTTGGAAACCAGGTGGTGAGGTGAAAGATCCGACAGGTGGAGGAGTTTGAAGTACTCCAAATGAGCTAGCCTTATTGGTGTTTGGATTGGGCAGCGGTTGAGGTGATAAGGCTGGGATGTACGATCTGATCTCAGCGAATTGACGAGCATTCTCAGAGTTGGCTTTTTGTTGGGCTTCAGTGGCCTGTTGTTGAGCTATAGCTAGTTGTTGTATTGCCTGAGCCAAGGCGTCGAAATTTACCGCAGTGGTGGAGGGTTGAGTCACGGGCGGTGCTATCGGTTGTCTGGGTTGGGTGTGATTTTGAAAATGATAATTGTTTTGTCCATTCCACCCAGAATTTGGTTGTTCTTTCCATGTGTTGTGGTTACTTGAATATCCTCCTCCTTGATTTCTCTGCACCCAATTCACAGTCTCCGGATTTATGTCTTGATTATGGGTGAATGTGGTGTGGTTAACTTCCTGGTTGGTGGGGTTACTCATGGCCAATTTTTCTATGGCTTGAGTCATGAGGTTCATTTGTTTTGAGAGGTTTGCCCATTTGTCAGGATTCTCATTGCTAGATCTCTCATAATCAATGATATTGACTGTCCTCGTGTTTGCACCGTATTGTTCAATTGATGAACTATTTATCGAATTGTCAGCCATATTTTCAAATAATTTCCAAACAAAATGCTCATCACGGCTGATGTAATTTCCATCGCAGGAGCCATCAATCACTCTCTTAAATGATGTATCTATGCCCTCATAGAATATCTGAACTAGCTTCCATTTGGGTATGGCATGATGAGGGCATTTCCTTTGAAGTTCCTTAAATCGTTCCCAGGCTTCATGAATGGGCTCTATATTTTTCTGAGTGAATGATGATATGGCTTGTCTCAAGGCATTTGTCTTTCCTATTGGGAAGTATTTCTTGATGAATGCCTCTCTTAATGAGTCCCAAGAGGTGAGAGGGGTTCCATAATTTCTAAGCCATTGGAGTGTTTTGTCCTTGAATGAGTGAGTGAAGGCTTTCATGTAGATGTATTCTTTTTCTACCCCAGGGATACTCATGGTGTCACAAGCAGATCGGAAGTCTTGGATGTGGAGGAAGGGATCTTCAGAGTCATTTCCATAGTATTTTGGGATCAAGGAGAGTGATGCGGGCTTTATCTCAAAGTCTCCTACCTCAGGTGGGATTTGGATCCAATGAACTAAGTCTTCTGCAGCCGGGTTGTAATGTGTACTAATGGGTGGCGGTCGGATGAGAGGTGCTGTGGTATGGCGAATTATGGCATTTTCTTCTCTCAGCAGTTGCAATTGATGCAGGATGAGATCCATAGGATTTGGCCTTTCTTCTCCCATGTTTCCAAGGTCAGTTGAAGGAGATGGGTTGGGTTTTCTCCTATAAATCGGGTCGTACTCTAATGGTTGTTGTACTGGATTTTTCAGAGACCTACGACCTAGCATACACGGCACAAACACCAAGTAATTTGTTGTTTCACCAACTCACACAAAAATTGCTGCGGAAGCGGTTATCTTTTCGATTTTAATTTAGTGATTCAACAAAAGTTTTCAGAGAAATTAGAGTCCTTAAAGGATGAGGTGGGTGTGGAAGATTGTGAAAAATCGATGTCCTAATCCGGCTGGGGGATCCAGGGTGCGGTACTCAGATCGAGGATCTGCTTCTTCCCGCGAGAACCTGTGCCCAACGCATCGAGGAATTACGATTTCTCTCTGCAATCCCACGTAGCACCAGGGATTTTTGTCTCTATCCAAGGGTTCTATGTGCTCGTGATTTTTGTGTCATACACATGCATCAAACAAGCATTCAGAATTTGTCCGCTTTCTGCTCGGGCCACTGCGGTGGCCTTTCAAGCTTATCTTTTTAAATGATCAGCACATGATTTGGTGGTCTTTGAATTAGATTATCAGAGGGAGAAGACCACGGAGATGATGCAAAGAAGTGTTTTTTTAAATTTTCGGTTTAAGTTCGGAGCGCAATCAAATGCAGGAATTTTTTAAAAGCCTAAGATGCCTAAGAAAGAGGGACTCACAGTGCCTGCACTTCTGGCGCTAATCCGTAATGTTTTGTCCTACTGATGGCGAGCTTTTCCGAGAAGGGAGGGGGAAATTAAGATTACAAAAATTTTTTTTAACAAATTACAAGTTCGCTAAAACAAAATGCATGAAAAGACAAGTAAATTTTTTTCCTTTTTGAAGCCTAAGTACCTGCAAAACAAAAAAATGCACGGATTAGAAACTTGAAATTAAGTTAGAAAGAAGAAGAAAAAAAATGCAAATGTTGCCTAGTCCCCGGCAACGGTGCCAAAATGTTGATGCGATTTTACGCGGTTTAAAAAGTTCATTTACCACGTCGTTGTTGTTCCACGAAAAACCGCAATCAAACAAATAAGATTACAACTACAAGCATGTTGGCAAAAGATGAGTTGTATAATGCAAGTAGAGGTTCGTATCTGCAGGGACTAAGCAAACTTGCAATTTTTGTTCTTTAAACCTTGACTCGAATTTAGATCTTTTGTGACGAAAGACAAATGATGGAAAAATGCGATCTACGGAGAAAGTATTTTTTTTCAAAATCTTAGATTAACTAAATATGGATGTGAATGCAACTAAGTAAGAAAAATGGGGGTTGATTCGTAATGTAATATGGGAAGATGAAATTTACTTGCAATGTTTTTTAGAGAGAATGATGAAACATAAAACTTGCAAAGCACATACTTTCAAAAGAAATTAGATTCAAGAGTAGCTTACACCAAAAGAGTTGTTCCTTCAAATTTAACTTAAACCAACTAACCAAGACAATAAAAATTCATGCGACAAATAAGATGGGAAAGAAATGCTTCTCTATTTGATTCCCGAGTGAAGATGACGATGATGGAGGAGATGGGAGTGTGTGGGAAGACGCGTGGGCTGAGTGCACACACGAGTATGGAGCCGGAGAGAGATGGTCGTCGAGGAGGAGATGCGTCGCAGCAGCGCGGAAGGAGATAACCGTGCAGACTGCTATGAACTGGAGGAGATGGCCGTGCGTGTGGACGCACGGGCTGCTACGGGCTGAAGGCGAACCGCGAGGAGGAGGAGAACGACTGGACGTTGTTGGCGCTATCTTTGTACCTGCATGAGAAAAACAAGAGAGAGGGAGATGGAAACAAGAGAGAAAAATGAGAAAGAAGAAAATGGGGGGAGAGAATAGGGAGTGCGTGCATGCATGAAAAAATGGAAGGGGAGGGGGGATCGAGAGAGAGAATGGGGAGAGGGAGGGAGTGCTATGCGTGCATGGAAAAAAAATGGGAGGAGAGTTACGCATGCTCCCTTAGAATGGGGAGAGGGTACCCATTTTATAATTGCCATGTGTGTTTATGAGGGAGGGTCCCCATGCACATAAAGACAAAGACAATGAATGCATATGCATGGGGAAGGGATGGTGAGTGGCTCCATGTATGGGAAAGGGGAGGGATAATTGGTGCACATGCATGATATTAAAGAGATGAACTTTTGCACTATTCCCCCTCTCCATTTCTTTCCAACAAAAACTATAGGCTTTATCCAAGCTATAATGAGTGGGAAATTTATACTATCTTCCCTTCCATTTTCTTCCCAATAAAAAGTGAGATTTTGTAGAGTCAAATCAATGTATTATATTTAATGCTATATATACCCAATTCATTTCCATATGATTTGCTTAATTCATGCAGATAAATAGTTAAGTTATATTTAGGTGACTTGACTAGAATGATTAGGAATGAAATATATAATTAATATTTTTGAAAACATTTTTCTTGATTAGAAAATCATGATCAGTTTATTTATGCAGAGATTGTGTGCAATTATGGATATCTTTACTGATGTCTGTAAGGAATATAGATTATGTGAATTTGGAGTTTATAGATCAAGCATTAAGGTTGTATATCACATAATTTGATCATATTATCTCTGTGTATATTGTAATCATCAGCAGGATCGCTTCCTTAGCATGATTGCTGGGATCGAACAATTTTGCGATCTCGACACCATGCCATTCGAGGAGGATGTGGGACGTTTGAAGACCTATGAAGAACGAGCGTGCCTGCGGAAGCCTAGCAACAATGGCAACGACGAAAATCAGCTCTTGCTCACTCAAGCCAAGTGGGAGACGTGGCAAAAGAAGGTTGACGATGATTCAACGTCGAGCAACAAAGGTAAATCTCAAACTCCCTCAGATAGAAATAACCGTGGCTGGGGTAGACGCGGTAGGGGAGGCTGTAATGGGGTCGTCACGAAAGGAGGGTGCAGGTGGCTCCAACGGTGGTGGCCATGACAAAAGCCACATCCAGTGCTTCAACTGCAACAAGATGGGCCACTATGCATCTGAATGCAGGGCTCCAAAGAAAGAGGCAGAGGCACACTTTGCTTGTGTCGATGACTAACCCTACTGCTTGCGGCATCAAGGAAGGAGCAGGAGGAAGTCATCCCGTTGAACGAAGAAAAGACGAGGCCATAGCTGCGTAGCACGAAGGAGATGGGTGCCCCCTGTCACGTCCGGTACCTGGACAACGGGGCACGCAACCACATGGTCGGAAAAAAGTCTAAGTTCCATGAGCTAGACGAGAATGTCAAAATGTCAAATTCGACGACAGATCGAAAGTGCAGATAATGGGCAAGGGGTCAATCTTGTTCAATTTCAAGAACGGAGATCAGTGGCTCCTATATGAAGTGTACTACATCCTGAGACTCCGCGGCAATATAGTGAGTCTCGGACAGCTCACCGAGACTAGTCACAAGGTGATCATGGACGAGGAATCTCTACAAGTCTTTGACAAGACTTCTATGCAACTACTCATGAAGGTAAGATGCACTACAAACCGTCTTTACCGAATTGAGTTGCACCTGGAGGAGGCAGTGTGCCTCGTCACGAATCTCAAAGATCCAGCATGGTTGTGGTATGCAAGACTTGGGCATGTCAACTTCCACTCAATGAAGATGTTCGTCGAAAAGGAGATGGTGGTAGGAGTGTCGCCTATAAAACACCCAAGTCAATTGTGCAAAGGGTGTTTGGTGGCAAAGCAGGTAAGACAATCATTCCCGGTGGCTACAAATTATAAAGCCAAAAAGGTTCTTGAGTTGATGCACATGGATCTCTGTGTACCAATCACTCCTTCAACTCCCGTCAGTAACAATTATTTTATATCAATTGTTGATGATCATTCACAATGGATGTGGGTCTACATCATCAAGTCAAAGGACCGGGCATGCTCCACCTTTGTGAAATTCAAGGCACAGGTTGAGAACACGAGCGAGTGTCGCATAAAGACGCTCAGGACCGATCGCGGTGGTGAATTCATCTCTGTGGAGCTCTCCAAAGTGTGCAAAGAAGCAGGGATTGTGCGACACCTCTCCACGCCATATAAACCCAGCAAAATGGTGTGGTGGAACGAAGGAACATGACCGTGATGGCAATGGTGAGGTCTCTTCTCAAAAGCATGAACGTGCCCGGAAGACTTTGGGGGAGGCAGTTCGACACACGGTGTATCTCTTGAACTGCTTACCGACAAAGGTGCTCGGGAAGCGTACTCCATTCGAGGCCTGGAATGGAAGAAAGCCACATCTAGCACACCTTCGTGTGTTTGGTTGCACAACGCATACGAAGGCAACAACACCAAATCTGAAGAAACTTGACGACCGAAGCCATCCGATGGCATATCTTGGCATTGAGGAAGGTTGCAAGGCTCATCGTCTGTTTGATCCACATCGCGGCAAAGTTCTTGTGAGTCGTGAAAAAAAATCGAAGAAAATATGGAATGGAAATGGAATGCAAGTACGAGCGACGGAAATGCATCAGATTTCATCATCAAGGAGAAGTACAACACGAAGATGAACGAGAGTGGTTATATACCACTCACAGGTGTCCCGATAGGCGAGCCAATGCCTGCATCACCATCTTACTCGACCCATGAATCGACACCGTCGGCAGGCCAAATGACACCGGCAAGGTCATATTCCACCGTGGGAGGTCTTGCAGCAAACCCTTCGACACCTTCCACTGGTTCGACGGCTACGCCTGATGCTGGATCACTAGCAGGTGATACTATTACATCTTCAGTGGCCATATCTACCACGCTATCATGAAGTAACAAGAGCAGCACCGATGAGGCTACTATCCGCTACAGGCACATCGAGGATATCATGCGTGATTCTCGAAGGGTGGATTTGGAATAAGACATGGAGGGGGAAGTCATGCTCATGGCGATGGAGGAGCCATCCTGCTACCGTGAAGCTGTTGAGCTCCAAGTCTAGGTAGACGCCATGTGCAAAGAGATCGAGTCCATCAAGAAAAATAAAACTTGGACTCTCACGGAGCTTCCGGCTGGTTGCAATCCCATTGGTCTCAAATGGGTGTACAAGCTGAAGAGGAACTCCACCGGTGACGTAATCAATCACACAGCAAGATTGGTTGCAAAAGGATACGTCCAGCAGTAGGGTGTCAACTTCAAGGAGGTGTTCGCTCCAGTAGCCAGGTTAGACACTATATGCATTATTCTCGCCATTGTTGCTACTCATGATTGGAAAGTCCACCATCTCTATGTCAAGTCAAAATTCCTAAATGGTGAGCTCGAAGAGGAAGTATATATAGCCCAACCGGAAGGATTCACGGTAAAGAACAAAGAACATGTGGTTCTTAAATTGAGCAAGGCACTCTATGGCCTTTGGCAGGCGCTCCGAGCTTGGAATGTACGGCTTGATAGAAGTATCAAGAAACTCAGATTCGCGAAGTGTGCTCAAGAGCAAGCAGTCTATACAAGGGGAACATGTCAGTCAAGAGTGATTATTGGGGTTTATGTAGATGATCCCATTCTGACAGGGGAGGATACAGAGGCGATCGTGACGTTCAAGAAGCAAATTATGTCAGAATTCGAGATGACTGATCTTGGGTTGCTCAAATACTACCTTGGGATTGAGGTGATACAAGAAGATGATCGCATTGAAATTAAGCAAACAACCTATGGAAAGAAGGTGCTGGCACAATTCAGAATGTCCGAATGCAACTCCACCAAATGTCCTATGGAGCAAAGGACAAAATTGCAAAAGGATCCCGATGGACAACCGGTGGATGCAACAGAATATTGTCGTGTCATTGGGTGTCTCAAGTATCTACTCCACACTCGTCTGGATCTCTCCTTTGTTGTTGTATGTGTAGTAGGTTTATGGAGAGACCTACTGTCATGCATTACAAGGCGATGAAGCAAATCCTACGGTACTTGAAGGGTACGCTTCATTACGGACTTGTATACACTAACGGAGGAAGCGAGGAGGCAATCATTGGGTTTACATACAGTGATCTGGTAGGTGATTTGGATGATAGGAAGAGCACAGGAGGGATGGCATTCTATTTAAACAACAACCTGGTCTCATGGAATTCGCAGAAGCAAAAGACTGTGGCCCTATCATCATGTGAAGCTGAGTTTATGGCGGCAACAGCAACGGCTTGCCAAGCAGTGTGGCTCCGAAATCTGTTGAGCGAGCTTATAAAGAAAGAACCAAGACCAGTGAAATTGTCCGTTGATAACAAGTCAGCCATTGCCTTGATGAAAAATCATGTTTTTCATGGGCGTAGTAAACACATTGACACCAAATTTCATTTTATTCGTGAATGTGTTGAAGAAGGATAGATTGCAGTGGAGTTTATATGCACAGAGGAACAACGAGCCGAAGCACTGACGAAATTGTTGCCTGCAGTGAAGTTGGCAACAATGTGACATATGCTGGGCCTTCGCAATCTTGGGCCACATCAAGATTAGGGGGGAGTATGTTGGAACTAATCTTAGATTGGCCAAGTCTTCGACCGTTTTACTTTTCATGCATTTTGGGTGTGTGTTATATACGCGACTACGTGAGTTTTTTGTTTGCATGTATAGTGTAGTTGCATGGGTCCGAGTCCATAGGTTAGTTAGGATATTTCCTAATTTCAAGCATTCTATTGTTAGCACATTGAGATGCTATAAATACATGTAGATGTACTCGGCAGAGTGCACCACATAGCATAGTATGAGCACTTGTTTGTTCTCTTCCAAATTTGAGTGTCACCATATTTACTTGTGTGTGAGGTTCTTTTGTGATTTCTGTCAATAATGATGCGTAGTGGAGGTCCAAAGAAAGGTAGAGAATGTGAAGGACACGAAGGCTTCTCCTTATTGTGCAAGTAAGAAGATCGAGATGTGGTGGGAGACTCTGACGGAAAGGAAAGCATGATCAGATCAAGTAGACTAGAGCGGATTTGGAATTGGAATCAAAAGAAGAAATTAGAAGCAGAGGGAGATTTTGAGGAACATAATGAAGTACAGATTAGAGAAGAAATAAAATGACAAGAGGAAAAGGCTTTACCTGCAGGTGGTTGGATGAATAATGAGTGGAAGAAGCTCGGAGAGGAGCTTCTACTGTCGTCGCTCAAACGTTGCGGCTGGGCGGAGCTAAGCAGTGCGTGGAAGCAGCTACAACGACGGAGATGCCTTCGTCGGAACTCGCCTAAAGATGGGTCGTCTTTGCTCGATGTGGACTCTCAAAGCTGTCACATGCGGGATCTCAGAGCTGGGCCTCTCTCCTTGCAAATGGTAGATGGTCTGGATTGCTCGCAAGGGTTGGCTAATTGAAGGGGATAGAGAGAGATGAGGGGAAGATCGTGGGTAGAGGGTTTACGTGTGCGAGGCGCGAGTCGTGGGGGAGACACGAGAGGGAAGAGAGGGATGAGTGCATGTACAGGTCTTGTGTGGGATTGTGACGTGAGAGGGAGACAAAAAAAGATGAGAGAGAGAGTACGTGAGAGGGAGAGAAAAAGAGAGGAGAGATGTGCGTGAGGGGAAAGGCATGCATGGGTTACGTACGTGCATGGGAGAAAAAAATAAGGGAGGAGGGAGAAAGAGAGAGGCAGAAGGCGCCACGTGGTGTGTAGGGGTGCAGCCACGTTGCAGGTAATTTCTTTTCTTTTTTAAAATAAATATATAATAATTGGTGAATAATTAAAATAATTATAGTAAATAATTAAAATAAATAATAATTAATATAAATAATTAAAGTAATAAATAAAGATAAAATAAATAAGTAAATAATGATGTAAAATAAATAAAATAAAATAAATGGGGGTAACACGTGGCAGCTCCAGGAGTTGCCATGTGTCGGACCCAGAAAATTCAAAAATTAAATGTAAAAAATAAAAAAGAAATAACAAAAGAGGTTAAATCAAAAAGTGATCAACACAAAAGTTGCTTGTCTCGACGATATCTACAACTTTCAAGAAGGATTGAAAATCAAAAGAAGTCATATGTACAAAAAAATTTTGGGGTACCTTAATGGTATAAAATACCACATTTTTATCATTTGCAGATTTTTTGTCATTTTTAAATAAGAAAAATCAAAATAAAATTAGGAGAATCATGAAAGGAATATTTACAACTTAATATATTTTTTGGTTTTTTTAGTAATTAAGAATAAAAAGATAAAATAAAGGGTAGTTTGGTCGATATGTACAATATACAATAGGGGCCCAAAACCCAACTTTCACATATGAATTCCGATTCTTTTGAATTCGGTCTCGTTTTGAAGGTAATTGAATGTACATTAATTCAAAAGTGAGTAGGGGTCCATAGGTGACTGTTTGAGAGAGAGATTCATATTTTAAGGTCCTTAGTCTCAAATTAGAGTTTGGGTTTTATTAGTTAATTTTACAAGTTAGTATTTTTTGATATTTTTCCTTTATTAGTGTTAGTAATATATACACTATAGAGTTTATTTTATTTAATTGGGAGTTAATATAAAATAGATACAAATAGGTGAAGTTAGCTAATATACAGATGAATATGTACAAGAGAATTCAGCTCCTTATTTAATGCAAATATGCATGCTAAAATGCGAACATTAATTCTAAATGCATGAATGTGAATAATGCACAATAAAAGGAGATATGCAGCTAATTACTCAGGAATGAAGATCTATTTTCAACTTTTAGAGTGATGAATCACATATTCATCAAGCCCCTATACTTAAACCATGTTCGTCCCTGAGCAACTAAAATGGAATGCAAAAGTAAAATGATTTTGGGTTCCATACGAAGGTCATGAATAAAAGGTGAAAATGGAGCTCGACTCGATCTTTGGATTAATAATATGGATAGAACCTTATTGGGATCTGAATTTAAGACCTAACAGCCCTTAAGTTCCACAAGTCTCTATTCAAGTCGCCTCAACAATTAGGTCAGAACAAATCCTCATATGCAAATTCTGATGACCATGAATCTTACTTGTACTGTGTAAGTGAAATATATCTCTCCACATCAGAAATAGCAAAGAAGCAGCCTCCGCTAATAAGGTAACTCTAATTCCTCGGTCTAGCAACTCTTTCCTCGAGGAGTGAGGTATTCCCTTCTAAGTTCAAGTGCAACCGACTCAAGAAGAGGGGGTAGACAAGAGAATGGACTGTAACCAGTGTAGTCACATATTTGTGGAGCTTGACCAGTGTAGCCAAGTCTCCAGTTGCAGGCTTCCTTGATATGAGACTTTGAAGCACATGCCTTGTAAATATACACACTCTGGTAGGCATTTTATTTTCAATCAGGCATGTCCCATTTTTTGGAGTTCTTCTTCTTTTTTTCCCTTTTCTCTCTCTTTTTTTGAACTATATACAAGGTGCAGCATGTACATCAGGAGTTTTTCTTATTAAGCTAGTAGATTATCCCTCTTTTGAAGCATTATTGCAAACTACAACATCCCATCGTTAGACATCGACGCCACTAGACTAGGTTGAGATGCGCTACCCTCCCAAGAGGAGGACGGATCTTTCCACCCATGTGCTACTCCAAGTCAAAGGATTCTGCCTCCTTACCACCTCATCAATGAAGAGCTATGTACATGGTGCTTTGTCCAAGTTAGGTCATTATCTAATAGAATCGTGTGTGTGTGTGTGTGCATGAAATATTCTACTTAAACCAATAAAGATGACATGTGAACATAGACTTGCATACTCAAAGAATTAAGTCGCTCGGCCTGAAAAATATTAACTCCAATTCCTATAAGGTTCCTGTAAAATTAGGTAGATTAAGGTCAAATCAAATCCATCCTCGACTTCTATACATAACTTGGTTCAGAACCCACTAACTTTTCACTTTGCATATGCTAGATATGCAGTGAAATGCACATAACATGCAATATAGATGAATGAAGTGCAAGACACATTTTTCTGAATGCAAGGATGATATGCAAGAGTAAATAAGAAGCCTTATTTTTATATTTTTCTTTCATTTTATTTTCAAATTTCTAATATACCTCCTATTTTATATAAGTATTACTCACATGATTTTTTACAAAAAAAATATACAAGTATTATACAATATACAAGTATACAAAAAGTTTTTTTCACAATTTTACCCACCCTATAATAATTGCATAATATATACAAAAATACGTGAAGTACGAGCTATGGGTAAAGTATATATGTAATATATACACGCCCCTCTATACTTGGCGTGTATTATGTCCTCAGAGCACGAGAAGTAAGGAAAAAGGCATAGCTCATGCTAAGCGTAGGAGAGCTAAAATAACAAAAAGTATAGAAGTCGACTCGCCCCCCCATACTTAGGCTCTGGTCTGTCTAAGTGCAGAAGAAGAACAGAAAATGGGGTGAACAAGGTCAAGAGGAGAAATGGATTAATAACTATACAGGACGGGCATCAGTCCCCCCTTATATTTAGGCTCTGGTCAGCCTAAGTATAGGACAGGAATGGGTATGAGAATCGATGGGATCTAGAGAATATACAAAGAGATCATAATCTGAATCTTTTTGATACTGTTGATGGCTAGAGATCAATATTGTAAGGCTTCATGTACGGCTCTATGTGTGTATTTTGAGTTTGCATCATGCATGAAAACAATCTCCTCAATACGGACTAATTGTTCATTTGGTTCGACAAAGTGTTTCAGGAGTTGTCAATTCACTAGGGATTTCTGTGCTCCATTGTAAGATCTGAGATCTCTACACATCCACTGTTATGCACAACACGGACTATAAGTTGAACCGTCCACTTGGATTTGAACTTCCCTTGGAACACCTTCGCCTCGCATTGAACAATCATACCTTTTGTCCAGGAACAATGGTCTTTCGTCTGATAAATCTATCGTGCCAACGCTTTACCTTATCCTTGTACACCAAACTATTGTCATATGCTCGGTTTCTGATTTCCATAAGTTCATTTAGATCCATCTCTCTATGTTTTTCCCTAGGTGTGTGTTCCAATTGACCTTCTTAATTGTCCGTTCTGATTTATGCACTAACTGTGCGGGCAAATGGCACAACTTCCCAAATACCATTCTAAATGGAGAGGTTCCTAATGGTGTCTTGTAAGCTGTCTTGTAGGCACAAAGGACTTGGTCCAAGATCTGAGACCAGTCCTTTCCGTCTGGGCGGACGCGCTTCTACAATATTGTCTTAAACTCCATGTTCGACACATCTGCCATGCCATTGGCCTATGGGTGGTAAGGACTAGTGACATTGTACTCGATGTCGTAATCCTTCACAGGTTTCTTCACATGTTTGTTCACAAAATGACTACCCCCATCAGATATCAGTACTTTGGGGACCCCTGATCTAGAAATGATATGTTCTATGATAAACTTACAGACAGTCCTGCTATCTGCGGCTCAGGTCGAGATAGCCTCCACCCACCTTGACAAGTAATCTACCGTAATAAGGATATACTCAAAACCATGTCTAACCGAAAATGGGCCGATGAAGTCGATGCCCCAGACATCAAAGACATCACAAATGATGACAGGCTGCATCGGCATTTCATCTTTGGAACCAGTGGTTCCTCCCATTCACTGGCATACAGGACACAACTTCACAAAGGTAAGAGCATCACAAAACAGAGTCAGTTTGTATAAGCCACACTGCAATGCCTTCCATGCAGTCCTCTTCTCGGAGTGTTGTCCTCCTGCCTCCAGACTGTGGCAATAAGGACACTCTAGTATTCCTCCTGATGAATGCACCTCCTCCAGACACAATCCGGTCCTTCAAAGAAAAAGATGGGATCTTCCCAATGGTAGTGTCTCGAATTCGACTTGAGTCGGTCTATGCTGCTCTTAGGCCAATCTTTGGGAACTTTCTTGGAGATAAGATAGTTCACTGTATTGACATACCATGGGAATGAGTCGATAATAAAAACTGACTCGTCAGGGAAGGAGTCTTGAATAGGTGTGTCATCAGATGCATCAAGAATCTCGAGACGGAGAGGTGATCATCCACTGCATTCTTCTTTCTAGGTTTATCTCTGATGTCCAAGTTAAATTTCTAGATAAGTAAAATCCACCTACGAAGATGTGCCTTCGCGTCCTTCTTTTCCATGAGGTACCGTATTGTTGTGTGGTTTGTGAACATAATGACCATGGATCCAATGAGATGAGATCTGAATTTATCCAAGGAAAACACTACTACAAGCATCTATTTTTCTGTAACTGTATAGTTATGTTGAGCAGGATCAAGCACTTTGCTTGCATAGTGTATAGCAAATGAGACACCGTCCCTTCTCTGTTCTAACACAGCTCCAACAAAAAAATCTGAGCCGTCCATCATGATCACAAACGGAAGAGATGAATCAGGGGCTTGTAGGACCGGGGAGTCCACGATCATCCCTTGAAGTAGCTTAAAGGCATCAAGACACTTGCGATCGACGATAAACTCCATGTCTTTGCCTAAAAGCTCAGTTAGCGGTCAAGCAATCTTTGAAAAATCTTTTATAAATCTCCTGTAAAATCCAACATGCCTGAGGAAAGTGTTGGACAGGCGAGCCCACAGCGAGCCATTATGCAATAAATGTTATTGCAAATATCATTCCCTGATCTGAAATGAAGAATAACTAATTTGTATAATAGGTCCCTTAGTACAATTAGGGTTATGTACCATGGCCATCTTAATGATCAAACAGCTTTTGATTCAATTATTGAATCATAGAGGCTGGTGCTTGGATAAATATCTAATGAGTTAGATTGAGGACTCATCAAGCATCGTCAAATGATTGTTAAGAGATGATCTCCAGCCTGAGTAGGAGATGGCCATCCTTTCTCAGTTAAGCTGATATCTGACCAACCTCTTGATGTAGGTCCTCTGCATAGGAATAGAGATTCAGAGGTGTCAGATTAGTTAGGTCAAAGAGTTGACTTAACGAGATCGAGATAACTAAAGTCATATATCGTATGTTGTCATGATATAGGCATGCATCCTTTGATCGGAGACAGATGTGTTACTATATGTCTGAGTATGTACATTTGGCAGACCAATAGGTTGATGACCTAATCAAGGTCTATACATCGGCGCGCTGGTGTGCATGCAAGGGTATATGAGTAATACGATCTCTGAAAGGGATCATACAGGTTCAGTTACCGAACCGGAAGACATGAGCTCACTCATGAGATATTAGGAAGAATCAAATTCCGTGCACGGTCATCTCGCTTTGGAAGCTTGACTGAATTTGTAGGTTTGATATATACTTTGGGATAGTATATGATCAAAACCTAGGTATGATATATGCTTTTGGGAAGTATATGATTGATGAATATGTGATTCATCACTCTAAAAGTTGAAAATAGAGCTTTGTTCCCGAGTAATTAGCTGCATATTTCTACTTATATTGCATAATTAGCATTCATGCATGCATAAATAATATCTGCATTTTAGCATTCGTATTTGCATTAAATAAGAAGCCAAATTCACTTGTAAATATTCACCTGTATATTCAGCATATTTCACCTATTTGTATATATTTTATACTAACTCCAAATCCAATAAAACCAACTCTATAGTGTATATATTACTAACACTAATAAAGAAAAAATATCAAAAAAAAATACTAACTTGTAAAATTGACCAATAAAACCCCAATCCAAGTTTGAAACTAGGAGCCTTAGAATGCACATATCTCTCTCATACGACCTCCAAATTAGGTCTACTCACTTTTAAAATAATATACATTCAAAGACCTTCGAAACCAGACCAATTTCATTAAAATCGGAGCTCGTATGCAAAACTTGGGTTTTGGGCCCCTTTTGTATATTGTACATATTGACCGTTTTGCCCTTCATTTTATCCTTTTATTTTCTTAATTATTAAAAATCCAAAAAAATAGATTAAGTTGTAAATATTCCTTTCATATTTTTCCTAACTTTTTTTTTATTTTTCTCTCTTATAAAAATGACAAAAAAATTACAAAAGATAAAATGCGGTATTTTATGTCTATAAGGTACTACCCAAAAATACATTTTGCACAGATGACTTCTTTTGATTTTTAGCCCTTCACAAAAGTTGTAGATCTCGTCGAGACGAGTAATTTTATGTTGATCACTTTTTGATTTAATCCCTTTTGTTTTTTCTTTTCATTTTTCTTTACATTTAATTTTTGAATTTTTTAGGAGCGACATGTGGTAGCTCCTGGAGCCGCCACATGTCACCCCTTTTTTTATTATTTTCGGATTTATTTTATTATTTTTGGATTTATTTTTGTATTATTTTATTATTACTATTTTAATTATTTTAAGTAGCCTACTTATATTATATTGTTTTATCTATTTTTTTTCCTTTTACCTCTTCTCCTCTACTTGCCTTCTACTCCAAGCCACCATTTTCCCCACTTTCCCCACCATTCTCTCCACTCTCTCCATCTCTTCTCCAACTTCCTCTTCCTCTTTATATTCACGTCCCATCCACCATTTTTCATCATCCGCCGTTTTCGAGAGAAGTGAGGTCGAGCCCCTTTAACCTTCAGGTGACAGCTGTAGGAGACGAGTTGAGTGACAACAACCTCAAGGAGAGATCCGCGGCATCACCATTGACACGTCGCGAGATTCAATTGGACTCGCTCAGCTTCGAAGGACTCCGCCATCCTTCTCGAGGCCACGACGGAAGCCGCACGATGTGGCTCCACTTTCGACAATTCACTAGTAATTTCTCTATATTCGCTTTGTCAATTTTTTTATCTAACAATTTTTCTTTGTTGTTCACCACCTCATAATCACTTCTTTCTACATCATTATCACTATCACATGTAACGCACACCACATCTTCATTTCTACTTTCATTCATGTTTACAAAATATAAAAACAAAAAAATGCAAAAAAAACAACAAAAAAAGAAGTTGCACTGCAGGAAAACAGGGAAGCAGCTGTTGTCGCCCCCTACCTCCATGCAGTCGTGGTCGTCTGCAACGCCGCACCACCAACGCCCCTCCACCGTCTGAGGCCGCCACGCCAGCCACTGGTGCCGCCCAGGCGCGCCATCGACATTCGCCGCCCCTCCGCACGGCCAGACGCGCCGCCCGCTCCAGATCTCCCTCCAGTCGCTAGGCCCTCGTCGAGCGCCCCTCTGCGTGGCCAGCCCAGGCCACCATCGATGCCGCGATGCCCCGCCGCCCCCTTGCCCGTTGTGCCCTAGCCTTTGTGGAGAAGGTGGGTTCCATTTTTGGAACCCACGATTGAAAGGTCTATTTTAATTTTTTTATTTTCATGAAAGTTGCATTTTTATCCCGCATATTTCTTTAGTCGCAAAAAGTGCCCAGTGCACATTTCTATTTGTTTATGTTATTTCTTGTATTACGAAGGCACCCCTGCTTTGCGTGATTATTTGGACAGTCATTTTGCATCAATTTTTAATACAAAAAAACATGTTGTCGATAAATTAATTCCGAACATTTTTTTGGCTATTTATTTATATTTTTGTGAGCATCTGATAATTTATTAAAAATCAGAGATTGAAAATAACAGATATTTTACCCTTTTAAGCTCTAAAATTCGCAAAGACCTTTGTCTTGCTCCAAAAGCTATGAAAAAGTTGCAAATGATGCATCTAATTGTGCTTTAATTACTATCCAAGTTTCATCGAAATTGGAGTTGTAGTTTGCATAAAATAAATTCTAGAGTGATTTCTGTAATTGATTTTTAATTAAATCCATAAAGAATATTTTGAAAAAAATCAACTCTTCTGGATTCCTTATTAAAATATCTATTTGAGATAAATAGCTCTCTGGATAATTTGATTTTGTGAATTTATTAGGAATTAAATACCTACTGTCGCTCTATTTTCAGTAAAAAATCATAAAAAATCATAAAGTGTCAGAAAATTCTAAAAAAAATAAATTAACTTAGTTTATCTTCCAATATTTTTTTCATAATTTTTGCATATCATTTGCACGAAAAATTGCATAAAAACCCTAAAAAAGTTTGTATTTTTCATTTCTGCATTTTAAACCCAAAAATTCCAAAAAAAATCTATTTTGCATTAATCATTGGATTAGGTTTACAAGAAAAAAAATTTGGTCAATTTGGACTAATTTCACGTTAAAATTATTTTTTGACAAAGTTGTTGATTTTCTTAATAACCTAGTTCATTCGCATCAGTGCATCTGCATTTTATTGCATTAAAAAATACTAAAAAATCCTACTTGGAAAACCACAATTTAATCCCTCTAACCTGATCCCAAGTTGTTCCTTTGCCACCTTTAGTCGACCCTGGGGCTTGCCCAGGCTAAACAAACATAAAACCGCGCATTAAATCATTTGACGATTCATCGATTGGTGTGGTTATTTTTTATCGATCCGGATTTATCCGACTGCAATGAAATCGTCAATTCGACACATAAAAAGGGTAGATCCGAGGCTCATCAAATGGCGTCATTGTCAGGGAGGCTAACGGCTTACGATCACTTTAGAAAATTAGATTTAGGTTTTCTAGTTACTTGGGTAGTCTGATCCCTGAACCATCTTGTAATTATTACACTTTTTTTCTAATTATTTTTTTATTTTCATTTTTTCTCTCTCTCTCTCTATCTAACATTTTTATCTTTTTGTGCGAGGGTTCGGTGGACTTGGAACGGCTTTCTTGAAGTCGACGCATCTCGAAGTACATTGGAGGTCGACGATTCATGGATCAAGTCGGCTGTTGAGACGCCAAAAGGATTTTTCCATTTTTATTAACTTGTAAAAAAAAAAGTATCTGCATTTACAGTGGTTCCCGTTTGGGATCTCGTGCGTGTACGTCATAATAAAACATGTCCCTGTGTGATGTGTGGTTGCTTTACGTAGAATAGGACCTGCACTTGCGGCTCTTAGAGCTTCCTAGGACTATTTGTGCTCGTAAAATTTAGGACCACCCACACATAAAAGACGCACTTGGACCGCAGGACTTAGCCAAACATAATCTGTTCTTCACTCACTAATAGAACTGCCTATCTAGGAGCAGCTTTTCATCGCTTGCATTCCATTTAATGTAAAATTTCAATGCAGTCTTGCATCCTGCATTGTAGAGAGCTGGAGGCACTGTAAGTATTCTTACTCAAGCATTCATCATCGTTTTCTCGATTGCATCGGCTTTTTCCTATTCTCTCTCTCTCGGTTTTCTAACCTAGGATAAAGAAATTGGGACTGGATGGTAGACGTGATTGCTTGTGTGGATTAATATCAGTGACAACTAATCTTTAAAATCAGGACTGCTAATTGAATTGGACCCAAAAAATAACTAAAATTAACCCTTGTTTATGGGAGATTAACCCCGACCTTGTTTTCAGGCTGAGTGAGGGTACTTGAGTGTGTGTGAACACCTTAAGGTAGAGCCCAAATCCCCGCCTTCCATATCACGTTCCGACTAATCCTAGTAAATATCACGAGTTGAATTATTCAGGTTCAATGACTAGTACCAAGTAGCCTCCACCTGTCTCAAGTAGATAGGGGCGAAATTGTGGTACTTCGCAACAAGTTGCCAGTAATCCCTCGGGGTGAAGTTCCGACCTTGTCAGCCTCTTCCTGCTTATAGGTAGATAGGGACAGGTCTTTGAATCCATCAACTTGGGATAGGAGCGAAGAGAGGAAGGACCGGCGGTATCTTAGGCGACAGGTTAAACAGGGGAGACGCATCCGGCTTTTAGCTGACTCTCCTATAGGCTGCGTAACTTCTTGCTACTTGTCTGAAAATTCACACTTAAAATCAACAAGACTAATCAGACTCGGTTTCGGGTCCTTCATCGTGTTGAGTGTAAACTCGGGGTTTGCTCTTGTGTTTGTCTTTGTGTCTGTCTGTGTGTTATCCTGTGTGATTGCACATTTTCTACCTCGATCTACTTACATTCATCCTTTCCTCTTCAAGATGTCGGGATATTGGTCCCCATACCCTGAGACCTCTGGTCATTCCTCCTCGACCATATACTGTTCATCTTCACCTTCACCTTCTTCCATGTATCATCCGCCATCCACGGGAGATCCTTACCCGTGGTCGGCTCCACCTCAACCTGATTATGAAGTCAGAACTTCGACTGTCTTCTTCACTTCTTTGCATTTCTCACCTACTCCATATTCCAACACTCCAAATCCACTTCCATCTTGGGCTGGCTGTCCTTATTCTCGAGAGCTTGCAGGAATCAAATAATCGAATGAAGAGCAAGTCACTGCTGAGACAGATGATTGGCAAAATTATATGCCCCCACATACTTTATTCTCACCTCAAGTAGGGACCAGACAATAATTTACATATACACATCCTGACTTGACCTTAGGACATCACATGGTCAATCGAACAACCCGAGGCATGCACATCATGATTTCCCAGACTTGATTGACTTTAGTGATCAAGTTTCCATTGACCAACCTTTATTTGGAGAGCCTATACATTCACAAGATTGGATTCATGAGCTAGACTTATCAGTCTCCGTTTCATCATATGAGGCTCCAACCAATATTTGCCATTTGGATAGTCCATACTCGACCCAGCATTACATGCCAGAGTCTAGGTATGTTGAGTATGAGACCCCAATATCTCAGCAGTATTCTCCAATTGAGCAGAACTCTCCCATGATTTGTCATGAGAATATTTTGGAGGACGACATTTCCAGACTTATTGAGAAAAATGAAACATTAGGTAACAAGTTGAAAGATGTCATGGAAATATTGCATTCAATTTATGCCAGCTTGGGAATGAAAGTGGAAAAGGACATGAGTAGTTTTGAGGTTGAAAACATAGCAAACATTAGGGAACCCACACAAGGTATACAGCTGAAGTCCATTCTATCTCCCTCTTCTACTAACCCGTTGCCTTCCAATCTTGAGTCTGATCATTCATCCATCCAAAACACCAAAAAATTGAAAAACCAAATAATCACATAAAAATTGAAAATGAAAAAGATCTAAAAAAATTGGATCATGCCCTAAGGGAAGCACTCGATTAAGAATTGATTTTTAATCTTCCCTTAATAAAGGCCATAGATCACTTTCCCGACCTCAAACGATTTGTGAGAAGTAAATTAAGGCCAAAGAGATCAGGTAATAAGAGGACAAGGACTGAAAAACACATAGTGTCTATGGCCACCTCCTTGGTGATGGGGAGAAAGACCAAAAGCTGCAGAGTGAAGCGGTTGCCCCGAGTTGAGTGTGAAATCAAAGACACTATCTTTACCCATGCAAGAATCGATGATGACTCACCGATAAATATCCTCCTGACCTCTGTGTTTGACAAGCTCAAACTCAGGCCACTTAGGAAGTCGAGAGAGATCGTTCAACTGGTTGATCAATCCATCAAACGGTCGAGAGGAAATATTTCAGTCATCGTTACTTTCCAAGGTGCTCTACTCCAGGTGGACTTCACGATCAATGACATTGAGAACTGAGGAGAGTTTTCACAGTCTCCGATTATTCTCGGGAAGCCATTCTTAGCCTTGGCTAAGGTGACTATAGATTGCGAGACTCGGGAAATCGATTTTACAGCATTGGGAGCGGTTCGACCTCATCCATTCTTTGATAAACTTTACTCTAAGGTGACCCGCACATCCGCTGACAATTGTGACCATCGAGAGGAAGATGAGTCCCACCTCTCTACTACACCTGAGAGACCGATTGTCCGGACGACCGTTGGATCAAAGACTCCCCACACCTCCACTTCATCAACTGCTTGCACCACCACCGTGACAGCTTCTAAGGAGGACTCACGATCAGAAGCTATCATTGAGTCGGACACGACCTTTGTGGATTGCATTGATCATTTTGATGATCCGACACAAGAGCCCAATAATGTCAAGCCAACTGAGATCACTGGCACCTTCTCGAGATGTGTGTTGTCCCTTCAGGAATATGCTAATCTATATGGTGACTCATCTGATGAGGAACCCATGGTCAGCACCGCACCACATCCTGGACCTTCAAAGGAAATAACCAAGACTAAATTGACTCCACATAAAAACAATGTTGCTCCCTCTTCTAGTCGACTATCTAGTGAGAGGAAGTCGAGAATTGATTCCTCGAGATGTTCCCCCAAACCTGTCAAGGCGCGTCGCTCTCATCTCCCTCTCAATGATTCAGGTTCTAGAAAATCGACTAAGAAAATTTCCTTCAACATTCTGGAGAAGGAAGTTTCAGAGGAATCCTCATCGGGTCCGGACAAGGTGATTTATATGAGTGAGCTCAGTTCAGTTGTTCTTAAGCTGTATCTAAGAAAGCAACCGTGTGTCGACCCTCATTGGATGATCCCTTCACCTAACTACTATTCATCTGAGGACAGTTCTGACAGCGACACACTTGTATATTACCCACCTCCACGATCCCGCAAGAAGATACATCACAAACCTTCTTAATCCCTATATATTCTCACTCCTTCTTGTATATATCCCCCCCCCCCTCCCTAGTGATTCGAATCACTCGCTCCGGCTCCATATCATTTCATTTTATGGTTATACTTAGGATGATTAAATCTTAAGTATAGGGGGGAGTGACCCGAGTCTCTTCACCATTCGCTGTATATTCTCTAGATCTCATCGGTTCTCACACTCACTCATGTCCTATACTTAGGCTGACCAGAACCTAAGTATAGGGGGGGCTGATGCCCGCCGTGTATATACTTGTTGTATAATACTTGTAAAACTTTTGTAAAAATTGAAAAAAAATAAAAAAAATAAAATAAAATACATGTATACGTGTATATTGTATAACACTTGTACAATTTATATAACACTTGTAAACTCTTATAAATTGTTGTAGCATAGGAGGTATACCAAAATTTTGAAAAAAAAACAACAAAACAAAACAAAAAAATAGGCTTCTTATTTACTCTTACATATCATCCTTGCATTCAAAAAAAAGTCTTGCATTTCATTCATCTACATAGCATGTTATGGAAGGTGAGAAGTTAGTGGGTTTTGAACCAAGTTATGAGTAGATATTAAGGATGGACTTGATTTGACCTTAATCCACCTAATTTCATAGGAACCTTATAGGAGCTGAAGTTAAGATTTTTTAGGTCAAGTGACTAAATTCTTTGAATCCGCAAGTCTATGTTCACATGACATCTTGATTAGTCTAAGTAGAATATCTCGTGCACACGCATGATTCTTTTAGATAATGACCTAACTTGGACAAGCACTATGCACGTAGCTCTTCATTGATGAGGTGGTGAGGAGGTAGAATCCTTAAGCTTGGAGTAGCACACGGGTGGAAACATCCGTCCTCCTCTAGGGAGGGTAGTGCATCTCAACCTAGTCTAGTGGTATTGACATCTAAGGACGGGATGTTGTGGGTTGCAATAATACTTCAAAAGAGGGATAGTCTACTGGTTTAAGAGGAAAAACTCCTGATGTACATGATGCACCTTGTATATAGTTCAAAAAAAAGAAAAAAATGCAAGAACTCCAAAAAAATAGACAGGCCAAGTGAAAATAAAATACCTGTCGGAGTATGTATATTAGCAAGAAGTCTGCAGCTGGATGACTTGGCTACACTGGTCAGGCATCTCGGGATAGGTAGCTACACTGGATACCATCCATTCTTTTCTCTACCCCCTCCTCTTGAGCTGGTCGAACTTGAACTTAGAAGGGAATACCCCGCTCCTCGAGGAAAGAGTTACTGGACCGGGTAACTAGAGTTACCTTGTTAGAGGAGGTTGTTTCTGAGCCATTTCTAATGTGGAGAGTTATATTTCACTTACACGGTACAAGTAAGAATCATAGTCATTAGAAATTTGCGTCTGGAGATTTGTTCTGACCTGACTATTAAGACGTCTTGAATAGAAGACTTGTGGAACTTGAAGTCTGTTAGGTCTTAAGTTCATATCCCAATAAGGTTCTGACACACAATTAATCCAAAGGTCGAGTCAAGCTCCATTTTCAACTTTTGTTCATGACCTTGGTATGGAACCCAAAATCATTTCACTCTCGCATTTCATTTTAGTTGCACGAGGACGAGCAAGGTTTTAGTATAGGGGGTTGATGAATATGTGATTCATCACTCTAAAAGTTGAAAATAGAGCTTTGTTCCCGAGTAATTAGCTGCATATTTCTACTTATATTGCATAATTAGCATTCATGCATGCATAAATAATATATGCATTTTAGCATTCATATTTGCATTAAATAAGAAGCCAAATTCACTTGTAAATATTCACCTGTATATTCACCATATTTCACCTATTTGTATATATTTTATACTAACTCTAAATCCAATAAAACCAATTCTATAGTGTATATATTACTAACACTAACAAAGAAAAAATATCAAAAAATGCTAACTAGTAAAATTGACCAATAAAACCCCAACCAAGTTTGAAACTAGGAGCCTTAGAATGCACATATCTCTCTCATACAACCTCCAAATTAGGTCTACTCACTTTTAAAATAATATGCATTCAAATACCTTCAAAACAAGATCAATTTCATTAAAATCGGAGCTCATATGCAAAACTTGGGTTTTGGGCCCCTTTTGTATATTGTACATATTGACCGTTTTGCCCTTCATTTTATCCTTTTATTTTCTTAATTATTAAAAATCCAAAAAATAGATTAAGTTGTAACTATTCCTTTTATATTTTCCCTAACTTTATTTTGATTTTTCTCTCTTTTAAAAAATGACAAAAAAAATACAAAAGATAAAATGCGGTATTTTTTGTCTATAAGGTACCGCCCAAAAATAAATTTTGCACAGATGGCTTCTTTTGATTTTCAGCTCTTCACAAAAGTTGTAGATCTCGTCAAGATGAGTAATTTTTGTGTTAACCACTTTTTGATTTAATCCCTTTTGTTATTTCTTTTTTTATTTTTCTTTACATTTAATTTTGAATTTTCTAGGAGCGACATGTGGCAGCTCCTAGAGCCGCCACATGCCACCCCATTTTTTTATTATTTTCGGATTTATTTTATTATTTTCGAATTTATTTTTATTATTATTTTTATTATTACTATTTTAATTATTTTAAGTACCCTACTTATATTATATTATTTTATATATTTTTTCCTTTTACCTCTTCTCCTCTACTTGCCTTCTACTCCAAGCCACTATTTTCCCCACTTCCTCCACCATTCTCTCCACTCTCTCCATCTCTTCCCCAACTTCCTCTTCCTCTTTATATTCACGTCCCCTCCACCATTTTTCATCATCCACCATTTTCGAGAGAAGTGAGGTCGAGCCCCTTTAACCTTCAGGTGATAGCTGTAGGAGACGAGTTGAGCGACAACAACCTCAAGGCGAGATCCGCGGCATCACCATTGCCGTGTCGTGAGATCCAATTGGACTCACTCAGCTTCGAAGGACTCCACCATCCTTCTCGAGGCCACGACGGAAGCCGCACGACGCGGCTCCACTTTCGGCAATTCACAGGTAATTTCTCTATCTTCGCTTTGTCAAGTTTTTTTATCTAACAGTTTTTCTTTGTTGTTCACCACCTCATAATCACTTCTTTCTACATCATTATCACTATCACACGTAACGCACACCACATCTTCATTTCTACTTTCAGTCCTATTTGCAAAATATAAAAACAAAAAAATGCAAAAAAAACAACAACAACAACAACAAAAAGAAGTTACACTACAGGAAAACAGGGAAGCTGCTGTCGCCGCCCCCCTGCCTCCACACAGTCGCGGCCGTCAGCAACGCCGCACCACCGACGCCCCTCCACCGTATGAGTCACCACACCAGCCACTGGCGCCGCCTAGGCGCACCATTGACGTTCGCCGCCCCTCCGCACGGCCAGACGCGTCGCCCGCTACAGATCTCCCTCCAACAGCTAGGCCCTCGCCGAGCGCCCCTCCGCGCGGCCAGCCCAGGCTGCCATTGACGCCTCCCCCCCCCCCCCCCCCCCGGTCTGCTCCATGCCGCCCCGTCGAGCGTGCCACTGCCCTCGCATGAGGCGCGGTTCCCAGACCGCGATGGCGATCGCTAGGACCGCCCCAGCCCGCTCGCCCGCAGCTAGCCGCGTCCTCCACCTCGCGCTCCTGGAGCGTGCCGCCAGCTTCACCGTTCCACGACAACCCGCGTGCGGACCTCCGGGCAGCGCACGCCTCGAGTGTACGGCCATGCCAATTGCCCAACGCCGCCGTCCCCACCGCACGCAAGGTCGGGCGCTGCTGCGGCCTCCTCCGCCCCGCGTTCTCCATCCCAGCCCAGCGGTCGTAGCGGCGTGCACGCCGTCACCGCCTCGCGCAGCAGCCGCCAGCCCTCGACGCACCATCCCGCGTCTCCCTGTCTCCTCGACCCCCCGACGTGTGTCCCCTCCGCAGCGCGCCACCGCGGTGCCCCGCCACCCCCTTGCATGTTGTGCCCTAGCCTTTGTGGAGAAGGTGGGTTCCATTTTTGGAACCCACGATTGAAAGGTCTATTTTAATGTTTTTTCTATTTTCGTGAAAGTTGCATTTTTATCCTGCATATTTCTTTAGTCGCAAAAACTGCCCATTGCACATTTCTATTTGTTTATGTTATTTCTTGTATTACGAAGGCACCCCTGCTTTGCGTGATTATTTGGAAAGTCATTTTGCATCATTTTTTAATACAAAAATAGCATGTTGTTGACAAATTTATTCTGAACATTTTTTGGCTATTTATTTATATTTTTGTGAGCATCTGATAATTTATTAAAAATCAGAGATTGAAAATCACAGATATTTTACTCATTTAAGCTCTGAATTTCGCAAAGATCTTTTTCTTGTCCAAAAATTGTGAAAAAATTGTAAAAGATGCATCTAATTGTGCTTTAATTACTACCCAAGTTTCATCGAAATTGGATTTGCAGTTTGCATAAAATAAATTCTAGAGTGATTTCTGTAATTGATTTTTAATTAAATGCGCAAAGGTTATTTTTAAGAAATTTCAACTCTCCTAGATTCCTTATTAAAATATCTATTTGAGATAAATAGCTCTCTGGATAATTTGATTTTGTGGATTTATTAGGAATTAAATACTTGTTATCGCTCTATTTTCAGTAAAAAATTCATTAAAAAATCACAAATGTCAAAAAATTCTAAAAAAATAGCCTAACTTAATTTCATCATTTTTATTTTCCAGTAATTTTTTTCATAATTTTTGTATATCATTTGCACGAAAAATTGCATAAAAACCCTAAAAAAGTTTGTATTTTTCATTTCTGTATTTTAAACCCAAAAATTCCAAAAAAAAATCCATTTGGCATTAATCATTGGATTAGATTTGCAGGAAAAATATAATCTGATCAATTTAGACTAATTTCATATTAAAATTAATTTTGGCTAAGTTGTTAATTTTCTTAATAACCTAGTTCTTTTGCATCAGTGCATCTGCATTTTTATTGCATTAAAAAATATCAAAAAAGTCCCACTTTGAAAACCATAATCTAATCCCTCTAACCTGATCCTGAGTTGTTCCTTTGCCTCCTTGAGTCGACCCTGTGGCTTGCCCAGGCTAAACAAACATAAAACCGCGCATTAAATCATTTGACGATTCATCGATTGGTGCGGTTATTTTTTATCGATCCGGATTTATCCGACTGCAACGAAATCGTCAATTCGACACATAAAAAGGGTAGATCCGAGGTTCATCAATGATCGATACCGACTCCCAATGATCGAATGAGAAACTTAATGATAAAACTCTGAAGTAGACAATGTAAAATTGATCTTATACTCCAGGTTTATTCTGAGTCTTCCAGTATGCAGGATGTACAGGTATTGGGAATACCTGAGGGTGATGTGATCATAAACGGTTGTATAACCATGACGCTTCCATTCCTAGGGAGTAATGAAACAGGTCTGGATTTTAGTGACTCCTCTCAGTAGAGAAGCAATCTGATCTTAGTCCAAATGTTGGACATTGATCTGAATGTGATTCAGATTCAATGAGAAGATTAGATTTGCGGTCTTGATTTAATCATGCATCTATGGGAGGCCCGGGATCTGGATTTGAGATGTGATCTCAATATCCAAGTCACTATACGTGGAATAATACAATCGCCCTGTCTTTATCTCCAAGTATTCGTGGAGAAAGCACATTATCCTTGAAAGGATTCAGGATAATTTCAATGTTGATAGTATATATCCGAGCATTGAGAAAATGGATAATTAAATGGGATTTAATTATCATGAATAATATGAATCTGATTCATATTATAAGGAGATTTATCTTAGATAATTAAATGTGATTTAATTATCAAAGATGTAAATAATGTGAATGTGATTCATATTATTTGGGCACATGAGAATAGAGATCCAAGGTGATTAAATGTGATTTAATTATCATGGATAATGAGGATAGCGCTATCCATATTAATCACTTATATTATAAATGTGATTTATAATATATAAGAGAGAGCTTTTTGTAATTTACATTTGTTAATTAAATGTTGATGTGAATTGGATTCACATTGGACATTAAATTGAAAATGTAATTTAAATTTTATTTTGGTTTGTGAATATGATTCACAAATTTCCAATGGCAAGATTGCAATATTCATAAAATGATTTGGAATATTTTGTAGAATAATTTACAACAATTGTTGTTGTAAATAATTGGAGATATATGGAATCATGCAATCTTGAGATTGCATTGAGATTCCCCCTTCCCTAATAGGAGAGGGGAGACGGCCACCAATCCCTAAAGGAAAGGGTGGCCGTCCACTCTTCCTATATGGAAGGGAGGAGCCTTCTTTCCATTATCTCCAATGTTAGTTGATTTAATTTGGAGATTGAATTATATTGATTTATCAATATATAATTAATCTAAATTAAAGTAATTGTTGTTGGTTTTTACCAACACAAATCTTGGCCATTAAACGAAACACAATCAATGAGAGCCATTGGATTTGTGTTGCCCATGGATTGAGATCCAATTCCAAAATATTATAAATAGAAGAGCACCCCTTTGCTCTTCTATACACACAAGAGAACATAAGTCTCTCTCTCTCTCTTTCTCTCTACACGTCAGCCCTCTCTCATCCTCTCTCATGGCCGTCCACCATGGATGCCCTAGAGAGAGTCTCCATCCCCGTAGCTTCGTCGTTATGTTGCCCAATCGTTTGCTCGTGGATTTCCATCTCCTTTGGTGCGCCTCGCTCATGAAGAAGATATCGGATCTCGTGTGTCGAGATCAGGAGATCCGCCGCTTATATCATCAACATGGATTGTGAGAAGCACACGATTCATCCTCGTGCTCGCAAGCGTCTCCCCAATCGGGTCGGACTTGAGACAGGAGATCTCTTTGTTTAGAGACTCGATCGCAACCACGCTTCAAGAGGTAACCCTAATACGTGTTTTTGGTTTAGATGAAATGATCCGAGAAGTGTTCTTGGATCATGAGGTTTCATCACATGAAAAAATTTTAATTTCCACTGCATATAACAACTAGTCCGACTAGTCGTTCCTCGTCGTATTCGATACGACGCTCATGCTTCCATGGTGCGCTTGAGGATTATCCCATATCCTTCAAGTGGTATCAGAGCCTTAGGTCGATGGTTTCGAATACGATCTGTAAACCTAAGCAGACTTGGGTTCGTTAGGGTTGCGAAAGTTTTATCGTATTTCTTTTCTGCATCTCTATTTTGTGATTATTTACGGACCTATTTAAATTGTTTAAACACGAAAATAAACTTGGATTTTGTTCCCCATTAAATAAGGAAACCATAGGATCTGAGTTTACGTAATTTGGATTCTGTTTTCTCGAGATATGGTTGTTTTAATGAACATGTACTCACTGTTGCGGGAACTGCGAATCTTAACATGATTAATGAGTTAATTATTGTTTTGATCCACCTCGAAATGCGTGAAATATCACTTAGGTTCTATCCTGAATAAAATTAGCAATCTTTGAGAAATGATTTTTTTTTCTAATTTAGATTTAAATTGATAGAGATATGTTAATTTTAGTAAGTAGGGGTCACTACCGAAATTACAGTCCTAATCAAGAACCATGTGATTGTCAATTAGTGAAATTAATTGTTAATTTCATGAAATAATTATGTAAAATATTTGAGAAATATTGAATGATGATTATTTCCTTAATTTACTTGGCCTCAACCAATAAATTGATTAGATTTGATCTAGATCATAATTGGAAACACAATCATCAAACTCCTTGCTTGAATATGATTGGGAATTTGTCTAGCAAATTTCCTTATAATAAAAAATGTTTTGATTATTACTATATGGTATAATTTCGGTTGAAGAACTGATGATCATCTCAAGTACAAAGTGATTGACTCGGTGTTATTTTTTCCTGAGGCGGATATGGTGTCTAGTCGGGGATCGATGGGGTAGTGGGTCGTACCGATTGCGGTCTGTCCCACTCCCGTCGATACTGGCCATGACAGCGGGTAGGGAACGAATGATGCCTGAGAGATCATGATGTATTTTCTAATTATTAAAATTCGAATTAATACATACTTTGAGATAATACCATATATTCAAGTAAAATCAAGTTTGTTGATTGAATTGGATTGATAATTAATTTAATATGATTAAGCTAATTATATCCAATTAAAACACTCTATTATGAATAGATGTGCATTTCCCTTGGAAGAATTAATTATGTGAATATGATTCATGATAATTAATTAGAATTTGAATATGATATGGAGGATCACATAAGTGACATCAATGGTCTCCCGTCAAGGCGAAGGGTTCCGTCGCCGGATATTGTATGTGGAAGACGCATGTACGAAGTGACAGCTCCTGCATACGATCCATTTGGATCGGGCTCTTCGCTTCTAGAAAGAGTAAGGACGTATGCGTAGTGACCTCAATATCGGGTCCTCATATTATTGGGGCGATATTGGATTGCGCATAGTGAGTTGTATTCATGTTGACAGTTGGTTCAATTAATGACGGGTCAACATCACCTTAGGGGTGGTGGGCTCAGGTGTTAAAGACCGAATTGGGAGATGCAAGTTGGACTTGCAAGGCGGAATGTGTTCCCGCTTCTTTTTATCTGAGTTACAGGTTCTCATATTATTGGGATGTAACAAAGATAAGGAAGGAGATCCCAGATCTTGCTTGAGATATAATGGTAAGTATATCTCTTACATTGAAAGTGATTAAGGGAATGAACTTTCATTGTCGACATGGCAAGACAACTTTGATATAAAAATTCCTAAACCAAAGTAAATTATATATTTATATATGTTTATGAAAATTTCTTATTTCAGATAATCCTTCTTTAATCCCACTTAATGTTATACTCAATGATAACCAGTAGAAGATCATGGATTGGACCTATGATCTAGATATTTTACTTGCAATTGGACACATAATGTATGTGGTTGCAATGTGCAAGTTTCCTCATAATAATGAGGAATGATAATTAAATAGACAATAGGACTAAAACCCTAGGGTTTGTATGTCTCTATAAGTCTTGATCTCATCGAATGTACTTTTGAAGTGACGTCGATAATGATCGTAATTATCAAATAATCCTTATAAAATCTAAGAAGATGTTCTGGAAAATATATGTGCTCTCGACATATAATCATGAATGGCATGGTTCTCTACATTATGCAGAATGGTGGCTCTATAGGAGATGATGTATTCAAATTGTTTGAGTACCTACCTGAACCTAAGTTTTAAAAGTTTAAATGGATGTAGATGCGATGAGTGTCATCATTCTACTATCTATACTCTAGTCATTCATGAAGCATCATAATACTCATATTGTATGAATTGAATGAAGCATGTATAAATGTTGAAATACTCTTATATTGAAATTTTTTATTTTAACATAAGAGATCCTTTGTCTTGATCAATAGTTGCTTATAGATAAAGGGAGCACAGTGGAAGCATGGGTTGGACCCAAGTAAGAAGTATAGTCAAAAGGTTGATTGTACTTCTGTGACTTCCATATGACATCCAAAGAGTTGGATGAATGCCAATACTGCAATAAGTTGCTGTGTTGATAGTATGACTATCAAATCTATCTAGAATCCTTAGAGAAGGAATCGGATAGTACATCATAATAATCTACATATAATCATTGAAATTGACTTACTTTGATAAAATAAATTTTAATAATTGTATCTCAATCTTCTAGTGACACTTGCAATTGGTTGCATCTGTATTAGAATATTAGAATTTTGATCTTAAAGTTTAATGGTCATCCATGTTGGAAATGATGCAATTATTGTAATAATTTCCATTGGATCAATAGACTTCATATTTTCAGTGGGAGCCCTTAGTCTTAGAGAATGTCTATGTGACCTGGATATTAGAATACACTCATAGTTTATTTCTAAATGTTGGAAATAAACATGAATTCTGGAATCAACCTATCATAGAGAGTTATGATGGATATATTTCAGATAGTAATCTAACATCTACTGGACTCCGCTAAATTAGAAAAATTAATGAATGGTTCATTAAGATTTCTAATATTGAAAATTAAATCTTTAAAGATCAATAGGAGGATAAAGATCATTTGACAATGATTTGGCATCATGTTTTGGACATATGTCAGTTGATGAGATCAATGGACAAGTAAGAGATGAAACTTTAGAATGTCTAAAATTTCAAAACTTGCGTACTTATGAACATTGTATTCAAAGTAAAAATGTCCAATACACCTTTCTTTTGGAATGGTGTAAGATGTTAAGGTATTCAATATCTCATACATATTGATGTATGTGAATCTCTATATCAGAATAAACATTATGGATATGAGATATCTATTAATGATTATTTGTGATATGAGATTTCTTCTCTTCACTTAAAAAACTTTGAAATGTTCAAAGATTTCACAATTTTGGTTTAGAACCAAAGTTTGAAGGAAGATGAAATGAATTTGATCTAACCATGGTAGCTTGTACCTATTAGATGAATTCAAGGAATACCTTATGGAGATGTGAATATCATTCCTATCTCAATCCTCCTAATGAACCTTAACTCAATAGAGTTATAGGGAGATACAATTGATCATGTGTGACATGATTTGATCAATGATTAATCTTAGCATAATTATCTCTTAGTTTCCCGGTATATATATATATATATGTGGTAGAGACTACATTATATATATATCCTTAATAAGGTTCCATGTGATTAAGTTGGAATCTGGCACTGGAGAGTGCTACTTCATTAGGAAAATAAAGGATGGTATTGGATACCTACTTTATGACCTTGAGATTCTTAAAAAGATCTCATCTCTGAGAATGTGATTCTTAGACGATGAGACTCTCAAGAATCAAGATGAAAATGAAGTAAAGGAACTCATTTAATCTTGAGAAGATAATGAGGCTCCTGAAATCGGAAACTAAAAGAATAATTGAAGATGAAACACTAATACTTCTTCAAACAAGTTTGAGGACGTATTCCATGTGTCAGTTAAGTCTGAAAATGATCGGACTTCATGTAATGAAACTCCTGAGGATCATGACATGGAAAGATGGATGTTAGCAATAAAAGTTTAATGTAGACTTCATATACAAGTGTTGTATATGGACCCTCGAGGATCCACCTATATGGGTAAGACCCATTAAGGTGTAAATGGATCTTCAAGAGAAAGAGGGAACCTGATGAGAAGGTAGAGACCTTCAAAGCATGGTTCGTAGCCATGAGCTACACACCAAAGAGAAGACATTGCTTGCGATGAGACTTGCTCTTCAGTGACCATGCTTAAACCCATCAGAATAATGCTTACCATAGCTACACAACTTGACTATGACATCTTCATGATGTAAGTCAATATTGCATTCCTCTATGAATACCTCTCTGAGGACATTCACATAAAGCAGCCCCAGGGCTTCATGGTTGAGGAAGGCACGATGTGCAAGTTAAAGAAACTCCATCTATAGACTCAAACTAGCTTCTTGTAGTTGATTTGATGAAACCATAAATGTTATGATTTCAGATAGAATCTTGATAAACTATATGAAGCTTAGTGGGAGTGCCATTGTGTTCATCGTGTTAAATGTAGATATCCTAATCATTTGGAATGATCTAAGGATGATAATAATAAGTGTTTTATAATTTGGTTGTTCAATACCTCAAGATATGATCTCAAGGATACCTCTTAGATCTTAGTTCTGAAGTTGTTCCGAAGTAAAAAGAAGAGGATATTGGGACCGTCACATTAATGATACACCTTGGACATTTCCATTTTCTGGAAAATTCCAAAAAAGGCTTATTTCCCTCAAGATATAGTACTGACCTATCTAAAGGGATAGCACCTCAAAGAGTTGAGGATGTGAATGCTAAAACTGCTAGCCCTTGGGCATCAGTTCTGAGAAGCCAGGTGTATGCTAGATGTGTACAAAAGGCCAGATGGCTACCATGTAGTGGGAGTAGTAAACTATTACTAATTATACTCTAGAAATAAAACACTTGGTTGTAGTAATAACAATATCTTCAAAGATGATGAAACTTAGAGATGTGATCTCAAAGTATTATCTTCAAAAGTTTAAGACCTTGTAGATAGTGATCTATAAGGATCTTAACAGTAGATACCTTAGGAGATAGAGATCTCCATGAATAAAGGCATTATGATAAGGATTATGGGAATACTGGTTATAATAATTATAATAATTGTTGGGCAGTAGTATCAAGGACACTATAACTGCTTTGACTGTATTGAGTATTGGTTGCATAAGATGCAACATTCGCATAAGATGCGAGCACTGTTACTGGGGATATGCAAGTGCCGTAAAAGGAGTTGGCGTAGTCTCGCGAGAACAGAGTGACTGATTAGCTTACCTAGCTATTTTCTAAATAGCCTATGATTGTCACAAGAGTATGGGTTTAAATGATTAGCCCATTAATGGCTCTTTGGGCTAGTGGGAGATTGTTGGACATGCGAGCCCACGGTGAGACATTATGCAATAAATGTTATTGCAACTATCATTCCCTGATCTGAAATGAAGAATAACCAATTTGCATAATAGGACCCTTAGTATAATTAGGGTTATGTACCATGGTCATTTTAATGATCATACAGCTGTTGATTCAATTATTGAATCATAGAGGTTGGTGCTTGGATGAATATCTAATGAGTTATATTGAGGACTCATCAAGCACCGTAAAATGATTGTTAAGAAATGATCTCCAGCCTGAGTAGAAGATGTCAATCCTTTCTCAGTTAAGCTGATATCTAACCGACCTCTTGATGCGGGTTCTTTGCATAGGAATAGAGATTCAGAGGTGTCAGATTAGTTAGGTCAAAGAGTTGACTTAACGAGATCGAGATAACCAAAGTACTATATCATATGCTGTCATGATATAGGCACGCATCCTCTGACCGGAGACAGATGTGTTACTATATGTCTGAGTATGTACATTTAGCAGACCAATAGGTTGATGACCTAATCAAGATCTATACACCGGCGTGCTGGTGTGCATGCAAGGGCATATGAGTTAATACGATCTCTCAAAGGGATCATACAGGTTCAGTTACCGAACCAAAAGACATGAGCTCACTCATGAGATATTGGGGAGAATCAAATTCCGTGCACGGTCGTCTCGCTTTGGAAGCTTGACTGAATTTGTAGGTTTGATATATACTTTTGGAAAGTATATGATCGAAACCTAGGTATGATATATGCTTTTGGAAAGTATATGATCGATACCGACTCCTAATGATCGAATGAGAAACTTAATGATAAAACTCTGAAGTAGACAGTGTAAAATTGATCTTATACTTCAGGTTTATTCTGAGTCTTCCAGTATGCAGGATGTACAGGTATTGGGAATACCTGAGGGTGGTGTGATCATAAACGGTTGTATAACCATGACGCTTCCATTCCTAGGGAGTGATGAAACGGGTCTGGATTTTAGTGACTCCTCTCAGTAGAGAAGCAATCTGATCTTAGTCCGAATGTTGGACATTGATCTGAATGTGATTCAGATTTAATGAGAAGATTAGATTTGCGGTCTTGATTTAATCAAGCATCTATGGGAGGCTCGGGATCTGGATTTGAGATGTGATCTCAATATCCAAGTCACTATACGTGGAACAATACAATCACCCTGTCCTTATCTCCAAGTATTTGCGGAGAAAGCGCATTATCCTTGAAACGGTTCAGGATAATTTCATTGTTGATAATATGTATCCGAGCACTAAGAAAATGGATAATTAAATGTGATTTAATTATTATGAATAATATGAATTTGATTCATATTATAAGGAGATTTATCTTAGATAATTAAATGTGATTTAATTATCAAAGATGTTAATAATATGAATGTGATTCATATTATTTGGGCACATGAGAATAGAGATCCAAGATGATCAAATGTGATTTAATTATCATGGATAATGTGGATAGCACTATCCATATTAATCACATATATTATAAATGTGATTTATAATATGTAAGAGAGAGCTTTTTGTAATTTACATTTGTTAATTAAATATTGATGTGAATTGGATTCACATTGGACATTAAATTGAAAATGTAATTTACATTTTATTTTGGGTTGTGTATATGATTCACAAATTTCCAATGGCAAGATTGCAATATTCACAAAATGATTATGAATTATTTTGTAGAATAATTTACAACAATTGTTGTTGTAAATAATTGGAGACATATGGAATCATGCAATCTTGAGATTGCATTGAGATTCCCCCTTTCCTAATAGGAGAGGGGGGACGTCCACCAATCCCTAAAGAAAGGGTGGCTGTCCACTCTTCCTATATGGAAGGGAGGAGCCTCCTTCCATTATCTCCATCGTTAGTTGATTTAATTTGGTGATTGAATTATATTGATTTGTCAATATATAATTAATATAAATTAAATTAATTGTTATTGGTTTTTACCAACACAAATCTTGGCCATTAAAAGAAACACAATCAATGAGAGCCATTGGATTTGTGTTGCCCATGGATTGAGATCCATGGATCCTGAAATGTTATAAATAGAAGGGCACCCCTTTGCTCTTCTATACACACAAGAGAACATAAGTCTCTCTCTCTTTCTCTCTACACGTCAGCCCTCTCTCATCCTCTCTCATGGCCATCCACCATGGATGCCCTAGAGAGAGTCTCCATCGCTGCAGCATCGTCGTTATGCTGCACAATCGTTTGCTCGTGGATTTCCGTCTCCTTCGGTGCACCTTGATCGTGAAGAAGATGTTGGATCTCATTGACGAAGCGCAGAATCGGCCCTTTAATAATGCTAAATTAGCACATGTAATCGTCATCGTAGTCGAGCCGATTCTGGTCGTCAAAAGATCACCTCGTTTAAATATGTATGATAATGAATCAAAACGAGGCGATCGTTATTTTTATTTTACTTGGCAAGAAACCAAGGTCGAACTCAGGGACACGCGCTTCTCTTGTATTAATCAGATTTCAGTGTGTTCAATGAAGTGTTGAAATAAAGCATATAGGTCAAATGATGCAAAGACACAACAAGACAATGCAATGCATTAAAATTAAACATGCATTTTTTTATACATTTTTATCATGCAAATAAATGCCATGAAATACAATGGAAAATATGCCCGAAATGATCATTACTTGAGTCATAAAAAGATACGAGTTGAACATAATCAGATAATGAAGCACTTTTTATTCATATAGCAAGTATGCATGAGAGACAAGGTAAACAGGACACTTCGTTAACCAAATAGAGCATTACAGATCAAGGTGTCAAAATGAGAATCTAAGCATGCCATACTAAAGATGTCGAAAAGAGCTTCGAAATGAGACTGAAATCAACTGAAAAGGAGACATGATGCTCAAGATATGCATAAAGGAACGCAAGGGCATAAATAAAATAAAAACATGAAAGATATTTACAAACTAGTCCCTGGGAAGGACTCAAATGCAATAAAAATAAGTGTGGAGGACTTCCCTGTAAATAAACCATACGCGCGGGGGCATATTTGCAATTATTGAAACCCGCAAGGGTATAAGTGCAAATAGCCCCAGGCGCGCATGTGCTGCACGTGCTCAGGACCTGTTTGCAAATGGTGGAAGGGGCGAGGGCTACTCTGCAAATACCCCAGAAAGCACGTGCCTCGCACGCGCCATCCAGGCTCGGAAGGAGGTTCTGGTTCGGCAGAGGCTCGATGAAGCTTCGGCTTGGCTCGGAGTACCCGAGCCTCCAGGCTTGGTGTCGATCAGGCTCGGCGTGGTCTCTGGTTGTGCCACGTGTAGCGGGACCTGGATGCAATATGCGGGACATGCGAGGGCACCGATGCAAAAAGCCCAAAACCCACGTGCGGGTGGCACGTGAGCTCAGGCTCGGGTGGGGGCGAGGCTCGGTGCAGCTTCGGGGGCCGTAGCAGTCGGGCAACGTGGCGGCTCGAGGGTGACTCGGACGAGGCTCGGTCCCACCGAGCCTCCGCGCTCCGGGGTAGTCGACGTGGCGCTTCCAGGGCCGTTGGATCTCCGCCGTGGGGCGAGATCCAACGGTAGCTGCTCTTCCTCCTCCTTCGTCAGGTGGCGGCGCTATCAGAGCTCCGGCGTGAGGCCTGGAGCTCCGCCGCGCCTCGCCGTGCTCGTTGAAGCTCGGGGAAGATTGCTGGAGGTCTTGCGATGAAGTTCTGAGGTCGGGGCAGACGCGGGGACACCTGGGGTGCTCTGTCGACGACTGATCGCCGGAGGCGGAGCTCTAGAACTGAGCTCCGCCCGAAGTCCGGCCAATGAAAGTTGGACCTGCAAAATGGATTAGAGGCGTGTGTGCGTGCGATGCGAGGTGAATGGAGGGCTCTTGGGGCGGAGAAGTGCAGCCCTTAGTGGGTCCTCCTCCGCCTCCGGCGGAGGAGGATGCCTGGGATGGAGGGAGGTTGTGGCAGAGGAAGTTGATGGTCGGAGAGGTGCGCGGGGAAGGTGGATCGATGGTGGAGCTAATGGAATGGTTAATGGTGAGGGAAAGAGCTTGAAGAAGCTACGAAAATTAAGCAAAAATAAGAAGAAAAACAAAAGAAGATCAGAGGGCTTACCTGGCCGGAGATGGAGGGGATGGCCTGGGCTGAGCATCGGAGAGGATGCTCGGGTCGTCACACATACTGGCCGGCCGTGCCAGCGAGCTCGAGCGGGGCTCTAGGCCACCGCAGCGCCGCCTGAAGGGCGGCGGGTCTCATCGGAGCAGGAGGTCGTCGTCGCTCGATCCGAGCTCCTCCCCCTGTCACAGGGAGGAGCTAGAGGGCTGGGCCACCGCCCCTTGGTTGATGGACGAGGGTGAAGTGAGGCGGAGGCGTGGTATTTAAAGGTGGTGATGGCGGAGTTGATGAGTGAAGTAGCGGGTTTCAAGGGTGCGCATGGGGCGAATGGAAGGTGGTCGTGGGTGGTTGAGTGATGCGCGGAGGAGGTGGATGATGAGGCTTGGTCGTGAGGTGGTTAGAGAGAGGAGAGGGTGACTAAAGCTATGGCTAAAAATGGAAGGGGGAGTGATGCGCGCGAGTAAA
The DNA here is from genome assembly GCA_037367405.1 of Ottelia alismoides. NCBI lineage: Eukaryota > Viridiplantae > Streptophyta > Magnoliopsida > Alismatales > Hydrocharitaceae > Ottelia > Ottelia alismoides. Next base: position 157,095 of record JAZKJV010005907.1, on the reverse strand, counting down.
AATCGTGGGGGAGAGAGACTGACGGGAGGTAGACGACGGAGTCCTGGCCGTTGGATCGTGAGATCCAATGGCTAGGGTTTGGGCGCGAGCGAGCGGTTGCGATCAGATCGATGGCGAAGTGATCAAAGGGCTACGGAGCGGCCACGTGGCCGTCTGTGGGAAGGGCGCTGATGGAGGGTGGTGATGGGATACTGGAGTTGATCGAGCGGCTAGGATTAGAGGGTGAATTGAGCGGCTCCGATCAGAAGATCCATGATATGATCAAGCGGACCACAATGTGCCACGTGGCACGAGGAGCGAGAGGCGGCAACGAGCGGCTAGGATTAGAGGCGGGGATGATCGGATGGATGAGGGAAAGCAGCGGGCGTGGAAAGCCTGGGACCGTTGGATCTCAGGAGGAGATCCAACGGCTCGAAGAGGAGGCGGATGGGACAAAGAAGGCGGGCCACGTGGCGCCTCCAGATTGGGCCACGTGGCCCAATCAGATTATTAGGACTTCAAGTCGAAAAATGAAGGTCAAGATGGCCGAATTTGAGAAAACTCAAAACATGAAAGTTGTAGATCTTGACGAGATCTACAATTTTCATGTTGGCCAAAACTGGAGATGAAGTCAAACAAAGGTCCAAAATATTTTTGAGGGTATTTTTAAGTCTAAAGATACCACGAATTTTGTTTTGCCATTTTTTTTGTGGTTTTTAATTTATTAAGGACTCTGTTAATTATAGGACATTAACAGGGATTTATTGACAAACTTTTAAGCAAGGGGGTTAATTAAGGGAAATAAAGATGATGAAACTGAGGTTCATCAACCCCCTATACTTAAACTATGCTCGTCCTCGAGCATCAAAAAGAATGACTAAGTTGGATTAACCCCCTTGTGCATGTGAATACAGGATCCAATCTGATCAAGTTGACTCGGCTTCAGAGATCCAAAATTCTAGAGTTCAACCCAGCCTTAATCAAGAGGTACCCAATTCCTCTAATTCTCTAGACTCTCTCTGATGTACATATAATCTAAAGGATATGACTTTTAGTGTTGACTGCAATTCTGAGAGTAGAGTCAATTTGTCACCCAAAATCTTGGTCCGAGAAAATCTCCTAAGGACCCAATCCTCAGCACTAGGGAATAAATCAAATCTTGCATTCAGTCCACCGTCTCTTTAGTTGTCAGACTTAGAAAATGTTGATGGCAGGCCAGAAAATGGAGGGCATGGGATTGTGTAAATTCTTCTCTCCCTCTCATTGGAACAAGGATTCTCTCTAGTGCCTTTTACGCAACACATTTTTTTGGTGTTGATCAGTGCGTCCGTCAAGAGAAGTTGGAGCCGTCTGCACTTGTTTTCCTGGGAGTACACCGGGGTGTGTCTCTTTTGAGTACCTAATGTACCTTCTACACCCAGACTTGTAGCATTTACGATGCAGAGCCCTTTTTTGGTGCAAGCCCGACTCCTGGTCCTAATAGCGGTGGTCCAAGTGGACACTTTGAAAAGTTTGGGAGCGCTCGCCTTTGGTGGAAGCTCTTTGATAATTGACTTTGTGGAATGAGAGCTCCTCTTTCATTGAAATTTCCTTGACTTGTATAATTTTTGGCTAGCTCCACTGCTTTTACCAAAAGTTGGCGCACACTGATCAAAAATTTTTTATTTATTTCACACCCAGGCACTTAGGTCATTGTCAAGAGATTAGTACAAGAATCAAGTTCTCATACTGGCTAAATTGCTGACACTCAGGTTTCCTGAAGCCTTCAAAGATTTTATCCCATCCTCGAGCATCATTAGATCAAATCCAGACTCGACTTCCTCATCCCAATCCCTCAGGTGAAAAATCAACTCATCTCAATCAAAACCGCAGTTGTGCATGTGATGTGCTGATCACATTCTCTTTGTCTGAGACTAAGCATGGAATATAGCATGCAAATCTAGAAACCTAGGGGAATGTGGATGATTAAGTCTATGACCCTGATGACTAAGGCTGGTTAACCGCGAATCTCAAAGACCTCAAAAATCAAGCTTCCTTGACCATTTCAGATCCTGGGTGAAAGTGTAAGTGTAGAGGTTTAATCCAACTCCTTCATTCCAAAACACTTTTTTTTTTTTTTTTTCACTTCAAGAGATATGAGGACTGCCTAATCTCCATTAAATAGTTGCATCTGCATTCAGCCAGTATGGATGTAAGTACAGGCCGGAGCCCGTTCCTTAAGGACGGAGCCTTACGCGATGTCCTTTAAACCATCCACTCTGCTAAGGGCGAACCCTCACTGAACACGGCTATTTAATGGGGCTTAGTAGTCACTAATGGCTCCTAAAGGATTTTTGAATTTTGCAATTTTTATGGATTTTAATAAGAGAGTTAAAACACAAGTTAGACTCAATCTTCCTTGAAAAGATTTTCAAAACCATGTCACACAAATAAAAGATTTTCAAAACATTTTCAAAAATCATTTTCGAAAATATTTCTATAAAATAGTGTAACATAATATCGAAAAACCGCGAAAATCCTTTGAGTTTTCTTAGTCCAATGAATTTTACCTTAGCCAAAAAGTTTCAAAATTTTTTTCAGATTATAGCTAAAGTAAATATACGGTATATACGGTATACCCCCCTATACTTAAACTTTGCTATGTCCTCATAGCATTAGATGTTACAAGTACATAGATCCATTTAAATATAGAAGAATATACGGGGACTAAGAAGCGACCCCCCTATACTTAGGTTAGAAATAACCTAAGTATAAAGGCAAGAAAAGATGAGTAGAGAAAATCACGGGGACTTGGGTCCCCCCTATACTTAGGCTGAGATTAGCCTAAGTATGAAGATGGAATTTGATGTTGGGAAGGACCCAAGGTGAACGAAGAAGGGGGATGGATACACAAGTGAGCGGTTGAATCTTCGGAGATGAAATGGAGTGTTTTCGGATTTAGGGCTGTGTGTTGCAACAAAGGCTCAATCAAGCAAGCAAACCCATAGTTTCACCAACATGAAACCAACCTACGTTGGTTTATTATCTTGTCTATTTTATTGGTGATAAAACATTTGATTTTTACGCAAAGAAAATGTGAATCAAGGCATATGCGCGGGTGTTGCTCTCCCAAAACCGAATTTTACCCCATTTTAAGTTTGACTTGCACTTAACAGTCCCAATTTTATTTAGAATTATCACTGAATTATGGTTAGCCATCAATCAGAAAATCATCGTCTACCGTTCATTCCATTTTCCATTTATCCTAGGTGATCAATCTAGAAAAATGAAAGCCGAGAAAAACATGTATTCGATGAGGAAAAACGCGATAGGGGCTAAGCGAGAAATCATGCAGTGATTTTTACGATAAAAGCCGCGAAAAATCTGGGGCCGTTTTGAAACTCAAATCCAACATGTATGCAAGTCGAAAAAGCCGCACCTAATCATACATCTATTAGCGGTGTGTGATCTTCATTAATTTTAGCTCAGTGATACGAGATTATGTGCGTCTTTATTTAAGTGTGTCCTAACCTACGATCAAGCACATAAGATACGAAAATTGAGCTCGGAGATCCGTGTGCCTAAGTCCTAGGTCGACACTCAAGTGGGGACGATCCCCACACAACCACGACCGTTCGATTACAATCGCGAGTCTTCGATCGAAGACCGCTGTAAAAGACGTGTTTATTAAAAATACAATGCAACAAAAAAAATGCGACACTTTTTTTTTCTTTTTCTTCCTTCTTTGCTCCAAGCATGCTCCTGCGGCTCTTCGCAGCGGGGAACGTCCTGCTCCTCGCCTCCTTGATCCATCAAGGGCCCTGCCACAGAAACAATGGTTAGAGATCAAGAAAGAAAAATTTTATATGCAAAGTATGTGACCATTTAACCTATAAAAAGATACACTAAATTAAACACACAAAAAATCCCAAAAATAAAAGAAATGAGCCGTATCCCCGGCAACGGCGCCATTTGACGAAGCGCAGAATCGGCCCTTTAATAATGCTAAATTAGCACATGTAATCGTCATCGTAGTCGAGCCGATTCTGGTCGTCAAAAGATCACCTCGTTTAAATATGTATGATAATGAATCAAAACGAGGCGATCGTTATTTTTATTTTACTTGGCAAGAAACCAAGGTCGAACTCAGGGACACGCGCTTCTCTTGTATTAATCAGATTTCAGTGTGTTCAATGAAGTGTTGAAATAAAGCATATAGGTCAAATGATGCAAAGACACAACAAGACAATGCAATGCATTAAAATTAAACATGCATTTTTTTATACATTTTTATCATGCAAATAAATGCCATGAAATACAATGGAAAATATGCCCGAAATGATCATTACTTGAGTCATAAAAAGATACGAGTTGAACATAATCAGATAATGAAGCACTTTTTATTCATATAGCAAGTATGCATGAGAGACAAGGTAAACAGGACACTTCGTTAACCAAATAGAGCATTACAGATCAAGGTGTCAAAATGAGAATCTAAGCATGCCATACTAAAGATGTCGAAAAGAGCTTCGAAATGAGACTGAAATCAACTGAAAAGGAGACATGATGCTCAAGATATGCATAAAGGAACGCAAGGGCATAAATAAAATAAAAACATGAAAGATATTTACAAACTAGTCCCTGGGAAGGACTCAAATGCAATAAAAATAAGTGTGGAGGACTTCCCTGTAAATAAACCATACGCGCGGGGGCATATTTGCAATTATTGAAACCCGCAAGGGTATAAGTGCAAATAGCCCCAGGCGCGCATGTGCTGCACGTGCTCAGGACCTGTTTGCAAATGGTGGAAGGGGCGAGGGCTACTCTGCAAATACCCCAGAAAGCACGTGCCTCGCACGCGCCATCCAGGCTCGGAAGGAGGTTCTGGTTCGGCAGAGGCTCGATGAAGCTTCGGCTTGGCTCGGAGTACCCGAGCCTCCAGGCTTGGTGTCGATCAGGCTCGGCGTGGTCTCTGGTTGTGCCACGTGTAGCGGGACCTGGATGCAATATGCGGGACATGCGAGGGCACCGATGCAAAAAGCCCAAAACCCACGTGCGGGTGGCACGTGAGCTCAGGCTCGGGTGGGGGCGAGGCTCGGTGCAGCTTCGGGGGCCGTAGCAGGTGGCTCGGGCAACGTGGCGGCTCGAGGGTGACTCGGACGAGGCTCGGTCCCACCGAGCCTCCGCGCTCCGGGGTAGTCGACGTGGCGCTTCCAGGGCCGTTGGATCTCCGCCGTGGGGCGAGATCCAACGGTAGCTGCTCTTCCTCCTCCTTCGTCAGGTGGCGGCGCTATCAGAGCTCCGGCGTGAGGCCTGGAGCTCCGCCGCGCCTCGCCGTGCTCGTTGAAGCTCGGGGAAGATTGCTGGAGGTCTTGCGATGAAGTTCTGAGGTCGGGGCAGACGCGGGGACACCTGGGGTGCTCTGTCGACGACTGATCGCCGGAGGCGGAGCTCTAGAACTGAGCTCCGCCCGAAGTCCGGCCAATGAAAGTTGGACCTGCAAAATGGATTAGAGGCGTGTGTGCGTGCGATGCGAGGTGAATGGAGGGCTCTTGGGGCGGAGAAGTGCAGCCCTTAGTGGGTCCTCCTCCGCCTCCGGCGGAGGAGGATGCCTGGGATGGAGGGAGGTTGTGGCAGAGGAAGTTGATGGTCGGAGAGGTGCGCGGGGAAGGTGGATCGATGGTGGAGCTAATGGAATGGTTAATGGTGAGGGAAAGAGCTTGAAGAAGCTACGAAAATTAAGCAAAAATAAGAAGAAAAACAAAAGAAGATCAGAGGGCTTACCTGGCCGGAGATGGAGGGGATGGCCTGGGCTGAGCATCGGAGAGGATGCTCGGGTCGTCACACATACTGGCCGGCCGTGCCAGCGAGCTCGAGCGGGGCTCTAGGCCACCGCAGCGCCGCCTGAAGGGCGGCGGGTCTCATCGGAGCAGGAGGTCGTCGTCGCTCGATCCGAGCTCCTCCCCCTGTCACAGGGAGGAGCTAGAGGGCTGGGCCACCGCCCCTTGGTTGATGGACGAGGGTGAAGTGAGGCGGAGGCGTGGTATTTAAAGGTGGTGATGGCGGAGTTGATGAGTGAAGTAGCGGGTTTCAAGGGTGCGCATGGGGCGAATGGAAGGTGGTCGTGGGTGGTTGAGTGATGCGCGGAGGAGGTGGATGATGAGGCTTGGTCGTGAGGTGGTTAGAGAGAGGAGAGGGTGACTAAAGCTATGGCTAAAAATGGAAGGGGGAGTGATGCGCGCGAGTAAAAATCGTGGGGGAGAGAGACTGACGGGAGGTAGACGACGGAGTCCTGGCCGTTGGATCGTGAGATCCAATGGCTAGGGTTTGGGCGCGAGCGAGCGGTTGCGATCAGATCGATGGCGAAGTGATCAAAGGGCTACGGAGCGGCCACGTGGCCGTCTGTGGGAAGGGCGCTGATGGAGGGTGGTGATGGGATACTGGAGTTGATCGAGCGGCTAGGATTAGAGGGTGAATTGAGCGGCTCCGATCAGAAGATCCATGATATGATCAAGCGGACCACAATGTGCCACGTGGCACGAGGAGCGAGAGGCGGCAACGAGCGGCTAGGATTAGAGGCGGGGATGATCGGATGGATGAGGGAAAGCAGCGGGCGTGGAAAGCCTGGGACCGTTGGATCTCAGGAGGAGATCCAACGGCTCGAAGAGGAGGCGGATGGGACAAAGAAGGCGGGCCACGTGGCGCCTCCAGATTGGGCCACGTGGCCCAATCAGATTATTAGGACTTCAAGTCGAAAAATGAAGGTCAAGATGGCCGAATTTGAGAAAACTCAAAACATGAAAGTTGTAGATCTTGACGAGATCTACAATTTTCATGTTGGCCAAAACTGGAGATGAAGTCAAACAAAGGTCCAAAATATTTTTGAGGGTATTTTTAAGTCTAAAGATACCACGAATTTTGTTTTGCCATTTTTTTTGTGGTTTTTAATTTATTAAGGACTCTGTTAATTATAGGACATTAACAGGGATTTATTGACAAACTTTTAAGCAAGGGGGTTAATTAAGGGAAATAAAGATGATGAAACTGAGGTTCATCACTCATGTGTCGAGATCAGGAGATCTGCCGCTTGGATCATCAACATTGATTGCAAGAAGCATGCGATTCATCCTCGCGCTTGCAAGCGTCTCCTCCGTCGGATCGGACTTGAGACAGGAGGTCTCTTCGTTTAGAGACTCGATCGCAACCATGCTTCAAGAGGTAACCCATACGTGTTTGTGGTTTAGATGAAACGATCCGAGAAGTGTTCTTGGATCATGTGGTTTCATCACATGAAAAAAATTTAATTTCCGTTGCATTAAACAACTAGTCCAACTAGTCGTTCCTTGTCGTATTCGATACGACGCTCACGCTTCCGTGATGCGCTTGAGGATTATCCCATATCCTTCAGAAAGACGGAATTTGTTTTACGTTAGTTGGTGTTTAGAGTCGTCTGATAATGTCTACCTTGGTAGGGTCAACCTCCATTCCTCTCTTGGAGATGACCTGCCCCAACACAATTCCCTCTGTCGCCATGAAGTGACTTGTCTCCTAGGAGAGCACCAGATTAACCTCACAACATCGTTTGAAGACTCGGTTCAAGTTTCTAAGATAGGAATTGAAGGAATTACCTTAGACCAAGAAGTCATCCATGAAGACTTTCAGGAATTCACCGTCCATCTTGGTGAATACAGCAATCATGCACCTTTGAAACATACCGGGACCGTTGCATAACCCAAAGGGCATGCGCCTGAAAGCATAGGTACCAAAGGGGCAAGTGAATGTGATTTTCTCCTGGTCCTCAGGAGAAATAGCTACTTGGTTGTAGGCCGAGAACCCGTATAAGAAACAGAAGAATTCTTTACCTCCTAATCTTTCTAAGATATGATCAATAAATGGTAGAGGAAAATGATCCTTCTTTATCGTGGTATTCAAGCATCTGTAATCCACAAAGACATGCCATGAAGTGAGTACTCGTGTCACAATCTCCTCTCCATCCTCATCGGCGGTCGTCTGAATTCTCGACTTTTTCGGGAAAACATGGATAGGTGCCACACATTTGGAATCAGAGATGGGATAAATAAAACCTGTGTCGCATCATTTCTCAATTTCTTTCTTCGCGACCTCTCATAAATTTGGATTCAACCTGCACTGGAGATCACGAGAGGGTTTCGCTTCATTCTTATGGTAGATATGATGTAAACACAGAGCGAGATTTATCCTGTGCAGATCGGAGATGCTCCAGCCCATCGCCTTGCAGTTTTTCTCCAGGATCTCTAGCAAGTGAGATTCTTGCTCCTTAGTTAATCATGAACTGATGATGACCGAAAACTTCTTCTCTTGCCCTACAAAGAAGGCATATTTTAGGGTTGTGGGTAACGGTTTGAGATCAGGTAAAGTATGGTCATCGAGAAAATCTGGCTCAATCAATTCTGGCTATGTGTTGATAGTGATTGGATCTGTCTCTGAAATAATTACCACCAACTGATTCGGATCTGGAGTTGGATTGTCAAAAGTATCCAAGCAATCAGCGAAAGCCATGTCCGACTCATCATCCTCAACTTCTGATTGTTCTAAAGATAAAAGGACTAATAGACCCATCTGGGCCTCTGCATCATTGAAGATGTAGGGGGATGCACTCTTTGTATGATCTGCGCCTTGTTCTTTCGTAAGGATCTCGCAAACTGTCTCATGTACAAGATTCTCTCCAGAGGAGAGGAACTCATCGGTGCTAGCTGGCAACTGTCTCCATGGCTCAATGGTGTCTACATGAACACAATTTGCTTCTGACGAAGTGTGCTCGGTGATAGATTCGGAATCTGGCCTCTGCCACCTTGTCTGCTTCATCTCTAATTCCTCATCTATGCATGGAGTTTGGAATTGAATTTTCCCGACCTTATATTCAAATAAGGCCTCTGCTGTCCTCAGGAAGGGCCTTCCAAGAATGATCAGAGAATCTCTCCAATTTCAAGGGGACTCCATATAAAGGACTATGAAGTCCATCATGTAATTCCGTCCCTCGACATTGATGATAATGTTCCTCAATTCTCCCTTGGACCTCTTGGTGGATTTGTCAGCAAACTGGAGTAGGGCTCTGGATTTCCTAAGAGGTCTTAGATTTAGCCGCTCATAAAGGGCTTTGGCATCAGATTAATTGAGGATCCATTATCCAAGAGAATGTTTGCAAACACAATGTCATCTACATGACTCGCCACATAATGGGAACCCATGTCCCTTCGTTTCTATGGAAACACATTCTTAATGGAGCAAGTAGTGGCGACTAATAGAATGTTCTTCTCAACATATCTTCTTGTTTTCCTACTGACCCTTGTAGGTGTGCATCTAGCCTTAAGGTATTTCTAGAATGCAGGTGTCATATCTACATACTTATTAAAGGGGATTGTGACCTTGATGTATTTGTTGCAAAACTCCGCCATCTTGGGGTCATCTTTTTGGATTTTTTTGTATTTCTTCTTTCCACCCTTAAGAGCAAGGGGGAAAGGGATTATTGAAGACAACTCAGATTCTGAAGCTGAAATATTTTCATTCAAATGGGAAACTGAGTTCTCCATAAGACTAGGACTCTGACTCTACTTGGAAAGAAATTCATGAAAAGAAACAGGGGTGTGTGTCCTTCTCAGATGGAGGTGCAAGCTCTTCATTAGGCTCGTTTGATTCATTGCTGGTGCTCCTCTCCATCTTTTTATTCTTTTTGTTTTCCTAATTTTTTTGATATCTTGGGGATTTTGAATCCCTTTTATTCTATTGAAGGTGATGGTGCTGGTGATGTTGCTCCTCTACCTCCAAGTTCTCCTCAGGTAGAGACTTGGCGACGTCCTCCTCATAGGGGTGTCTATCGAGTTCAACGAGCCGAGTTGGCCTCAACTCAGACTCGAACTCGATAAGAAACCTAAGCTCGAATTCGGGCTCGATAAGGATCGAGCCATGGATCACCAACTCGAACTCGAACTCGTCGAGTTCGAGTTGAGTCACGAGCCTCTTATCGAGCCACGAGTTTCTGAGCTGGCTCACGAGCCTCAAAATGAGCTGGCTCACGAGCCTCTTATCGATTCGTGAGTTTCTGAGCTGGCTCATGATGAGCCTCAAAATGAGCAGGCTCATGAACCTCTTAATGAGTCATTGTTCCATTTTATACATTAAATTATGCAAATGACATTTGTAATTTTGATTTTTTTATACTCTTTTGTGTAGCTTTTTAGGCAAGAAAAATGTTAGCATCTAGTTTAATCAAACTCAATATGGATGTTTTGATATATATGTTTTTATTTTTTTATTAAGAGAGAAAACGAGTTATCGAGTCGAGTTTCTGAGTTGAACAATGTCCAACTCGAACTCGACTCGATAAGCTAACGAGCCATAAAACCCAACTCGGGCTCGGGCTCGTTAAGGTTTCGATTCCGGCTCACGAGCCCTTAACGAGCCAAGCCCGAGTTGAGCTCATCGAGTTCGAGCTTTCCTGACAGCCCTACCTCCTCATATTCCCGTGCCCGATCAAGTATGGTCACATTCCTTCCGCTCCTGAGGGACATATGATTTACATTATCATATGAAAGGATCTCATGTTCATATAGAGAATAATATGAATAGTACACATGATCTTGTGGTCATTGCTGACCCTGATTTAGGCTATTGGGATTGGCCTGAACCTGGGCGGGAATTGGAGTCCTTCGTGCCATCTGATGATCTTGGTATCATGAGACACAGTTCAGATCTGTCCTTATGTCATGGTAATCATTATGTATCTATTGAACCCTATTGGTCAAAGACTGAATGCCCAAGGTGAGGGACCCCAGATCACTCGTGGGTGGGGTCTGTTGCTGACTAGAGGATGGATGATTCTACTGTCTATATTAACCTTGCTGGCCCTGCCGGTACTATTGTGGGTGGGACTATGAGGTGTAAGGTGGTGGTGGGCCCTGCTGTCCTGAGTGGAACATGCATTGTTGCTGATGTTGCTGAGGTTGGTATCCTTGTCCTGGCTGGGACTGCACAAAATATGATGTGGGGATGGAGCCGGCATCTTGGTAAGCTAGGGAGGGTCGGTGTGGCTGACCATTCCCTATCCCCGATTGTCTGCAAATAGGGTCATGGTTGTACCACATCTCATTGATCTCAAACATTTGCAGAGGCTCCTCGTAGACTAACTCCACTTGTAGGGGTGTGTGTTGCTCCTACTGAGTGTACTGCTGCTTCTCGACCCAGTTGCTTTGAGGCTCATTTACCTGCTATTGTACAGGGTGAACTCGATGTACGGGTGCAGGTGATGCAAAAGGGGTAGGTAGTCATATCTTGGCTACCTTCTCAGATAATTTCTCCACTTGTTTCGACAGTCGTGAAAGCGCCTGAAGGTCAGTGACCCTCTTGTGGATTTGTTCTACCATGGTGAGCTTATCATCTATTATCCCCATACTAGGGATTAGGTCATCTATCAGAAAAGCTACGGTCCTCCTAGGTGTCTCATGAGAGGATTGAGGGAGACACCTGATAGGCTCTTGTGACCTGAGATCTGTCTGTTTCTGCCATTTGCTCTAGGATCTTCCATACGACATCTTCATTCTTATTAAAATAGCTACCTCCACAAGCTGCACTTACTAACCCCTGCATTCCAGGGGACATACCAAAGAACAAGGTCTGGACTAAGATAGGCTTGGTAATGCCATGGCAAGAGCATTTTTGTGTCAAATCATTGAATCTATCTCAGGATTCATGAAATGGCTCGTGGGGGCCCTGGTAAAAACTAGCGATCTTTGTCCTCATCTGGTTAGTCCTACTAAGTGGGTATATCTTCTTCAAAAATAGGTCTTTGAACCGCAACCAGGTTGTACATCTAACCCCAAGATTCTTCAACCAATGGGCAGCCTTATCCCTCTTATGGAAAACGGGGTAGCCTTCAGCCTGGTGTAATCTTGTCCAACTCAAGGATGGCTAAGGTTGTTACATACTAACTCGAAGTCTCTCAAGAAAGCATATGGTTCTTCTGTTGCATTCCCATTAAATTTCAGTAGCAGCCCAAGGAAATGGGACTTCAGCTCAAATGCCTCTGGTGGAACCTCAGGTACGAGCCAACTGTGTATCTCATTCTTTACTGGGTTATAGGCGTCTACCATCGTTCTATCTATACCTCCCACCTCAATCACTTTTCCCATCCTAGCCATAAGATATGCAGTCAGTTGCTCAGCTCTAGTTAAACGTGCAAGGACTTGTTGCATGGGGTCATCTCTGTGTTGCTCTTCTTCAGGGTTTCTCTTAGGAGGCATCTTGGTCTTGGGCTCGCCCTCTTCACTGGATCAACAATGTGGTCTTGATTAGAAGAGGATCTAAGAATGAAGATATTCTCACCGAGGCGAAGGTCTTCCTCTGTGAGATGGGAGGAAAAAAAGGGAATGGTTTGAGGGTGACCATCTCAAGAGTTAAAGATCCTGAACTCAAGAGGGTCATGAGTCTAGGTTGGCCCAAGTTGTACTTGGGACTTTGAAGACACACTTCTTGAAGGGTTCAATGAGAGATTCGCAAAGCCCGAATAAATATCCCCCATGCAGTCATCTTCGATGGCAAAAGGAACCGATGAGAGCAAGGTATTCAATGAAGTGCTAGTTCTACGGTGCACGTAAATGTGCAGAGTAAACTCACACAATAAAAACACAATATAAAACCCTCAAATTCACCAACTCAATACGCGATGCTCGTAAAGGTTCGGCCGAATTATCTTGTCAATTTTAGTTGGTGACAAATGCAAGTCTTAAAAGATTAACGAGTTGTTAGGTGCAAGCACTTCCCTAAAGATTGTCCCGATTATTACGAATAGTTGCACCCACTTTCAACCAGTACAGGGGTAAGTGCAGACCGTATAAATACGACTACCTGTTACTTGAGGACGGAGCCTTATACGATGTCCTCTAAACCTCCCACTCTGCTAAGGAAATCCGAACCGTTTACCGGCTACCGTAGAACCTCGCTGAAAATTGGCTAATCGTTTTTTTGAACCAGTAGTCTATATGAAAATCCTGGCTTTGGATCTATCCTAGTGTCATTTATCTCTCACTTGCAAGTAAATCAAACAATGAGGGCTTTATGCACCCGTAAAACAATGTTCTTTTTATTCCAATTTTGTTTAATCAACTTTCTCAATTCAGTCCCGATTTCAAAGTTAGGTTGTCGCTTGAAATTTAATCTGAACACAAAAAGTGTCTACCGTTCAGTCCCAATTTCCTTTTTAAATCATAAGTTGTAAAACAAGATGGGAATCGGAAATCAGAATGCAAATAAGATGCATGCTCAGAAGAAGGTATACTTATAGTGACTCCCAGCACTATCCATGTGTTATGCAAAACTGAACTTTAAGATTTACACTAAATGCATGCAGATCAAGAAAATCGCACCTAAGCAATATACTATTAACGGGGAAGAACTGAGTTTGATTTGGTTAAGTAGTACGTTGCTATATGCATCTCATTAAAGATCTCAGAAGATGTGAATCTTTCAAAATGTGTGGCCTAAACTACGATTGACACATACACTAGGAGTTTATCCTAATTTCGCAACTCAAGTCGGGCCCCACCCTCATTGGAGACTGAAACAGGCCCGACACACCATAGAGTAATGTCCAATTCTGAGTACACACGCGAGATTCCGAACAAAATCTGCTGGAAATTTTGCAATAAATAAAATGTAGAAAGTAAATCCTAAGGACTCTATACTTTCTCACAACTGATGAATGTGGATTTCGCCTCTTTAATAATTGATAATTATAGTATAGGAGGCGAAAAAAGATTCAGCAAAAACCACAATCTTTGAATATTGTGGAGTATTTTAACTTGGCAAGTCTACCAAGGTCGAATACAGGGACCGGTGATTTCTAGTTGTGTGGTTTTAAATCAATTTAAACAATTAATTAACTGTTTGATTAAATTTTATGTTGGAAAAATATAATACAATGCAATGCAGATGTGATGCAAATTAAACAAAGAAAATGAAGGTCGGAATCTGTGATTATAGAATTCAATCCTCGAGAAAAATAATAAATTGGTCCCAAAAATTAATCACAGATCAATAAAGAATAATTTCAACAGAGATAATCAAAATAATCCCAAGCTACATGCTAAGAGATCAAGAAACAAACCTTGTGATTAATTACAATCCATATCTAAATATTTCTTTGAAAAATCGGTCTCTAGATTTCATGCATAATTACTTCAAAAATAATAATCATCAAATATTATGGATGTAATTAATCAAGCCTCCTCTGTGAAGCCCCTGCAATTAGATTAAAGTTTTCTAAAAATCTGAGCATCATATTATATCAAATAAAGCATGCATCAATCATTATACATCTCAAATAATAATGATCACTAAATCACCATTGATTTGTTCACAAACTATATGAAATGATAGAGCACGAAATAATCTCCAAAATGACATATTATGCACTAAAATAGGAGTTCATATGCAAAAGATATGATAAATTAAAGATCTAGAGACTGAAATGCATTTAATGTAAAGTTATTTCCTCAGAAAGGTCCCTGAAGGGACTTAACTGTAATTTCTTTAAGTCGAAGGGTGCCGCTGCAATTTTCACCCACGTGGGGGATAGTCAGCAATTAACTGAGGTCGTGAGGGCCTTGGTTCAAACTTCCCAGAGCCTCACGTGCCTCGCACGTGCAGGGAGACTGGGGGGCTCTGCATGATAAATGGAATGAAAGAGGGCACGGGCGTAATTTTCCCCCCACGCACGTGTGTTGCACGTGTGTCTGGAGGTTCAAAAGCTCCGAGGCGCAGGCTCGGCTAGTGGCTACGGTTCAGGACCCCGAGCCTGTACGTGGCAGTAGGATGGCACTTCGTTTAACCCGAGCCTCCAAGCGCGGGGTGAGGCTCGAGGACTGATATATGGTCGCTTACGACCCGTTGGATCAAGGTTTTAACCTTTGATCCTAAGGTGGATATAAGACGAGGCGAGCGACGGTGAAGTGGAGGAGCATGGAGGTCGTGGCATAGGAATTAGATGGCCGAGGAAGATCCGGTGGTGAGCGGCGAGGTGAGAGGAGATCGGCTTCGGGCGACACACGCCCGAGGCGGAGCTTGGCGGAGGCGATTGTAAAGACTGGAGGGGGAGATGCTAGCGAAGCGGAGGTGCATCCGTGGTTCAGAGTTGCATGGCGAAGGCGGTCGTTGGCGAAGGTGCTCGGGGGTGGTTGGGGCGACCGAGCGCGGAGGGGTGAACGGAGGTGATGGCGATGGAGGCGTGCGGCGATGGGCGAAGTGCAAGGTGACGAAGTCGATGACACAGGTGAATATGAACAAAGGAAATTGAGACGGAAAAGAGCGAATGTTCTTTGCCCAGAAGGTGGCATGGAGTCGAAATACCTTGGTCGATCTTCGCAAAAAGAGTTATGATGACAGAGAGCTCGAGGCTAGGCTGCGGCAGCAGAACAACAGCAGCTGCAAGGGCAGAAGACCTTGGATCGCGCCGAGGTCGGAAGGCTCGAGCTGTTGTCACCAGCCGAGCAGGAAGATGGCAGATGGGGAAGACGACTGGCGGGAGGAAGCTTTATAGGAGGAGAGGACTGGTAACGGCCGAAGGTGAGGGTGGTCCGCGGAGGCAGTAACGGCCGGCGAGGAGGGCAGTTGTCGTTACTGGAGGAGGAGCGGGTGACCGGTTATGAAGGAAGGGGAGGGGGGACAGGTCACGTGCCTTATACGTGACCTGTCTGGAGAGGGTGGTCACATGCATAGCACGTGATCCGGGGAGAGAGGTGAGAGAGTGGAATGGGGGTGCCACGTGGCATGCCCAGGGGCTGCCACGTATCACCCTAAAAAATTTTCAAAATATAAAGAGGAAGAAAATAGAAAAGAAATAGAAGGAGACCTCAGATCGAAAAATTTCCTTCTCGAAAGTTCTTCATCTTGACGAGATCTATAATGAAGGATTAGGAGCAAGAGAGGCATTTGTACAAAGTGGTATTTTTAATGGTTCTCCATGAATATAGAAAACCGACTTTTTGGAATTTTACAATTTTTTTGGTGGTTTAAAGAGGATAAAAATTATAGAAAAATTACAATAAAATACAAGAAAATTAATTACACACTAATCCTTTTTTGGATTTTTATAAATAAGAAAATAGGGAAATAAAATGGGAGTACGAAATACGAGATTTTTTAGCAGACTCACAATGGACACAGTCAGTTTCTTTGATTGCAGTCTTGATCTATATTTGAATTTTTATGCCCCTTAATAAAACTTTCATCAAAGAACACAAATGAAGAAGAAATAAAATTAAAAGGGTTAATTATGTACGTAAGAACTCGTTACAAAAATAGGAAAAAGATAAAATGCGTAAAAGAGGCTCAAAACCCAACTTTCACATATGAGCTCCGAATTTTATGAAATCTCTTGTTTTGAAGGTATTTGATAATGGAGTACTTTAAAAGTGAGTAGACCAAAATCGAACATTGTATGAGGGAGATATGTACGTTTTAGTCCGTCAGATGTGAAATTAGGACTTGGGTTTATTTGACACTTATTTGAGTTAGTAAGTTTTTATTTTATTATTATTAGTAGTAGTAGTAATATCAATACAATCAAGGTGGTTTCAGGTCAATCGGAGTTAGGATGAATTAATTACAAACTGGGGAAGTTATCTGCTTTTTAGGCCAATTAACACAGTATGCAATTATGCATTGATGAGATACGAATATTATTTACATATGTATGAATGCTAATTATGTTACATTAATGAATAAATGCATGTGGATTTTGGGGAACAGAACCTAATTGACCAATTTTAGCATGATGAATACGAGATTCATCATACCCCTATACTTAAACCATGCTCATCACCGAGCATCAATGAATGAATGACTTAGTTGGATAAATCCCTGATTGTGCGTGTGAATTTTCAAGGCTCAATTCATAGAAGACCCTTAATTTGAGTGATCCTAACATTTTGGGATCAAGCATGCTTTAATCAAAAGGAATCCAACTTCTCTATTTTCAGACTATATGTTTGTACATAAAATATAAGGATACGACTTTTAGTGTACTGCATTTCATGAGAGTCGAGCCAAGATGTCACCCCAGGTTCTAGTCCAGGAGACTCTCCTCTAGACTTAATCCTCAATACTAGGGAGTTATTCTATTCTTGCTTCAATCAACCGTCTCATTAGTTCGTCAGACTTGAAAGTGTATATGGACGGTCAAATGATGGAGGGCATAGGATTATGTATATTTTCTCTCCCTCTCATTGGAACAATGGGCCTCTCGAGTACCTTATTACTCAACACTTGTATATTTTTATTTTGTTAATCAATGTGTCTGTCAAGAGAATTCGGAGTCGTCTACACTTGTTTTTCTAGGAGTACATCGGGTGTGTCTCTTTGAGTATCTAAGATACCTTTGCACCCAGACTTGTATCACTATACGATGCAGAGCCCTTTTATGGTGCTAGCCTGACTCCTTGGTCCTAATAGTATTTGGTCCAAGCAGACACTTTGAAAACGGTTGGGAGCGCTCGCCATTGGTGGAAGCTCTTTGTAATTTGGCCTTGTAATGATAGAGCTTTTCTTTGAACATTTCTTTCTTTTTCTTTTCTTTTCTTTTTGGCTAGCTCCACTACTTTTACCAAAAGTTGGCGCACACTGATCAACAATTAATTATGTTTCATCACACCCTGGCACATAGGTAAATATCAAATGATAGCATATGAACTTGTTCACATACTGACTAGGGTTTTGCTGATACTCAGGTTTCTTGAAGCCTTCGTTAACTTTACCCATCCTCGAACATCATTAGATCGGGTCTAGACTCAAATCTCCAGTCCTAGTTCCTCAAGTGATAAATCAACTCATCCCATCAATCATGCAGTTGTGAATGTGTTGTGTTGATCATATTCTTTAAAAGGTAGAGATGAAGAGTGTAATATAGCGCTCAAATCTTTCAAACTAGAGAAATGTGGATAATTACGCTCAAAAATCCTAATGACTAAGGATGGCTAACTCAGTTTCTCAAAATCTCAGAAATCCAGTGTCTTCAAATCCTCAAGCTTTGAGTGATAGTGAATTTGTCAGGAATATATCAACCAAGGAATGTATGGATACATGAGATGCAAAACCATGAGTGATTTTTTTCAAAAAGATTTTTGTGTTTTGTGTTTGTTTTGTTTTTTTTTGAAAACCAGGTATTATTACAGAAAGAATTTAGTATAATATACATAATATACACTACTTGTACCCATCCCCGATGTTCGATGAAAACCATTAAAGTACGATGTATGGATAAAGTAGAATATATACAAACCTCCCCCTATACTTAGCTTGTGTTATGTCCTCATGGCACAAAGTTAAATGTAGACATAGATCGTACTAAGTATAGTTGAGTTAAAAAGAAAAGAAGTTGACATGCCCCCTATACTTAGCTTTTTGAGGGACTAAGCATAGCGAAAAAGCACGAAATTAGGCAGTCGAGGATGAGGGGAAAAGAATAGAATTGATGTATACATAATGGTACCATTCCCCCTATACTTAGGCTCAGTTCAGCCCAAGTATGATCGGATAATTACACGTGAGGAACTGGTAGATTACAGATGTACAAGGTCAAGGAGGTTTGCGACGAACCTTCTTGCGGGAGTGTGGCGGGAGATAGTATGGAGATGTGGAGGGCAGTGAAGAAGGGCGGATGAAGAAAACCAGCCATCATCAGAGTCGTCCTCAGGAGAATAGTAGTCGTACGTAGAGGATCTCCAACAATTGTCAATCAGAGGTAAGTGCCCTTGGATCAGAGATATACTTATTGCACTTACCTGATGAACCACTTCATGACCGGATAAGGACTCTTCAGAAATCACCTGGTGTCTAAGGTCAAAAAGGTGACTTTCTTGGTCGGTTTGTTTCTGTGAGAAGCATTGGGAGGAAGATGGACAGTCTTCATCTCCTTATCTTGAGTAACCGGTGTGGCGTTTATGAGTTCCTCGTCAGATGAATCACTGTAAAAGTTGACCAATTCTTGTAGGGTCATACGTGGCTTTGGGCAAGGGAGATTGTTCCTGGTGGTTTTATGAGTTATGGATGGGGATGTTGATGTCACTTCCCGATAATCGTGAATTTTGGTGACATCGGATGTTTTCAGAGTTCGTTCCTTGTATGGTTCAAGTATCTCATGAATTACTACCGACTCGAAAATTGGACCACTCAAATAATCATGACATTCATCAGATGGTCCAACTCATCATAAGCTTCAAAATCTTGAATCCTCAAAGGAGCTTTATTAGAGTGAGAATCAAAGGTTTGTCCAACAGTTAGTCTTTCAGGTGACTCCCCTAGAGTTTGTATCTGTGTGACGTGAGTAGATGTCTGATTATGTGAACTATTTGTCTCCTAATCACAATTGTCGGTTTCAAGTCGGTTTTCCTCAGAGCAGGTCGTGTCATTGAGGCTTTGTGCCTTGTGGTCAGAGTTTGGGAACTTGATTTCCTGAGTCTCACAATCGATAATTGCCTTGGAGGAGGCTAAGAATGACATTCCTAAAATGATAGGAGACTCAGAGAATCCTCCTCGGTGCTTGATGTCAAGGA
Organism: Ottelia alismoides; assembly: GCA_037367405.1. Lineage (NCBI taxonomy): Eukaryota > Viridiplantae > Streptophyta > Magnoliopsida > Alismatales > Hydrocharitaceae > Ottelia > Ottelia alismoides. The sequence goes on along the minus strand of JAZKJV010005907.1, from coordinate 137,557 downwards.
CAATAAAGTCCACTTTGTATTTGTCACCTCAGAAGTTTACGACGAGCGAAACAATCTCCCGTGACCTTTTGCTGATCGATCAGGCAATTGAATGATCACCCTAGTCTTTTTTAGTTATCTTTGAGTTTGTCAAAGACAGACTTGGGGAGGATGTCTAATGTGGAGTCATCATCTAACCGAACATGAGTGAATGTAGAATCCTCAATTTCACACATAATCCGAGTCAAACCGTTTGACTTTTTACGTCTCTTAGTTTTTCGATTCATCACCAAAGAACTGGCCATAGATATGATATGATATGATACTCAGTCCTTGATCGTTTCTTGCCTGTCTTTTTTGGGTTTAGTCAACTCTTTACAAATTGCTTAAGATCGGGCATATATTCTATGGCCTTGATTAATGAAAGCTCTAAGATCGTACTCTTGCAAAATACTTCCATTTCATAATTATCCAAATTTTGTTGAATTTCTAAGATCACATCTCATGACTTGTGATTGAATAATAATTCTCGATATATCGTGATTCCAGCATGTAACCTTGAGTAGAGCATTGATTATTCATAGCTGTTACGGCCTGATCATGAGTCATATTTTCTTGACTTTGGTTTTCTCATGAATTATCGAAGGAAAATTGATCATACTCAAGAGGTTGGGAGTCCATAGTAACCAGAAATTGTGTTTCTTTGTCAATATTGGATACTCTATTTTCCATCCTCAATTCTGCTCGCTCTCTCATGTCCATAAGATTGTCAAAATGTGAGAGAGGGATATTCCATGGTGTGAGCATAGGGAGGGATGTATGGGAGGGAATAGAATAATGGCTGAGAGGGGCCAGGTTTGAAGAGCAGGATCCCCTGGAAAGTGTGAGAAGAAGGACATCGAGACATGGTCGTGGAGATCGGGTAGGAAGACTACTGTGCCGACATCTTCTCAAGAGAGGAATGGAATGATTTGCGAACCATGATTTGTTTGCAATTTCAAGATCTTTGACGCACACAAACCAAGCACAAAACAAACACGTAGTTTCATCCACTCAACACTAGTGAAGGCACATCAGGGTTCAGCTGATTATCTTTTCAATTTTAATTTTAAGTGATCAAACAATCTTGAAAAGATTAAGTGGAGATGTTAGGTGCCGAAATATTTCACAAAGACTATCTCGAATTCATACAACTAGTTGCATCTACTTTCAGCCAGTATGGGTGTAAGTACGGATAGTTAGACGGCTACCCATGTTACTTGAGGACAGAGTCTTTCACGGTATCCTCTAAACCACCCACTTTGCTAAAGGAAGTCGGACCGTAAAACGGTTACCTGAAACCCTCATTGAGAAGTAGCTAATTGTTTTTAAAAATAGTAGTCTGAATGAAAATTTCGAAGTTTTGGCTCTACCCTAAGTGTGTGATCTTGTCCTTACAAACAATGAGTGGGTTATTCTCCATTAGACACAAGGGTTAATTTTATGTCAATTTTATTTATAATCATCTTGATTAACAGTCCCGATTTTAGATTAAAGTGATCACTGAAGTTTTAGATGAGTATAATGAGCAATCCCAATTCATTTAATTCCAAAATTGTAAAACTGAGGAGAGAGAATCGAAAAAGTCAATGTAAGCGTAAATCAATGATGCATACTTAAGAAGAAGACTTACAGTGATTCCTTGTGTTCTTCATGCGGGATGCAATACAAGGAATTAAAATTACACTAAATGATATGCACAAATGAAAAACACCCTAGGTAGATAGCGAGCGGGAAGAATTGATTTCAATTTGGCTAATGTTGAACGATCTACAGTGCGTATAATTAGTGAAAGTGTGTCTAAAATTTATGAGCACGAGCAAAAATAACTCTAATCTATCGTATGTGCTCCTAAATTCTACGCCACTCAAGTCGGGTCCCAACCACACAGAAGGGGGTGAAACAGACCTGACTCACTACCAAGAAGTTCAGTTTTGATACATTACAAATTATAAAAGTTCAAAGAGATTGACCCTATGAAAAATGCAAAAAATTAAATCTAAACTAACTCTCTCTAACAAAATTAAAATTCAGTCTTCTTTGCAGGCCCCTTGATATATCGAAAATTTTGCTCCGAATAATCTGTGAAGAGAGAAAATACGGTCAATATCAGAAGTGAGAGAAAAATGCAAAATGAAATGCAGAAAATAAAATGCAAATAAAGATAAAAATGAAATAAAAATTAATTTCATAAAAATTAATTATAGAAAATAATATAAAACTCTAAAAATACATCGATCCCCGACAACGGTACCATTTGGCGGATTTCACCACTTTAATAATCGATAATTGTAGTATAGGAGGCGAAAAACGATTCAGCAAAAACTACAATCTTTGAATGATGTAGAGTATTTTTACTTGGCAAGTCTACCAAGGTTGATCACAGGGAACAGTGATTTCTAGTTGCGTAGTTTTAAATCAATTTAAATAATTAATTAACTATCTGATTAAATTTTATATTGGAAAAATATAATACAATGCAATGCAGATGTGATGCAAATTAAACAAAGAAAATGAAGGTCGAGATCTATCATTATAGAATTCAATCCTCTATGAAAATAATCAATTGGTCTCAAAAATTAGTCACATATCAATAAAGAATAATTTCAAGAGAGATAATCAAAATAATCCCACGCTGTAGGCTAAGAGATCAAGAAACAGACCATGTGATTAATTACAATCCATATCAAAATATTTCTTTGAAAAATAGGTCTTCGAATTCCATGCATAATTACTCCAAAAATAATAATCATCAAATATTATGGAGGTAATTATTCAAGCCTCCTCTATGAAGTCCCTGCAATTAGATTAAATTTTTCTCAAAAATTTAGCATCATATTATGTCAAATAAAGTTTGCATTGAGCGTTAGACATCTCAAATAATAATGATCACTAAAGCACCATTGATCTGTTCACAAATTATACAAAATGATATAGCACAAAATAAGCTTCAAAATGACATATTATGCGCTAAAATTGGAGTTCATATGCAAAAGATATGATAAATTAAAGATCCAGGGACTGCAATGCAATTAATGTAAAGTTATTTCCTCAAAAAGGTCCCTGGAGCTACTTATCTATAATTTCTTTAAGTCGGAGGGGTGTCTCCGCAATTTTCACCCGTGCGGGGGTTATATCAGCAATTAACTAAAGTTGCGAGGGCCTTTGCGCAAACTTTCCAGAGCCTCACATGCCTCGTACGTGCAGGAAGATCGGGGGGGCTCTGCGTGATAAATGGAATGCAAGAGGGCACATGCGCAATCCCCCCCCTGGAGGCTTGAAAGCTCCAGGGCGCAAGCTCGGGCAGTGGTTATGGTTCATGACCCCAAGCATATACGTGGCAGTAGGATGGCGCTTCAATCGACCCGAGCCTCCAAGTGTGGGGTGAGGATCGGGGACTAATACATGGTCGCTTACGAGCCGTTGGGTCAAGGGTTTAACCTTTGATCCTACAATGGCTATAAGACGAGGTGAGCGACGGTGAAGCGGAGGAGCGTGGAGGACGTGGCGGAGGAACAGGACGGCTGAGCTCGGCCAAGGACAATCTGGTGGTGAGCGGTGAGGCGAGAGGAGATCGGCCTCAAGCAACACACGACCGAGGCGGAGCTTGGCAGAGGCGGTTGTGAAGGTTGGAGGCGAAGCTACTAGCGAAGCGGAGGTGCATCCGTGGTTCAGAGTTGCATGGCGAAGGCGGTCGTCGGCAAAGGTGCTCAGGCGTGGTTTGGGCGACCGAGCGCAGAAGGGGCGGACGGAGGTGATGGCAATGGAGGCATGTAACGATGGGCGAAGTGCAAGGTGACGAAGTCGATGACACAGGTGAAGATGAACAAAGGAAACTGAGACAGAAAAGAGCGAATGTTCTTCGCCTAGAAGGTTAGGTGAGGTGACATGGCATGGACCTATTAGCAAATTCAGAAAGTATGGCGGCCCTTTTGCAAAAAAATTACAAAATTAAAATAACGGTATATGAATGTTTTTGTGATAAATAATAAATACAAAAAGTGTTGGGCACAATATGAAAAATACCCACAGCTAGGCGGGAGCGGACGACGGATCTTGATTCACTAGGCCACGTGTCGCGCCCACCATGCCTGATACTGGTTCGCGTCCGACGGTGGAGATTAAATCCTGGATACGAATCTGACGTTAGATGCACGGCTCGATCGGACGTCACCAGCTACTTTGGAAGATCGAGGCAGATCCAATGGCTCTGGAAGGCGGTGGACGAACTGATGAAGAACTCGCCTGGGGCGAGTTTGAATCGAGTGTATCAAGCTCCTCCGGCCTCTTTCAGTGCACCCTTCCACAGGACCTTGCAACTCCGGTGAATCCGTAGAGCTTCCAAAAATGGCCAGACACCTACGGGAGCGCTCCGGCGAGGTCTGACACCTGAAGCTCCTCCTTGTACCTCAAAAACCCCTTCAGCGATTTCTCTTATTGTATCCTGCAGGGGTCATGTTAGCGCAAAAACACTGAGCTTGAGAGAGCTCCTGGGGGTGGAATGCATGTTAGGCGACGCGGGTGAAGTCTCTCCGACGAGCGACGGAGGAGGAGGGACTGAACTCCAGATCAAATGAGGATATGGGTGAGCGAAGGTAAACATGGCGTAGAAGAAACGTCAGGGGAAGGCTGTGGGATGGTCAGATGCGGCAGAACACAGGCGGTGCATTGTGGTGTGGTTACACGGGAGTGATTTGGCGACTAAAAGGCGAAATTAAAAGCAGAAATAAAAACTAAATCTATGGCTAACCTAAAAAACAAGGAAAAGAGTATACCTCACCGACTTGGAATAGGAAGCAAAGAACTCGATGGTGGCGACTGCTGGAGGTGGTGGAATGTCGCCTTGGCCATGCCTGACTTCGCGCCAATCGGCTGGATGGGAAGTTCTCACCTTCTCCAGTCCTGAGTGCAAGAGTAGGGGAGCCAAAACTCGATCAAGGGGATTCAAAAGAGAGAAGAAGGTCGGGGGAGGTATATGTACAGGTTCACTCAGGGACTCCAAATATCGATGGTGGACAGACGACAAAGTGATCCACTCCTCGAGGAAACATGCACGCGTGATAGCTTGTGGATCCAGGAGAAAAAATTGTGAAGGGACCAACTTGTTTCGATGCTTTCATCTATTAGAGGAAAAAGGTGAACATGGGTCGAAATGTAGGGGTGTCAGGGCTTGGGCCTCGGTCAGAGAGTTGACCGAGGTCAACTAGCGGAGGAGTCAAGTTGGTCCACATGGACCAACCAGAAAAAACCCAACCAAAATTATTTAGAAAACTGATAAAAAATAATAAAATCATTTTATTAAAATAAAGTTATAAAATAAAAAATGTTTATTGTTTTTTGTATTATTTTATTATGATTTTTATTTATTTTTTAAAGGTCATTAATTACAAGTTAATTTTTAGGGGTTAATTATATGTGTATTTATCTATGTTTTAGGGTATTTTATTTTTAGTTTATATTTTTTAATTCTATTATTTTATTTTCTTATTTTATATAATTATAACTTATTTTTAGATACTTAAATATATTTTTTTTATTTTTATGGAGTCATTTTTTACACTTAAATAAATAGATGTAATTATTGTATAAGTATAATTATTGGTATTTCATCTATGTATTATATACACATATTTTATTTTAATGTCTTATTTATTGTTTTATTTTAGTTTTAATATGTACATATGTTACAAATAATATTCACAAAATTATAAAAATATAAAAATATAAAAATATAAAAATATAAAAATATAAAAATAATAAATAAAATGAATATTTTATTCGGGTATATTGTACAATAGAGTCCCAAAACCTAACTTTCATACCTTAACTCCAAAAAATACGAAACCACCTTCATTAAATAGCTTATTAAAAGATATATACAATTAAAGGTGATTTTGATAATTTTGAGTTTTTATTTGAGAGATATGGGTCTGGGAAGTTGGGATTTCGGAATCTTATTCAGAGTGTAACTTTTAGTTTGTATATTATTTTTGTATGAAATAAATTTTGTATTTTTCTATATTTTGTTATCTACAATTTTCATCTTCAAAGTTTCTTTATTTGATATATAAAAAGTAGAAAAATAAAATAGGTCCCAAAATTGAATAAATAAAGAATAAATAAATGGGATTTATTGTATTCTTGGCCCTTATCTCCCCCTACTTTATTCCTTGTCGACCTAGTCATCAAGATGCCTAGGTCTCGGGATTTAGGGTCGTAAAATACCTTTGGCATTTTATTCTTTTTCTTTTGTTTTGTTTATTCTATAATTTTGGCATTAAAATGGTGTTTTATACAGTATTTTTACAACAAAGAATGAATGTGAATTTATGCAAATTATTGATATTTACATGCATTTGCTAGGGGTTTTTAAGGCTAAATGATATAATAGAGGTGATGAAATGGAGATTCATTGATATGATAGGTACTTATCTCTTCTCCAAAACTCTCCACGATACCTCTCATGGGACAGAATCATAAGCATTCTCCAAATCAATAAAAATCATATGGAGGTTCATCCACAATATCTTCTGTGCAGACTAATAGATAATAAAAAGAAATTGATATATGAAATAACATGAACATATGTGAAATTATAACTTAACTTAATATAAAAGCACAAATGTGAAAATTATACTATGAGTTCAAAACATAAGATAAGTTGATTAATAGGTTAAATAAATAAAAAAATTTAAAAGCACTAATTACATTTGAGTACATGTGAAAATACTAGGGATGCAAACAATCAGATATAGATGTTAGTCTTACCATATAGTTTCCTTTTTAAATATAAATACGAATACAGATATTGACGGAAATGAAAACTATGTGACCACATCTTTAAAAAGCATATACAGATGTAAAATGGATATTAATTGCATGCATATAATACTAGAAATATTCTATAGATTAGCCTAAATATATACATATGTATTGGATGGAATACATTGTGTAGAGGTTTAACCTCATACATCACGAAAAATTCGAATCAAATTCATAGCATGTTCATCCTATGATCACCAATGAAATCTTGAACAAAAAAAAGATTGCAAAAAATGAAATCGTGTTTTAATATAAAATATTTCCGCACCAATTTGCAAGATCATAAGAGTATAAGAATATAAATTTGATGTTTCATTCTCTGAAATAAGAGACACGGCATAAGTATGATCCAATAAACACTTGCACTTGTGGGCACGATGATAATTCGTGGTATTTCTCGCAAACTTGAGAATTCTTCTGCACCAAGTTATCCCTGTTAAAGGAGATCTAGAATGATTTCTAACGCTTGATTTCGTCTGCAAAATGAACTCCTTCTATTTGGGTATGAAGCGTGGAGAAGAAGGTAGACTATCTAGCTAATAACCGAGCCAATGGAAGATTGTAGAGAATACATGGTAGACGGCCAAGTGAATATTTAGGGAGTATATGTGGCAAGGACAATGAGAAAATAAAAAACTGTTTTATATTATTTTTCTCATGTTTCTTCTTGGGACTAGAGATCATTTGTTGGAATTGAATTATTGGAGAAGAGAACTCAAGGGCCATAAACGGTCAATGTGGAATCCTACTCCATCTTGATGGATGGCCATGAGAGATTGAGTAGAGAGCAACTTCCTCTACTCTCTCTCCAATTAGTTATAACTTCCAAATATGACTTATTTTTTCTATTTTTGAATTATGAAGAGAATAAAAGAGAAAACAATTACATCTCTCCATAGCGGACGACCATGATAATATAAGATACAACATCTTTATAACATTTCTAAATGTCATTTGGTTATACTTAGGCAACTTGCATCCAATAAAAAATGACCAAGTTGACGACACTTGTTCTTGTGAAATAAATTTAATATCAAATCAATCAATTATTGAAAAATAAATACAAGTTAGGTATTACTTTGTTGATTTCTAAAATTGAAGGGTAAAAAAATCAGTTACCAAGTAAATTTGTTTGTATGTATTGTTGGAATTGCAAAATAATTAGTCATGTCAATTGTTTAATTGAATAAAGTGAACTAATTAGTTGTCAACTAATTTAGATAGATGGAATTGATATGGAATTTTTTAAATTAAGAATCTAAGATGAGATAAATATAAAAATAAAATAGGGGGTAATTAGGATTATCAATTACCATTTTTATACGGTGGTATGTAGCCACATAAAATTATTGAGTTTCCACAGCTCTCTCTTCCACCCTCAAAAATACCCATCCTCCATCCTCAAAACGAAAACTTCAAGGCATGGAAGAGACCCAAAGGATTGGCAGTTCATCATAATGCTCAAGGAAAAGTTGAAGGACATATATCTCTCCTCTTGCGATCCGTTGCAACACGTTTGAGGCATAGTAAATCTTGATTACTTCTCATCTACTTGATCATCTAATCATTATATGATTTTTAAATTTATGCAATATGATTCTTTTTTGCATAAAAAATTTATTTGTGTTTTGATTTTTGTGTTTACTGTTAAATCCTATAAAGTGAGGTTGGATTTTCGTGGTAAAATTTCCATATCTGAATCAAAAATCTTGAAGTTGATAATGTTAGATATATGTGTTTATGAGACACATTGTAAATTTAGGGTGAATCAGATATGATTTGATCGGACTGGGACAAGCAGGAAGGATATCATGTTGGATTAGATGTCTCTTGATGTTTAAAAAATTATTCTGAAAGATCCGGCCATTGAATTTAAAATCTGAGTGCATAGTTGTGTAGGTCATCAAATCTTTTACACATAGTTCAAGTTTCACGGATATCGTTTGACAAATCAGATCTATATTCTCGTAAAACTGCACAAAACCAAACGATAATGCTCTTGTTTCCAGTCATGGGTGGCCCAACCAGGGGGCACCATGTGGCGCTCACGCATGCATAATAGGTTTAAATTGTAAATTGTGCTTAATTAGTACTTTTATTACGGATTGTAGAGTCATAATTGAATTACTCGATGATGTTTAGGCTTCAAAATTATCTCCTTATAAGAATGTTGTACCTTTTTCTAACTTAATGATTGCGATGCAACATTAAATTTTAATTAATATGCTTGTAATGATTAATGTGAATCTAAATATATTTAACGTGGTAATGACTTAGATGCTTTGTGATCCTCGTAATGCCTTGATTTTTTTTCTAGATAGTATGCTAAGTTTTGGAGATGCTTTGAGTTCCTCCAGATTAGTAAGTCATTTTCCTACATGAAATTTGTGTGCGTAGTTAAATATCACAACTTAAAGCAATCACTCGAATGTAGTTTGGAAGTAGAGACATGAATTTAGATATGTTGGGATAGTGATGCACGGAGGACCCCTATCCTTAAGTTCTTTATGTAACTTGGAGTTGTACCACTTTTAACTTAGATTATTTAAGATATGGGCTAATCTTCCACTATATTTTAGAAAAGTAACCCGTGAAAAATATTAAGTAATGTGACAATTAAGTTAGGATATTTCACTTAAGTACCTAGACTAATATGAAGAAAATAACCCACAACAATCTTGAACCTAATGAGCTTTGGGTATATTGTGTGGTGGCTCAAATCGAACTTAGGAAAAAGGAAAGAGATTAAGTCATGTTATCTTTCGTGTGACAGGGATTGCTTATTTAGTCACCATGTGAAGCCTCCTAGTTACAAGCAATACCTTATAACCATACTAGTGTACCTATAGTGTGGAAAATAAGTTCAAGAGTGGCCACTCAATAACGCATAGTAATGGGGCTTGAGAATTCTTTTTTATTCTTACTGCAACAGGAATATGGTTGTACTTTCTTCTCTCGTTCTTAGCAAGCAAAGTATGGTTGATAACTTTTCAAATGAAGGAATTGGAATAGAAATGGAAGTTTATTATTCATATTGTTATATATTGGTATGTTATGCTTATCGGTAACAATATAATTATTTAATCTTTCAGTGTGATTAAATGTCACCATGTTACTGCTTACTTGCATGTGAAATTGGATAAAATGCATGTAAATTCTTAATGTAAATTTGATATTATTGTTATCAATTATTCGATAAATGAATTCTCATTAAGTTATACATATATATATATATAAAGAAATTATGTAATAGGCCTTATGCCATTTAGAGATGGGATGAGGCTAAAATTCCAGCCACCATATTTCAATCCCCAAAAGTTAGAAATTGTATTCGTAATGGAAAGAAGAGAAATTTGAGAATTACACGTATTTCTAAAAATACTATGCATTTATGGAAAGAGGAATGCTTAGGAATACGATTTCAAAGGATATTGAAATGAGATCAAATATTACTTAGGAATTGTTGAGAAATACTAAATCTATTTTAAGAATTATTGATGAAATATAAAGAAATTATAATAAAAAAACTATTGAAGGTATAAGTTACCGATAACTTCATTTAAGTTACTAAAGCTATGATATCATTTACTGAATCTTTGATATATATATTACTGAAGCTGTCTATAAAGTTACTTTATTAAAGCGATAATATCGTATTTACTTATGACTTCATATAAGTTACTAAAGCTGTGATATCACTTAATGAAGACTAAATATTTATTACTGAAGCAATCTATAGATTTCGTATTTGATTGTAACTTCATATAAGTTACTACAGCTATCACATTTACTTCTAATTTCACATAAGTTATTAAAGATGTGATATCACTTATCGAATATCGAATATTTATTAATGAAGCAATTTATAAAGTTCACATTTATTTGTAACTTCATATAAGTTATTAAAGCTATGATATCACTTACTATAGCTTGGATATATATATTATTGAAGTCGTTTATAGAGTTCGTACTTACTTGAAACATCATATACTTTACTAAAGTTATAATAACTCTTACTGAAGCCTCTATTTTTATTATTGAAGCTGTTGGAGATCATTTACTGATGAAGCATACTCATCTCATCTCTAAACGGCACAAGGCACATTGATAAGCCATATATATAGGGAAAAAGGAATACGATCCCTGAGAGCATATAACTTACATGCTCCCACCCTTTTCACCCCATATTTTAAAATTTTTTGATAGGAAATATGGGAGAATTTAGATAATGATATATCACCAAGGTACCATTCAAAATTCAACTTAATTTAAGACTTTTGTCCCGTCCATCAAGACTGTCAGATTTTAACGATCTCAAATTTGTTGAAATTGACCCCTTCCAGATGACCATGTTAGAAATGTCTATTTTTCACAAAATTTAAAATACATATTATTCTAAGTAAATCCATTATTGGTTTCATTTAATAAGATGAGGAGAGATGGGTGGGAACATACTCTTAGAGCATATACATTTAAACCATATGTGTATATGTGTATTGTTTCGCCGAGCTAGTTAGCTCACCTTTCAATTTATGACCTAGGTAAAGGGACCGTTCAGGAGGAGACACTTGGTGACTGTTTGGAGATCAGACACTTTGATAAAGAGGTGGTCCTTTGCTTCAAATTTTTTAGCGTAATTTGCTTTTGTTATAATTAGGACGTATATTTGACTAGGGTTGGCTATTGAGTCAAGGCTCGATGAGCCAGACCCAATCTCGGCTCAATAAGGGCTCGTGACCCTGGCTCATTAAGCTACTGAGCCAAGCCCGAGCCAGAATTTTGGCTCGATAGCTTAACAAGCCAAGCCCAAGCTGAACTTGCTCAGCTCGATAACTCGATAAGGAGCTCAATAAGGAATATATATAATATTTATATTTATATATAATACACACAAGATGAGTTTCTTGTTCAACAATCGATATCTATATCTATAGTTCTAGCTGTCTAAGTATGTAGTAATTAAATATGTATATTATACCCAACCAAACTGTAGATCGATATAATTTTATTTCACGGGCACCTTAGAAGTCAGATTTATATATGTCCATATATGTGAATGTGAATTCCAACATAGCAATGTTCCATATATATTATATTGTAGACTCAATTATGATCTCATAGTATTATACGTCTTTAAATAGAACATATTTGATAATATATATTATCCACTAACGTGCCCACTATAACGTTTTTCTTAGGGACATATAGTTACATCTATATTTATATTTTTATAATTAGTAAATTAGTGATTTTATTAGCAAATAGAATATTATGATATATAATATAATTTAGCTTTTGAAATGTAACTCGTGCCGGACACTACATTATTGTACCAAAAAATATCATTTTCATTAACGAGCCAGACTTGTCATGTACCAAAAAATGTCTTTACCAAAAAGTGTCGATAAGAGGCTCGAGCTCACGAGCCCGAGCCAGCTCGATTACTCGAATGAGCTCAAGCCCAAGCCCGAGACCTGCTGGGCTTATCGAGCCCGAGCCAGGGTCTGGCTCGGCTCGTTGGGCTCGATAGACAACCCTATATTTGATGTCATGTAATATGAGCTTTCTGGGTACTTTTTTTCTTTTGATATATTATTACACATCATGTTATACACTTTCATGTTAAATATATGTACATATTTTATTCATAATGAAATTAATTGTAGTTGGAGATGTAAATGCTTCGTAATTGATGTTGGATGACTCGATTTTCACTTGATTGATGATATTAGCTCTCAACACGGAAACATTCGGACAAGATCCAGATCGGGTCAAGCAGGTTGTTACAATCAATAAATTTTAGCTTGAATCTCCCTCTCGTCCACTCTCCCCATCCTTCAAGTAATTCGACCAATCCTCTCCTTCATTTTTTTGTGTTGTGTGTATATGTGCATATGAGGTTGGAGAGCTTGCACCAAGTTACATGTAACTTTACATGCACCTGTGCCACAAACGCGTATTTTTTAAACAAAACCTTGGAGGATTTAATTAGAACTATTAGTGGAATACATATTTCAAATTTCGTATAAAACAGACATTCCTAAATGTCCATTTGGAACGACTAAATTTCAACAATTTTGAGACCCTTAAAATTTTGCAGTCATTATGGATGAGTTAGAAATCTTGAATTAAGGTGAATTTTGAATGATAGCTTGGCGAAATATGGTGATCTAAATCCCACATGATTTCATTTCAATAAAAATTAAAAAATAGGCGTTTCCGAAGCATGTGAAGTTACATGTACCTTAGTGCAAGCTTCCCAACACCTCTCTCTCTCTCTCTCTATGTGTGTGTGTGTATACGTGCGTGCGCGCGAGCGTGTGAATGTGTGCGTTTTTTTTTGAAAAATATCACCATGTATATTTCTATATATCCCTCCAATGTCATACGAATTTCATCAAAAGCGGAGACTCCTATGCCCTCCATCTAGAACATGTCGATTACAACAATGTTTAGACCGTTAAAAGTACATGTTCTAGATGAAGGGCATAGGAGCCTGTTTCTGATTAAATTTGAATGGCATATTGGAGGGATATATAAATGAATATATATTCTGATATTTTGCCAAAAAATAAAAAATGAGGGAAAAAAGGCACGAGGCAGATTGTTGGTTGCCCCCCGAGCGTAACCCTATATATAGTGTTTTTGTGCACAAGTGCATGCACGTGTAGAGGTGAGTATGTGACCATGGGCACACACCATTGTGTGCCTACTAAGGTTAGTATGCACATGCACGTATGTATTGAAGGTAATATCATGACTTAGGGTTTTTTATTTTTGGTCGGATTCTAACCATTTTATTTGTGATTCTAGTTCATAAGCTTGTCTTTGATTATGCAATCAATAGATTGATATTAAAAAGGGATATTTACATCCATAACCCTGAGTAGTTCCATAATTACCCCAGATACCCTCAATAACCACGAATTAAACCCAGAATCCCGAATAATGTTTAACCCTTACATGACATAACCCTGTGTCAACTTCCGTCAATTTATGACGTTAACTTTTACATATTCTATCTATTTTAGACAATTTTACCCCTCCAACAAAATCACATTCCCAAAAAGTACCCCATATCCTACCCCAATCGCATGCAACCTCCACGGTCTGCAATCTCGACGCCCCCCCCCCTCCCGGAGCAACTGCCTCCATCGCTTTCCCGTTCGCGTCTGTTGCATGCAATCCCCTGCCACTATCGCCAGTAACCCCCCCCCCCCCCCCCCGGAGCAACTGCCTCCATCGCTTTCCCGTTCGCGTCTGTTGCATGCAATCCCCTGCCACTATCGCCAGTAAACCCCCCCCCCCCCCCCCCCCCCCCCCCCCCGTGCCCCCTCCCCCACCATCGCCGGTGACACCCCCCCCCCCCCCCCGGCCTGCAATCCGTGAAACCCTCCCCCTGCTTGCAATCCCAGAAACCGCGATCCTGCAATCCGCGACAACAACCCTTCATCACGTTGCCGTCCTCCAGCACCTTCCACGAGCCAGTCTTTTTTTTCTTTTGGTTTAATTTTAGCCCTTGGATCCATGCTTGGTTAGATAAACTCGAAGGTAGGGTTGGGTTAATGGTTGAAACTAACGGAGGATTATGTATGTGAGACGAAATAATTATTCAAGGTTTCTCATGTAATTCGTGGTTATTGAAGGTATATGAGATAATTATGGAACTACTCAGGGTTATGGGTGTAAATATCCCTATTAAAAGTTACGTCGGATGTTTAAATACTAGTATAATATACTTTGTATTACTACGTTAAGCAAAAGTGATGTGATTATGAATGTGTAGTATGTAGTAATACATTAGATTAGTATGTGCATTTGTGCAAGTCTATACATTCATGTATGTGGATAGGGTGGAGCAATAGGCGGAGCATGTCCAGATCCAACCCTAATTCAACCCGTAAAAGCCCGACCCGATGCATATATTAGTTAGTAACTTAGAATTATATTAAATGCTACATAGTTAGACAAACACGAACATCAAAGAATGACATGGATGAAAAAAATCAATCTATAAATGTTCAGTTTAATGATCCAGGAACAGTTAGAACTATAATCCCATTTCCATTACTGCCATCAAACTAACTCTGGAAAGAAAAAACCATAGTCATAACCTAAAAGCCAAAAATTACCGAAAAAATAACATTAGATTTTCAAATTAGTATACGATCAAACTAGCGACAAAAACCATTAACGATTTGGGAAAAGACTCAAAGAGGTCAACCAAAAACTGAGGCTTCCGACAATATTTTAAGCACTCACCATACATGTCAGCATTCAAAATCAGTCCTAAACCAAATTTCAAATCCAATGCACTTAGTTTAAGTTCCAAAAACAAAGAAGCTACAAAAACTCCTGGCAGAAGGTACCATACTCGCATTGAGGCTAACCGCACCGTTCTTTTTCCCCAGTAGCGCCACCTAAAGGCAGAAGATTGCGAACAACCAAATGCCTCGGTTTGCAGCATTGCAGACGTTGAACAAAACAAAGTGCATGAATATTAAGGGTAACCCTTAATAGAACCCCCTAAATCCTCTTTCCATAAACCTGCTGGAGGGACACTCAAACGCAAGATGGCCTCTACCACCGCAGGTGTGGCAGATCATCATCGGTCCCATGCACTCCCGGCTGGTGTGTCCAACCTGATTGCATCGGTAGCACAAAGCTGGTTCCCTTCGCCTGACGCCCCCACGGTAATCGCCACGATAGTCACCGCCACGATAGATACCACCACCATTTACAACACCTCTTTCACCAAGCACATCTGCCTTCGGGCAATCCTTCGCCACATGCCCAGAGATGTTACAAAGGTTGCAGACCGGCTCGTTGGTGCACTCACGAGCCAAGTGCCCAGTTTTCCTGCAGTTGTTGCAAGCCTTCTCATTGGAGCAATCAGCAGCAATGTGGCCAGGTTTGTAGCAGTTGTTGCACAGCCTCATTTCGCCAGGAGTGGCAGGAATTGGGCATGCATGCGCATGATGTCCAGTGTTGCCACAGTTATGGCATATGCCTTCATTGGTGCACTCACTAGCCATGTGACCCGGTTCCTTGCAGTTCCAGCATATTGCCTTAGCTGTGCATTCAGCAGCAATGTGCCTGGTGAAGCAAGATGATGGATGTCAGATTTAATAAGGCAGCATTGCTCGGCTAGGAGTTTACGCATTTCTGATAGTAAAAATACCCGATACGTAATGGTCTCTGCTTATTCAAAGCAAGTGTGATATTTTCTTAAACGGCAAAGGTCAACCTCAGAAGAATAGTAATTACCCAATACATAATTGTCGCTGCATATTCAAAAATGGTATCCCTCTTGAAATCATTATGCCAAATACCTAATATTATTGGATCATATATCTAATGTTAGTGGAAATCACAATCACTTTCTATTATTTTTTAAAAGTTGTCAAGATATGTTATCTAAAATGTGTTTAATACAATTCTCACAGATTTTTCTAGCAACTTTCAAATGGATATTCCTCAAAACACAAAAGAAGTTCCTTCACAGCTATTTTATCTTCTATTTCAGGTAGGTAAGGTAAAAGTGGAAAGCAACTACGCAATCATCACCAAATCACAATGCATGCAATGCATTCATTTACAAATGGTAGAGAACATTTCTCAATGTGCGGTATTTAATTTAATATGTTAACGACGGTGGTAGAAGAAATATCAAAATATACAAAAATAGCATCTTATCAAAACTCATTTTGTGCGACCTTTTCTTTATTGATAAAGACGGTTAAGTAAGCAATAAAATTAGATTGGTATACTGGAATATATTTGTCACTACATATACACAAATAGAAAAAAAATATATAATGAAGATAAGAACGAAAATAATGGACGAGCTGTAAAACAGGATGCCAATGAGTGAACAAGCGAGGTCATAAAATCAACTATTATTTCAGAATCTATACAAGGAAAATGTGAAGCAATTACCCAGGAAGGCCACAGTTGTTACAAACAGCCACATTAGGGCAGTCCCTTGCATAATGTCCAGGACGTCTGCAATTCTTACACAATTCTGAACGCCTGTGACAGATTTCAGAAATCAAAAGTCGTATTATTGGCTACTAAAGCAGTAATACAGAGAAAAAACAACTTCCATTAGAAATCCCAAATTTCGAAATCTTTATCACCAAAAGTTCCAATAAACACATTGTGATAATTTAATGCCTAATATTTCAATCTAGTAAACTCATTATTTTTATTAAAATGACAAATACGATCATATTTATATTAAGGATCTATGAAATAGTATTTGTAGTTGGTCGGTCACATTTCCATGTCTATCTTCATTTCTAAATAGCCACTATAAAGAGATAAATGAATCAGGGATTGTAGTTTAGAAAGGCATATTAAAAATGAAAGGAACCATTCTTAACATGAGTCAGAGGTTTGCATATTGTTTAAGTTGTCGATGAACAGTTTACAGAAAAAACCAAAGCAATACAATACAATCGAAAGAATTGCCGAAATATCACATTTTTTCATCAGTGCCCTTTTTGTTATAAACCATATTTTTCAAGCCTTCTATACAATTTACACATATCTAAAGAAAGGTATTAATAGATAAATTAGGCCAACATAAATGTGTATAGCTACAAGAAATTCAATTGTTACATGTTTCTGGTAGAAGATACTGCAATATAGTTTGATTGAAACAGATGTACTTGACATGAATTCTTCCCCAAAAAAAGCAAAAAGACGAAAATGACAGAATCGACTGCAAGATGTACAAGTGCAAGTTATGACAGCAGAGGAGAAATTCAAATCTCATGCATACAGTTTCTCTAGACTGCAAGATGTACAAGTGCAAGTTATGACAGCAGAGGAGAAATTCAAATCTCATGCATACAGTTTCTCTAGAAAGCCGCTTCTGAAAGATTTTCTAAGGAACATTAAAACTGATCCAAGGATATGTTTTCTCCGTCCAGGCTATCGGAAGGTTGAGTTACCCCCGTAGCCAGACGGAGAAAGCGTGTGCAGAAGCAAATGATACATAGGTAGTCAGGGGCCTCAGTCAAGGGTCTGAACCAATTAAAAGACTATAAATAAAAGAAAAGAGCATGATCTCAGACACCCAGTGGGTGCCAGGGAGGTCTGAAAGATCAGCAAGAGGTCAAATGTGCATCATCTCTATAAAGTAAAGAATAAAGGATGGGTGTCAACATATCAATTTTCTCTCAATGAATGTTCTTTAGTGAAAGCTGCTTTATATATTAGATGTGTAGGCACTGAGCAAAGATCCGAAGAGGGAGAGTCACCTCCTGCATCTTCGATATGCACCCTTAACGTAATAAGGTTGAGCTCCGATTAAGTCCAATAATTCCCTTCCTCTACAGTCACAAGGTGCCCACACCCAGTAGTCCACCGATTATCCTTTATACTGATTGTAAGTAGCAAACAGCTGGAAAGGATGAATGCTTCCCAGTCAAACTTATCTAATAGTATAGCTAGTTAAACTTTTAAAGAGAGGATGGATAACATGTAATAATCGGCATCCCAGTTTAGGGTTTAGGCATCTAGCTGGCAACTCCATCTAGCAAAGAGTAAAAGAAAAGTGTCTTATCATAGCAGAATCAGGATCAACATTAGGTGCATGAAACAGGGAATGCCCAAGACACTATCAGGTTTATGTACAACAAAAACTTCTTTAAGGAGAGTTTTTTCCTACTCAGGATCAACTCCCAAATTGTGATGCACCAATATCACAATCACGTAGACAAATCAACCTAGCAAAAAGATAGAAGTGCAAATGTCTTACCCTTTAACCCTCCTACATAATTTCCTTCTCCCTTTTCTTGTAGTATCAGGATCAACATGGGCAGTTAAGTGCATGAAATGCTAATTATATGCAGTGGCAGTAAAACAGCCAAACCATAATTAGGTTTATATACAACAATACCTTCAATTTTTAAGAGGGATATTTGATGCATAAAATCCAATACCATGTGGATTAGCCATTTGTCCTTTCAAAGATCTTGCCATTTATAGAATTCCGCGAAGAAGGGGAATTGACCTACTCCTTATTGTATCTGCCTTTATATGCTCTGTTTGTACCTGAAGCAGCTAAGCATCATTTACCGGGAGAGGGAAGATTTTGCGCAGAAGGTAATTTCCCTATGAATCACTGCATGAAAAGAGGGAAGATGAATGCTCAACCGTAGGGAGAGGGAAGGAGGATTTTCCTACTCAGTATTTGCTCTCTTCCACCCCTTTCATTTTTGAACCCCAAATTGGATCCTCAAAAACGACCTAATCGTTCGAATCCTTGTTGTGAAGTCTATAAATTAGACGTCCTCTAGTTGAATCATAACGACTTACTTCTATTTTGACTCTATCCCCCGGTAGTATGCGTATAAAACAGCGTCGGATCCTCCCCGAAACATAGCCTTAGCATGTACTACTACAAACCAAGCCCCTAATATAAATATCAATCTCAGATTATGTTTTAATTTGAAATATGAAATCAAATTATCTAGTTTAAAGCCTCTAATATTCCCATAAAATCAGTCTAGATTTAAAGCCTCTAATAAACTAGATAAGATTTATGGAAGACGAACAGAAAAGCCATAGTAAACCCGCTTGCTCTTGAAACTTCGACAAGACCACGCATGTTGACAGATAGATAGATGTGGCTGGACCCCACGAGAGCCCACTTGAGGATAGGACGGAGAGCCCACTTGAGGATAGGACGGATGTTAAAGCAGAAGTCGAGCGTCTAGTCCTCGCAGCGTTGCGCCAGCCCATCTACAGATCTCCAAGTCCATCAGAAGGACATTCTTTGGTTGGTCTGTGGCCAAAAGAATTGCACAGAACCAATGAGAACCCTTGACTTTAACAGCTGCCTGTATATACCTATCCATCTATGTTAATCAGTTCAGATCTGGGGCTTTCTTCACTTAGCGAGATGCCGCGTCAAAATAGTGAGTGAGCTTTCAGTAGGCTCTCAGAATCTCCAGAGAACTGAGCTCATCGACACAGACAGCTAGGAGTGCCTGCGACAGACAGACTGAGGACTCAGACTCGTGCTTCTTTCTAGTCCATTCATTCCGTGGCGCTTTCAGTAGGCTCTCAGAATTATACCACCTGAAAACAAACAAAGTGAGATTTCCCTTGCCTTCGCAGCTAGGCCCAATCCCCTAGTTGGTCTTGTCATCTCTTAGGCTTTCTCTTGGAACTAGAATATATAATTGGGCACGTTAGTTTATGACTTTTCCGGCATAAGAGGTCCTGTCTCTTTGCTATTTTAGAGGAATAAGCAATCTTGTTTGGGCATGACACTAGTTTGATTGTGCCGTGCTTTCCGCTCTGATCTTGCCAGGAAAAAAGGGCATCCAACAGTCAACCTTCTTTTTTCTTGTAGGATCGGGATTAATATATGTTGTTGTGCATGAAATACTGACTATGCAAGGCCCGTGAAACAGTTAAACCACTAGCAGGTTTATATACAACTCCTCTTGGTGTTGGTTCTCCGACATGCCTTCATTGTCGTCGCAGCTCCCTTTTCTCAACCCCCTTCAACCAGGAACAAGGTATTTCGGTTAGGATTTTTTGTTGCTTTAAGAATTTTATTTTGCATATTGTCTACCTAGGTTGAATGCACCACCACTACTGTTTGCTGAATTGCTCTACCTTATTTCCATAATGAAGAAGCTTTGTTAAGGTTTTTTTAGGAGTGAAAATGTGATAATCTGGCGGAATTACATGTTAGTTAGCTTATATAAGGTTAGTTTTATGTTTATTATACTAAATGGGGTACATCAATTAGCTTATCTTTTATTAATCTTTTGTGATTGTTGATTAGCTTTGTATTGTTGATTACAATGATTAGTAACTTGCGAGTTTGTTGCTATAAATGTTTCTTTTTTACACTTAAAAACATGAGAATTGCTAAATCTATGCATAAAGGCGGTACATAAATTATCATATCATTTATTTATCATTTGTGATTGTTGATTAGCTTTGTGTTTGTTGATTAGAATAATTAGTAACTTGTGAGTATGTTGATTAAAAATATAAAAATTGTTAAATCTTAACAATATTAAAATATGAAAATTGCTGAACATGAAATTATTTTATCTTAAAATATAAAATTGCTAAATCTATGCATAAATGGCGTACAATAATTATCATATCTTTTATTTATATTTCGTGATTGTTGGTTAGCTTTGTGTTTGTTGATTATAATAATTAATAACTTGTGAGTTTGTTGATTAGCAAATATGTTCTTTAACTTGCTTCATTTTTTCTTGGGATATTTACACCCATAACCCTGAGTAATTTGGTAATTACCCCGGAAACCCTCTATAATCACGAATTACACGCATGACCCTAGGTAAGACTTAACTCTTACATCAACAACCCTTGTGTTAACTTCCGTCCCATTCCCCATTAACTATGACGAAATCAGTCAGGTATTTTACATTTTATACCCTTTTATTTCTCATTATTTACAAATGACTACTCCTCTTCCTCCTTCAACCAACCCCTCCCCATTCTGACCTCCTCCACCCAGTCAACCTCCCGTCCCCTAGTCGACGTCCTCTGCGAAATTCCCCTTCCTCCCAACCACCTCCTTCCCTTCCGCCTGCAACACCTGCAAGCCTCCGACGCCCCCCCTTCCCGGTGCGTCCTCCCTTTTCGCCCGCCCACGCAGCCGCCTAGGACCCTTCCACGTCGCCTCCACTCCTGCAACCCCCCGCCTGGGAACCTCCCCTGCTACCTCCCTGCCTGGGAACCCCCCGCCACCGCCGCCTCCCACTCCTGCAGCTGTTGCGCGCATGGAAACCTCCCCCCACCCGCCTGCCGCCTCCCACTCCTGAAATCCCCTGCTCGCCTGGGAACCCCCCCCCCCCCCACCCCACTCCTGCAACTGGGAGCGCCCCTGGGAACCTCGCCGTCGCCGCCTCCCGCTCCTGCAACCCCCCCCCGTCGTCGCGCCTGGGAGTCTCCCCCCACCGCCGCCTCCCACTCCTGCAGGCCTCGTCTGCCTGGTGACCCCCTTCCCTTTGGGAACCTCCCACCCCTCGCCGCCGCGCCTGGAAACCTCCCCTCCACCCGCCGCCTCCCACTCCTGCAAACCATCGCCCGTCTGGGAACCTCGCCCCCGTTCCGCGACGCCTAGGAACCTCCCACCCCCGCACCTGGTAACCTCCCCCCCCCAACCGCCACTGATGCCTCCCACTCCTGCAACCCCCCGCCCGCCTGGGAACCTTCCCCCCGCCTGGGAACCTCACCCTCGTTCCGCGTCGCCTCGCACCGCCTGGAAGCCCCGAAGCCATCGGCAAACCCATCTGGAACCCCTTCTCCCCACCCCAAGCTCGTGCTTCCAGCGTATAGTCCACCAGTCCACGTGCATGTTCTTTTTCTTTTAATTTTTATTTCTAATTAATTTTAGCCGTTAGATAGTGTATTGGTTAGATTAACTCACTCGTATGGTTGAGTTAGCTCCCTAAAACTAACGGAAGGTTATGGATGTAAAACGGAGCATTATTGGAGGTCATGCATGTAATTCGTGATTATAGAGGGTTTCCGGGGTAATTACCAAATTACTCAGGGTTTTGGGTGTAAATATCCCTTTTTTCTTTTGCTATAATTGCTTCTTTTTTACGCTCTTAAAAATATAAAAATTGTTAAATATATGTATATATACGAGAATATATGTATTAAAAATAATTTATATATTTAGAATAATTAAAAAAATCAAAACCGACTAATGCTCGACTAAATCAAATTATGATCATGACCGTCGATTAATCTCAGTTAAACCACTAGTAGGTTTATATACAACTCTTGGCATTGGTTCTCCGATGTGCCTTCATTGTCGTCGCAGCTCCCTTTTCTCCACCCCCTTCCACCAGGAACAAATTATTTTAATTAGGATTTTTTGTTGCTTTAGGAATTTTATGATGCATATTGTCTCCCTTGGTTAAATGCACCACCATCATGTTTTGATGAATTTAATTGAATTGATCTACCTTAGTTCCAAAATGAAGAAGCTTTGTTAGAGTTTTTTAAGAGTGAAAACTTGGTATTCTTACCGATTTGCATGTTAATTAGCTTATATAAGGTTAGCTTTGTGTTTATTATATAATAAATGGGGTACATCAATTATCACATCTTTTATTTATCTTTTATGATTGTTGATTAGCTTTGTGTTTGCTGATGAGTTTGTTGATTAAAAAATGAAAATTGCTAAATCTTAAAAACATCAAAATATGAAAATATTTATCTTAAAACATGAAAATTGCTAAATCTATGCATAAATGTGATACATCAATTATCATATCTTTTATTTTTCTTTTGTGATTGTTGACTAGCTTTGTGTTGTTGATTACGGTGATTTGCATGGCCTCAAATTTCAACGAAATTCCACCAAAATTCTCCGAAATATCTATTTCTTTAGGTCACAGAAATCGAAACGCTCCCTCGTTTCTTTTTCCAAGATTTCAACGAAATATCATCAAAATCTCAACGAAATTTCATCGAAATTACATTTTGTTTCAGCAAAACAAGAAAAAATAAAGGAACATACCCTTCGCTTTCATCGAAATTTGCATATATTAATGAATTTTCATTTATTTATTCGTTGATGTGTTCAGTTGTTAGAGTGATTTACATTGTTTAAAGAAGTTTATTTAGTTAGTTTATATATTTTATAACTAAATCCAAATCAAATCAGTTAGACACAAGATTTAAGAATTAAATTAAAGTTTCAACTGAACATCATATTCGTCACCTCGTTCTTATTGAAGAGGTTCTCAAATGCCACCATTCTCTTGGTGTCCAAGAGGAGAAATCAATGACTTCTAATTATGGTTGCAAATCTAGTTCTGATTCTGAGCAGCATAATACTTTTTTGACTATTAGGACGATTAGATGAAAATTTAATAACATACCATGTTAACATATTACTATTAGCAAAAAAACTATATTTCTATATCATTTATAGAGTTAAAGAACATTAGATATCTTTATTTTTTTTAAATGATTTTCAAGCAATTTTCCTAATTTCTGACCTTTTCACCGAAATTCCACTGAATTTCTCTCTACATGCTTATCGAAACGATACGAAATCCGATATTTAAGGCATTGGTGATTAGCATGGCCTCAAATTTCAGTGAAATTCGATTGAATTTCTATCGAATATCAATATCCTGTCGAAATCGAAATTCGACCTAAAATCCACCGAAATTCTGTTTCAATCGGTCACTGAAATGGCGATCAAAACAGACATTTAGAACCTTGGTGATTAGTAACTTGTGAGTTTGTTGATTAGCAAACATGTTGTTCTTACCTTGCTTCATTTTTTCTTTTTTGCTATAATTGTTTTCTTTTTATGCTCACAAAAATATGATAATGCTAAATCTATGCATATATATGAGAGCATATGTATTAAAAATCAATTTATATATTTAAAATAATTAAAAAACTTAAAACTAATTAATGTCCGACTAAATCCAATCACTCTCCCGACCGCCAATTAATCCTTAGTGACCCTACCAACTGAGTACCGACTTCAACAACCTTGTTGTGTTCCCTTGTCCTCCTTTCCATCTCCCTACCATGTTATGAAACTGCAACAATTGGTATCAAATAAAATTTCTTTAGAAGTTCATTTTGTTTCCATCTATGCTTTACTTTTAGATAATCCCAATGTTCCTCCCCAATTTCATGGGCACCCACCATTTCTTTCGCAAAAGAACTAAGGTCGTTAAAGACAATTTGGGAGCCCGTTTCCTTTGTCCATCATAAAATCGCTACTCTGCACACTCATATTAGGACTTCTCCTTCAAGATAACATATGGCTTGGTGTGATTGCACTCATGTGTGTCACAGCTTTCCTACCAAAATACCATGATACAAGTATCATTTTCCTTTCTGTTCCTTGCCTCCATTTCATCATCTCAATATTCTCCGACCGTATCAATTTGTACAAACATTTTCTATCCATATATACTCATATATACTGGCAGCAGAGCTAAAGCTACAATCTTCTTTTTCTCATGTGCCACATATTTTCTCCCAATAGAAATGTTCCAATCTCTATATGAACCACACACCTCTTCTTCATTAACCAAGTGATAGAATCACCATTGAGTCACTGGCAATGCATGTCCGACCAACATCACGGTGTACATTCTACACAATTCGAGCATTCTCTTATATCATTTTCCATCATCGACCATGTGAAAAAATCAGCACCAACTATACATGTTCTACCAACACCATTCAAACACATATGGTAGTCAAGCTTCACATTTGCATTCTACACCATCTGAGCCTTCTTTGATAACATTTGTTTTTTCGATGATGACAAATGATGACCCCATCATCAACCATGGATGTGAAACCCTATGGGTTGTCTTGAAGACAAGGGAAGGTAAATTGACTCAACAAGTGGAAATATAGGAAGCGTCTCAAAAGACAATACAAACCCAAAAAGAAAAAAATAACCAAAAATTGCAAGGTGTCCCTATGATCAGAAATATCAAATCATCCCAGTTTCAAAATATTCCGAAAAATGTATACAAGCTCCATGCATTTCAGAGTTATCAAGTAGATCTAAAACTACAAGTTGTTATAAAGAAACCCAAAAACTCACATATGCAAAGGTGAAATCAATACGAGACAACTGAATATATGCTTATTTGGGTAAAACCCAGCAAGAGCTACAATCTTCTTTTTCTCATGTGCCAGTTTCCTCCCAATAGAAATGTTCCAATCTCTATATGAACCACACACCTCTTCTTCATCAACCAAGTGTACATGAGAAAATCACCATTGACTATACATGTTCCACCAACACCATTCAAATACATATGGTAGTCAAACTTCACACTTGCATTCTACACCATTGGAGCCTTCTTTGATAACATTTGTTTTTCGATGATGACACATGATGACCCCATCAACAACCATGGATGTGAACCCCTATGGGTCGTCTTGAAGACAAGGAAAATTGAGCCAACACAACAAGTGGAAAAACGTAGGAAGCGCCCCGAAAGCCAAAACAACCCCAAAAGGAAAAAAAATACCCAGAAATTGCAAGGTGACATATGAATAGAATATTAAATCATCCCAGCCAAAAAATGTATACAAGCTCGACGCATTTCAGAGTTATCAAGTAGCCCTAAAACTACAAGTTGTGATAAAGAAACCCAAAAGCTCATGTATGCAAAGGTGAAACCAAAACGAGATAACTGAATTTATGCAAATACAAATTATGAAAAAGAAAATTTAGGGTAACGCAGTTGTTATAGTTTACTTTGTGTAAAGTGAGATCAATCAGAGATCTCTAGACATGGTACCAAACACGTTCGTCTTAATTTGATTAAAAGCTTGAGTCGACACGATAAAATTCATTTAGGATTGTTTATTGTAGTTTATTTTGTAAAGACACCTCGTCTTTACATGAAGAGCATGAGGGTTTTGATTAAAGGCAAGTCTGGTTGGAAATAAATTTTGGAATTTCTGTCATCCCTCTTAGGTTCCAGGTTCCCTAATCCCCGCGTGTCTTAGGGATTCCACTTGGAAACTGAGTGTGGCTTCTGGCTTGACATGTTTCCCTATAAACTCATACACATCCGAGCATCCCTTCCAATACACCAAGCTACAAATGCCTTTCTGCCCCCCCCCCCAAAGTCTTTTTCCACACACCATGCTGTTGAAGTTGCATCAAAAACCATCTAAAAAATTGAAAATTTAACAAATTTAAAGGCCTTGACATTTATGAGAAGATGCCATCTCAATTAAAATATATATACAAAGTCATCAGAACCTTCATAAAGATGCCCTCTTGCCATTTAAGACCCATGTGAAATCCACTGTATCTTTTCTAGTACATGTATCTATCAACCTTTTCCATGTGTTTTTATTGCTGCCATTCAACTCTGTTGTGCATCTTTCCAACCCTTCTTGCTACCTTATTTTTCCGTAGAAGTCTTGCAGTTCTCATACAACAAATCTAGCATGAGTATGTGATGAAAAAGAGAGGAAAAGACAAAAAATGGCACAAAAAAGAAATTATCCACATTACAGAGAATACATGATACTCTTGTCATCATTTCACAGTTTTCTACTTTTAACTTGAAAGATGGTTTTCTACTTTTAACTTGAAAGATGATAAATGAATTGCATTGCTCAGAACAAGAGAATGAACTCCATGTTATCCAAATTCTATTTCAGAATACAAGAACTTCAACTCAGCATATATAGTTGTTTTAACTTGTAATTTTTTAAAAGATGAATTCCTCATTATTCCAGCAAGCAAAACATCAATAGAAGTCATATGATCAATTATCTCCATCCAAGAACAAGCAGTCGGATTCATTTCGCATGGCATCCCACATAGAGAATCTAATCATCACCCTTAAATTTTGACATATAATCTAACCATCACTCTTAAATTTTGACAAATAACACGATAAGGGGTAAGTTTTGATACCAGCACAAACTATTTTCAATTACAGTGTATCGTGTCATAATACCAAACATTATTGCCTGCTAAAATATAAAGAGTGTTGCTAAGAAGCCTACAAGTAAACATCGCATAGTTGACTATAATAAATAACGACAGGAGAAGAATATGAAAACATGCACAGTTGCAAAAAAAATCCTTTCGAAGTTTAACTATATGATTACAGATTTAGAAAAAATGCTAAAAATATCTGGAAACTCGCACCAAACATAACATCCATGTGTCAATAACAATAGATAAAACCTACTCTGTTCAGATAAAAAGAAATACACATCAACACAGCCATAAACAGTCAACAGAGGACAGAAATAGAATGACCAATAAAATAGACACTTAGTCTTATTACTGCTCTTGGGTAAATTATTACATCCAAAAATGTGAAGATGCTTAAGCATTTCCCATTGTGGGATGGGCCAATTTTGATTTGTGCATGGATGGCAGGAAATGTTAAAACAAGCAGAGTAGGTATTATACGTATAAAATAAAACTCATGCTACCTATACAATGAGAAGGCAGTCACAAGCAGCAGGGCGGGTATTATACATATAAAATACTACTCATGCTACATATACAATCAGAATGAAGAATCACAATTAAACCATTAGGCTGCACTTATAAACTTACACACTACTAATGATGTAAGATAAATAGGAAAAATTAAAATATTTCTATGTCAAAGTCTGAAACTTCCAATTGTAAAGAGTGAGATAATATTGATGTATAAAAGATTACCATCTAGTGGTGCAAGCATATGCATTTTAAACTGGCTACTGCAACTACAGCATCTTTAGGTATTTGGGTTGGCATCTGCCCATTAAAAATAAAAAAGACAACTCACTAATTTGACCCGAACAAGGTAAATCTGTCCTTCAACTTCACATGGCGGAAACTAATTTAGTAAATGACCTTTTAATGCTTGGACTTTAATAATCTTATACATAAAAAAGATAAAATAGTCATCACTGGGGACAAAATTCATTCATCAAAACCAAAAATAAGATATATATATATAATTTAAGGTTTGAAAAATAAAGATAAGTTGAGGCTGATCCATCGTCATTCCCATTAAGAGATAAATTTAAAATCCATGAAATGTGTAGATATTAACCACATTCATATGCAAAAAATGAGAAATGATATGTAAAAGATTAAAAGCAGGACGTTTCAAAACAACCAATATCTGCAACCTAACTCAGATGGTGTGTGCTGAAAAATAAAATAACAGGCAAACAGAAAATTAACAAGACTATAACCATAGAAACCCAAACTATGATAAAAGTACTGTTATGATACTGGTTGAATGCAAATGAAGAAATGAAGATGTTGGAACATTAATGAGATCAACTTCTTTGTTTTACTAGATCCCCGAAATTGCTTCCAAAGAGACAAAAACTGTAGCACAATATATTGTAAAAAATGATAACTTGTGAGCTGAAAAATATATGGGTTCTGAGATGAAAAAAACCTTGAAAACCTAGAACCATCCCTCCTGTAAGGCGCATCCCGATACGAGGGACGCTCTGACCGAAACTTCCGATCCCTTGGGGGACTTTGACTGCTCTGGCTCATCACGCCTCAATAAAATCAAACACTGCTCAAGATCGCTTCCCAACAGCCTCTCCAACCACCACAAACTTCTCCTTCACCTCCACTTCTTCCCTGCGTAGTCACAATCATGCACCCAAAACCATCTCTATGAGTCAAAAATACTTCAACAACTACTTCATCAGCAATCAAAACTGAAATACAACTTCTATCAGGCAATAAAGGTTGCATCAACAGATATCAACCTCAGTCATCATCAGACACGGCATAACTTTCAAAAGCAACCAAAATTACATAGCAAGTCTTCTTACACAGCAGCCGTGATACCTTAGGTGAGCTAGACCATACTCCTAACCGACAACATTCCATCTCTACTGTCCAAAATAGTAATAGATCCACGCAACACAACTGCAATTAAGCAACTCCCGACTTGTTCCAACATGCATTTCATAAGAAGTCTTTAAAAAACTATAGAAATTGCAAGCATGTGGTGCAATGATGGCTAGTCAGAGTATGCACTGCAAGATTTATGTCTAATACCAAAATACATAACCAAATAAGCAGAATAATCACTTCTTCTATTATAGCATTTAGTCATGGTTGTGACAGTACTTGGATAACCATGCCTTTTCAAATCGAATGGTATGTAAACATGGACTTTGTAGCCACCTTTTATGGTTATTGTATCTCAAGCACTACAGGTCGGAGTGGTTGCAAATCAAATTTAGTGATTTGGTTGTCACAATATATGTCCTAATGTAACACAGTTAACAAACGAGGGAAAAAAAGACGTGCTACTGCAGATCTTTCACTGAGAAACCATCAAACGAACTAATTTGCCTAAAAATTCCTACTTCTCCATACTCCGTAAAATAGATCAGCTCCTTCAGAACCTCCATCCACAAAAAATAGCCACCATTCCTGAAATTCCGCATCGACAGACAGAAAGACCACTATCTTCCTCGTACAAACCCTAAAAACCCCGAAGTATACATGTATCTAATAGGAACATAGCTCGACACCCATAAAAGGCCGTCGGAAAGATGAGATCGAAGCAAAGAGATCGTATTGATGTAAAGAACAGGAGATGTCAAGAGAATTACCGTGGAAGATGGGGAGAGCACCAGCCGAGATCTAAGAGCTAGGGTTTTCCGCTGTCAAATCTCTGCGAGCGCCGTTAGCGGATGGGGGCCTTCGAGAGGGCTCAGTTGTGGAATATATACGAGTAAAAAGCACGGCCGAAGCCCTTGGCGTAATGTGCTTTTGCTAAAATTAGGGCTCTGACTTTTGATTTTTACGGCCCAACTTCATTACGGACAAGTAACAAAACAAATAAGTAAACTTATTCTTGGTTTTTGTTTAATTAATTAAAAGATATAAAAAACTAAGGTATGGCCACAACGAGAAATGATCCATAGCTGTAGATAAGAAACAACAAAAATTTATATTGTTTTTAAACAACAACAAAGCTTTTTTCATGGTAAGTATGGTCGGCTACATGAATTCTTTACCTCCATTCAGATCTATCTTGGGACATTCCCGGGCTTGTATCCAGAAAACCAAGATCCATTTGTATTGTCTCATTTCCAACACTTCTTAAGCCATCCTTGCCCTCTCTTAGCCCGCTCAACATCCCAAAACTCGCATCTCCTAACCAGTGCATCAGCTGACCTCTTTTGCAAATGGTCAAACCACTATAAGCGATTTTCTCATATCTTATCCTCGATCGGAGCTACAGCAACTTTCATTCTGGTTGTATCATTTCGAATCCAATCTTTACGTGTGTGCCCACGCGTCACCTTAGCATTTTCATTTCTGCTACTGTCATTCTCTGCACATGTCTATGGTTCACGGGCTAACATTCAGATCCATAGAGCATAGTAGGTCTCGCGGCTGCTTTGTAGGACTTTCTTTTGATTTTCAAAGGAATTTTCTTATCACAGAGGACAACAGATGTTCCTCTCCGCTTTAGTCGGCCTACATTTATTATATTAGTAACATCTCCATCAATTTCTCCATCATGTTGCAAAATAAAATGCCATGTATCTAAAAGAATCTCTCTTCCGAATGTTATAGCCAACAATCTTCACCTCGATTCCTTTATCATTGCTTCCACCAAAAGTGCACCCTATATATTCAGTCTTAATCTGACTTGTACGGAATCCTTTAGTCTTCAATACATGTCTCTAGACCTCAAGCTTCTCATTTACTCCATTTCTAGTTTCACCAATCAACAGAAATATCATCAGCAAAATAACATACACCAAGGTATCTCATCATGAATGTGACTTGTCAACTCATCCATAATCAAAGTAAAACGAAATGGACACAAAGTTGAACCTTGATGTAAACCAATGTTGATATCAAAATAGTCAGTCTTTCCATAATGGATCTTTATACAAGATAAAGCCCTATCATACATATCTTTTATGAGGTTAATGTATAGGACATGTACTTGTCTTTTCTCCAAAACTCTCCATTATATCTCACATGGGTTAGAATCACAAGCCTTCTCCAAATCAATAAAAATTACATGGAGGTTTTTAGTTGATTGTTGAAGGATTGAGAATCTCAAGCCTATTGGTACTAGTTAAGTGGGATTGACCCACAATACAGAATCTATAAGTGTAACCACAATACTAAAATCGAGAATTGAAGCATCTGAGGTTGCATCAATCGAGGATACACGACGGAAGGAATTGTGGCACACCGTTTCTCCTCAGCATGCGGATGGCTTCATGGTTGATCGATCTAGCATGAATCCGAATTGATTTTCTTTTAATTTGGAAACTTGCTTCAACCTTCTTTCGATCACACGTTCTCAAATTTTCATAGTGTGACTCGTCAACTTGATGCCTTTGTAATTTGAACAAATTTGAATCTTCCCTTTGTTATTATAAAGAAGCACCACCATACTTCTCCTCCAATATTCAAGCATTTTATTACTTCGTCAAATAAAATTGAATAAATTTGTAAGTCAAGCCAAACTATGCTCATCTAAAACTCTCCGGTCCTACATCTTCCCAGGTCTCACAACCTTCAAAGCCTCCTCTACTTTCTTTATCTGTATGTTAAGACAAAAAAGAAAATAGAAAAAATGACTGAAATTATTCTGGACGTTTTTTCATTGCATGAAATTTATTAGCGAGGTCTTTCGTATCGAACTTCTATGCAATCTACTTCTCAACGTAAATGATGAAGTAATTGTGTGATGACGAACTCTTCTGTGATGTGTTCTAAGTCTTGTATTCACAAGTTTCGTATCTAAAAATACACGTTTAATAGTAGTTAATGAAGTTGGAAGAGTAAAAAGGAGAAGAATTACTCTATCATTTAGATAACTAACTTGTCTTTATATGTCCCCTTTCGTGCTCAACATAGCTCAAAAAATCTCATCAAATCCTTTTTGATTGGATGATTAGGGATACCACATTGATATTATAAGAGTTGAATCTGCAAGAGGATATTCTCAATATTGATGAGTGTATATATGCATTCCAAAAAATGGTGTAAAAATGATGGTTTTAATTAAATTCACAATTTTTAAATCTAATGACCAAGATTTCATAATTCAAATCGGATGTTGAACATATATATATATATATATATATATATATATATATATGATTTAATGGGGCTGCCCCGCCCTCTATTTTTGGCGTTTTTTATTTTTTTCGAAAAATATCACCATGTATATTCATCCCTATATCCCTCCTATATGCCATTCAAATTTCGTCAGAAACAGAGACTCCTACGGCCTCCATCGAGATAGTGTCGATTTAAAAAATCTCACGACCGTTAAAAATGACTGTCTGGATGGAGGCCATAGGAGTCTTTGTTTCTGACGAAATTCGAATGGCATATAGGAGGGATATATGGATGAATATACATGGCAATTTTTCTCAAAATAAAAATAAAAAACGCTGAAAATGGCATGGGGGCAGTCCCATTAATCATATATATATATAAGACTTATCCAATGGGCTTTGTGCCTATTAGAGATGAGATGAGCCCCTAATCCCAACCGTTTGATCTTAATCCGACGATCAGTAACGACATCAACTTTTGTATTGCCATTAGTAACTGAACTCAGTAATATTAAACGCACCAGTAACTTTCGTATTGTCATCACTAACTTTGAATCAACTGTAAGAAAAGGAAGTGATTTAATCAGTAACTTTGATTCGCACTTACTTGTAACTTTATATAAGTACTAGAGCTATGATACCACTTACTGAAGTTTCAATATATATATATATATATATATATATATATATATATATATATATATATATATATATATATAACTGAAGCCTGGATATATATTAGTTACTGGAGCTTATATTCCTATTACTGAAGATGGAGTAGACTCTTACTGGAGCTTGTATTTTTATTACTGGAGTTGTTGGAGATGAAACGGACTCATTTCATCTCTAAAGGGCACAGGACCCATTGGATAAAAAATCATATGTATAGCACTGAACCAGTTAAAATTATAATAATATTAATGTAATTTTGGCTTCTATAAGGCTCAATGAAAATCATATCATTCATTGAGGTAGGATTGGTTGGATGAATCTATAGATTAGAAAATTGAAATTATTTATATAATTGTGAATATATATAAATAAATATATATATATTTTGTTGTAATATAAACAAAATAATAGGATGGGTCAACTACTAAAAAAATGTAATAGTTGTAACAATTTAGTTAAGAGATAAGACATCCATTATACCTAATGATAAGACAACCTTTTATAATGCATTTTATAATTTTCTTCTTTTCTTAAATGTTCATATCTCATCATGCTTCTTTAGATCCAAAATGTGAGTATCTACAAGCAAATATACAACTTTAAAAGAGTTTTTATCAGTTGTGCCACTCCGAGATATTCCAATATCAATTATGCCCCTCCTTTTATGGGAATATCAATTGTGCCCCTAATAACTTGTCGTTCTATCACTTGTGCCCCTGCTTTAATTTAGCCGTCAGTAATTTGAACTTAACCATGATTTTTTCAAACCATGGTTTGGTTAGGAGGGGTAAAACTGGAAACCATCATCTTCTTCCTCGGGTCGAACTTCGGGATGGTTGGCGGTGTGGGCGGAGGCAGCATCTTCGTGTCGATGTTGAATCAGTGGTAGGTTTCGATGCTCCTCTTCCAACCGATGCTCAAGCTCGAGGTCACGATCGAGGGGAGGAGCTGGGGTGGAGACGAAGGTGTGGGGTGGAGGGGAGGAGTAGGGTGGAGGAGCAGGGTAGAGGGGAAGGAGCAGAAGTTGAGGGGGAGGAGTTGGGCAAAGGGGGAGGAGCACGACATAGAGAGAGGAGCGTGACATAGGAGTTTGGTGAAGGGGAGGAGCAGGGAGGAGGAGCGAGGCAAAGGGGGAGGAGCTGGGTGGAGGGAGAGGAGTGGAGCATGGGGAGCAGGGCAGAGGAGCTGAGCAGAGGGTAAGGAGTAGTGGTGGAAGAGGAGGAGTTGGGCGGAGGGAGAGGAGTGGGGCATGGGGAGCAGGACAGAGGAGCTGGGCAGAGGGGAAGGAGTAGTGGTGGAGGAGGAGGAGCTGGGCAGAGGGGGAGGAGCTGGGAGGAGGGAGAGGAGCGAGGTAGGGGAGCAGGACAAATGAGTTGGGTACAGGGGAAGGAGCAGTGGCAGAAGAGAAGGAGTTGGACAGGAGGGGGGAGCTGGGCAGAGGGAGAGGAGCGAGACAGGGAGAGCTGGGAGAAGGGAGAAGAGCGGGGCTGGGGGGAGCAAGGCAGGGGAGCTGGGCAAAGGGGAAGAAGTAGTGGCGGAGGGAGAGGGGTGTGGCAGAGAAGCTCGACGAAGAGGAGGAACAAGACGGAGGAGCATGGGGGAGGGAGGGAGGGAGGGGGAGGAGTTGGGTGGCAGGAGAGGAGCGGGGTGGAGAGGGGGGGGGGAGCTGGGGCAGAGGGGGAGGAGCTGGGTGAGGGGGGAGTGAGCAGGATGGAGGGAGAAGAGCGTGGTGGAGGAGATGGGCGGAGGGGGAGGGGAGCTGGGGCAGAGGGGGAGGAGCTGGGCGAGGGGGGAGTGAGCAGGATGGAGGGAGAAGAGCGTGGTGGAGGAGATGGGCGGAGGGGGAGGAGCTGGGGGTTGGGATAAGAAGACAAGGGGGAGGGGGAAGAAGAGGAAGGCTTTTCAGTCCTTTTTTATTTAATTCTCGTTGTGTCCTCTAAGTTAACGTCCGTTTGCATTGGGGATGAACAACTAAACCAAGGGGCACAAGTGATAGAATGGTAAGAAGTCGAGGGCACAACCAATATTCTCAAAAAGGAAGGACATAACTGATATTGGAATATGAGAGGGGCACAACTAATAAAAATCTAATTTAAAATTTGCATTTGGAGTAGTAATGAGATAATAATTAGAGGTAGTGATGTTTATCTTATATGGATTACACCTCATTAAGCAGCACGCATTCTCAGCATAAGATTATCGGGATCACCAATCCAAACATCAAAGTCGTCCATAGTGATTGAATCAATATTGGGAATTTTCCGCTTAATCACCATACAAATACTCGCCTTTTAATGATAACGAAGATGTTATCATGTCACGTTCATTTTTTTCCCTTCTAACCTCTTTTTTCATATTTTGGACAAAGTGGACCACATTCTTATATCCAATATGCTCCGCAAATTTTTTAAAATGTCGAAAGAATAAGTTTACTGTGGCTGAATTCTTAGAATCATCAAGATGTTTTAAAAACATATAGTTATTAGATAAAAAAATTATCGATGAGTGCTACCTGTTATATATCAAACCATTCACTATTATGCTACACATGCTCATCTTTCAAATACTATTATGCTATCCATGAACCATACAAGGTGTTGTTGTTTTATAATAAAATAAAATAGATCAATCACACCAACATCATTTACAAACTAGGAATAAAATAAATGTTATCATACAACTAGTAAACAAATAACATATCAGTCTATTTCCTTTGAAACAATGATTTGGTTCTGACTTGACTACTATCTTCTAAAACTCTCACATAGGATCATTGTAACAACCATGCTATTTAGCCATTGGGACTAACAAGATGGGACATTAGACTTATAATCCAACTAATCCACAATCTTTATACTCGGCAAGTCCATCTCATACATATTTATATCCAAAAATATTCAACCACATGAGAAATAATACGAAATAAAATGGAACAACTGCATTCATTCATTGCCACTAATCATATATATTATTATGTACATGTCCAAAAGAGATACACAAATATGGCTATAAAAGTATAGCAACATTTCTCTATCTTACTATAGCATTTCTTTAAGAAAACTGAAAAATGTATAGAAGAAAAGAAACCACTCAAGAGACTAAACACAATCTATTTTATTTGTTGGAAGTATGGATGTAATAGCTCCATCTCGTCATGAATGCAAGTGATTACTTACTATTTTGATCGATCTTCCATACCACTACTTCTCCACCATAGCCGTCTATCAATATGTAGTTTTCTCTTTTGAAACTTGTTATATCGATTGATCTTCCATGTCATGCAATCTATGTATGAAAATAGAAATATTAATCGGTCTTCTTTATGATGGTTCCCTATCCTTCGAGCCACTCGCTTGCCACTTCCATACTCAATCATGACACTTTCACGAGAGATGGATTCTATGAAGCTTATTAGGTTGAGACGTGACGGCTACTACCTAGCTACTCCTGTTGGGTCCACACAAAGGCAACTTATGAACAATTACTCATCAGCGAGTCTAACACTTAATACTAATGTAATTATTAACGAGAAAAGTGAGCTCATTCTCTCACTAGCCACCAGGGTAAGAGAGTAGAACTAGGCCAGGCAACACTAACTCATAAAGGATTACAAATGTTTGATGAGTGTATTAATTATACAATCGTAATGGAACTAAACTCACTACAAATTGACAAGAGTTCACAATGGTGTAGGATACAAATCATACATCCAATACCGCTTTGTGGGGGTTTGGATATAAACCTTTTAGGTTAAATTTCAAAGTCCTCTTATTCATGTTAGAATAGGAGATCATGTTGGCCATGTATCCATCTACATAAAAGTGCCCGATGCAATCACACATGATGCTACTATAAAAAAGAGTTCTATCTTTATATATTATATATAAGTGTCAAGAATACTAATCACTTAACCTAACATCCTTGTCAAGCGACTCATAATGCTTTCATACGATAAGGTGCAAGGCAAGGGTCGCCGCCTTCAAGGATATCAACTTGGTGCCTAAGGGTGCACGCTTAATCTCTTGCAGGTCTAACACAATCTACTAAGTCACCGAAAACTCACCCATGGGATGATGATAACCTTAAGTTACTGTGGAATCACACCCGTGGGATGATTATGCGAAGACCTCACCAACATGACGATAATAAGAATTACCACTAACATTGCACTGTAATTAAGACATGTCATTAGTTTACAACATTTCACATACACATGCTTAAGTGCATACTTATGCCGTCTTATATTTGGCATATTTACTTAATTATCATAATTCCAATCTAATCCTGTAAAGATTAGTTTAGTTGTTTCATCCATATATATACAATGAAATACGGATTAAGGGATTTTGAAAGCCTTCCTTTAAAGTACATTCACCATAAACTTCTTCTAGTGTACTCATTGTTGTGAGTTACACTATTTTGATGCACTCATAGGGGTATGTGTGCACGTGTCGTTGTACCTGTGCATGAGCATGAGGTACGCATGCACGGGCTTAATGTACAAATACACATGCCAAGTTTACAAGTGCGCCTATTTGGTGAACCGGTTTACATGTTTGGTGTAGTGGTGCACTAGTGGAAAGCTTCATCTCCTAGGATGCCTAATGCACCAATGTTCTAGTGATCTGCCCGCATATTTGGTGTAATCTTCTTTGTCATTTTAACGTAACTTTAAAATATCGAGATAGAAGACAAGCATGCAACAAACTGCGTCGCTAGTCCTTTTTAACGTGTCCCCATGTGCTTTGGTCCTATTTTTTCCCTTCAGTGTTTCCCCACTCCAATTGCATTATCTAAGGCCTATTTGCTCGCATCAATGTTCCACATACACATGATAAAAAAGGGTATGGTACATCATTAAAAATACCACAAGTCATATCGCGAGAATCACGTAATGCTTTATGTGTATTCAATCATATATGACCATGAAACACTGGTGAACCAATATTAACATCTAGGAAAACTTTATTACCTCTGAGGATATTCCCTAAGAATCTCATCTCTCGTAAATCAGCATTTCTTACGCTCATGAGAATATGAACTCCGAGATGACTCCGAGCTCCTCTAGCTTGGTGGTTTCAGATCATCGATTCGAGGGCATCCGACTAGCGGAGACAATGCTCCTCCGACAATATTTTTTATGATGATGCTGGCACTCCAACGAGGAGAGGAGATGAGTTTATGGTTCAGGCAGACCGCCCCTCTCAACTTTCAGGCAAAAAGCTCATTTCCTGATCCAATTTGGTAAATAAATAATATCCGATCCACCTCCGCTAAAATGTCCATAATTTGAGCTCGAAGCTCAAAATTGGATGTTCTTGAGTTCATTAGAAAGATCACCATACGATCTGTCGAATAGTGAATTTATTTGTATCATCTAGACAATAAAAACTCTCCGAGGGTCGAAAGTATATGAATTAAAAAGAATTGTAAGAAAATATTTGGTTTGTTCATATGTTTGCTATTATATATGAATTAAATAGATTGTCGCAATACAGCTCCATTATTACAGACGCTCAGTAACTTATATAATCTTCATGTAAATCATGTAGATGGTATTTAGAAAAAGTGTCAGCTTCGCTCATTCAATCATGGAGATACCTATCTTGGATGTCCATAGCAAATAATTAAATTAAATCCATGTTTTGCCATCAGAAACTTACTGAACAATCAATCCACATGAAAAAAGAGTTGGATATCGTTACATGGAGCAAAAACATCGCACGGCATATTGCTTTGAATACGTATCACATAACAAATTATTGCCAACCATACATGGAAATGTAATAGGCAATAGCAACACAAAAATTTGAAACAAAAAGAACAAACACCGCAAGTTTTAACTTCTACATGATCTCAAGGGGTCAGGAATGTGAGATTGGGTGTGGTTTAGAACACCTTGGCCACATTCTTCATGATCCCGGGGTTGGCAAGGTAGAAGGCCACGAACTCGTCGAAGGAGATGAAGCCGTCCCCGTCGGTGTCGACCTCGGCCATCAGGCGCTGCGTCTCCTCAGGCGAGGCGGACCCGAGGGTGCGGAGGGCCTCTCCTAGCTCCGCAGAGGAGATCCTGCCGTCACCATTGGTGTCGAAGCGCTTGAAGATCCTCTCCATGACGGCCTGATCCTCGGAGCTCATGTTTATTTGCCTTCTGGTTTGTATTTGGGCTATAGCTTAGCTTTTTATAATTTGATTGTGTCTCTTGTCAATGCTTCCTACTTCCTTCCTTTGTTCTTCTTATGGTGATTTGGTTTCCCAAGGAGAATGATGGGGATGAGAAGTGGTAGTTTGGAGCTATTTTTGGCAGTTGGTTAGGTTTGTGTTTGTGGACAAGTGATGTGCTCTTTCCTTCTGACTCGCCCATGCCCTCTCTCTCTCCATCTCTATCTCTCTCTCTCCTTGTTAAAGTTTTGGTTAATAGTTTTGACTTGTATGCTACTCATCTTTTGCATGATTATAAACGTGAAGAAGATAGCTTAGAAATGGCCAATGCATTGGATAAATAATTGGTTGTGGAGTTTGCTGAAATGCAACCAACTGAAATCATACAGAGCACACATATATGATCAGAATTGCCATCAATGGATGGAGCTTTCAATCATTCCAATCACAAAAATTCTTGTCTATAGATCTGATTTTGTGTTGTTAAATTCTGGAAAAGAAAAGACAATGACTGCGGCAATGGTGAATTCAAACATATATATGCCAAGAAAAGACAATGACTGCGACAATGGTGAATTCAAACATATATATATATATATATATATATGCCAACCTCTGTGCTATAGTTGCTGGATTTACAGTACAGAATCAAACTTAGAATCCAACTATCTTTAAGTTGGATGCCTAGAATAGAGAATGCATTAAAAGAATCGAAGAATTATCGTTCGGTAATCTTGTATCCAAGACTCATTGCTGAAAGTATGAAGGTTGTGTCTTGAATTCGATTCGAAAATGTGAAACATATTTTGTTGTTTAAACACGTTAGTAGCTGAGGCCAAGTTGAAGCCCAAGAACAGCATGGAGAAGAAACAGTGTCATGATTCCGCTGCCTAAGATTCCATGGACATTCCTCAAACCTGGATTTCCCTGAAAAGTTGTATGTTTTCTAGGTTAGTTCTTCTGTCTATCACATGGATACGAGCTGTAGAAACCAGGGTACGCAGCATGTCAATCAGCCTGCACATGGATTCAACCAGGCTCGCATGCTTTAACAGTAATTAGAGCGTGATAGAAGCAACTAAATATAAACTGAATACTTAAAATCAAGACAATTACACTTTCTATGGTGTATTCAGAATTGATTTCTGCAGCAGTTGGTATTTTAAAATTAATAAATTTCATCAGGAACATACCTCAAAAAGAGCAGGCAAGATACTTTGGACTGTCAGAAGTGTCAATCCTATCAATCCAGTGACAGCATGTGGACTGCATAAGAACACATATGTTATGATCAGTGTACACGCACATCATCGTCACCTTACCAAAGTTATCGAATGAAAGCCACAAAATATGATTTAATACAGTAATGACAATCAAGAAAATAGCAACTAACAGATTGATGAGCACAATACTTGGTAACGAGGGGAGCGAGAAGTTCTAGTAATTTAGGATCACTAGACATGAACACAATCATCCGACGAGTAAGGGCATGTCCTAAAAGAGTAAGGAGGTAGATCGGGATCCTGGTGAGCGTGGGTATGGATCCGATCAACAATAGACAATCAGAAAATGCTCAAGAAATAGAAACACACAGAATCACTTTTTCACAAAATTTAATATGTGGAGTACAAGAGGTGCCACCACCAAGGGCTCTCTTACACAATAATTCTAGTTTAAGGAAATTTATTCGTTCCTGAGCAATTGGGCTTTTACCCATAAATGAAAAAACGTCCCCTTCTTTGGCTAAAACAACTTTAAAACAGGAGGGATAATTGTGCAGTCAAAACTCAATTACCTTTCAAGTATGGGTTTACCCGAAGCAAGCAAAGAAGTTACTCCACCTGTTGCCCCTAATGCAAAGAAGAAGAACATGCCACCGAGAAGCTTGGGGTGAAGATCTTTCGCATTAGCCTTCTCTTTCTTCAAAGGAATAACAACTACCGTATCAGAGCTGAAGCACAAGTATGAACATGTAAAATGCAGTAAAAGTTTATGTACAGTTAAAAGTAATTTCTGGTTAACACCTACTTATTCACCTACAACCAGAAAAATGTTGCTATAAAATCATGAGACAAGGGAAGTCCGCCTCACCACATCATCGGAGAATTTGATCCTGAAGCCCAGATATGTTCCATAACCTCCCATGGCAAAGAGAACAACTGCCTGCAGTTACATGACAAGTTGTTTTTCTCAATTACTGCTCAGGTGTGGACTAGGATCATTGCAGGGGTACACAGCTGAGTAATCATATGCAAAATCCCTAAGCAATAACAAAAGAAAAGGCTTCACCATATTCCCCGGGTGACCCCAGTGCAGAAGCCAATCAGGAGGATTCAACGTCTTCACTAGCTCAACAAAGGGCCCAAACACTGACTTCACAGTTTCAGCTGTTAACAAGAAGCGTTAGATTGTGTTACTCATCCTTTAAGTTAGTCTTAACATGAAGAATAACCCTTAAATTAGTATTCTCATATTGTATTCACATAAATATTATCTGCGATCGTGCTTTCGACCTTTCGATTATCAAGTGATGAGTGTTGGAAGACCAGTCTTCTAAAATAAATTTATGAATGAACATTCAGAAGACCAGAGTTTGGCGAAGTTAAGATATGATAGATGATGAGTGTTGGAAGACCAGTCTTCTAAAATAAATTTATGAATGAACATTCAGAAGACCAGAGTTTGGCGAAGTTAAGATATGATAGATGATGAATTTTAGGCCTTTTTCCTCAAACAATTGAATTTGTGTATGAGAGACAGTTAAAACGAGATTAAAACCTTACTTTTAGATGTTGATGTATTCACATGCTGGATCCAAACTACATAATTTGAAATAGCAATCCAGCTTCTGATAATGTCAAAACTAAGAAGAGATTATTTATAAATGACTAGACATCCTCACTTGAGGAAGAGTTTTAAAATTGCCATACTTCTACAATTTGTTACAGGCCATCTTTATCCAAAACAAAACAAGGATGGTTAGTGGATTTCACTACAATATAACTGCTAACAATATGCATCAAGCTTGTCAACATTTTCTCAGTTAAACATAAATTCTAATTGTCAGCAAGCTTCTACTCATACTTTTTTTTGAGGTAAACCTCTACTCATAAGTGAAATGGTTTTAGACTGCCCAACCACAATATGTATAATGCAGTCATCTCTATTTAACTAAATAGTTGGAAATTGCCCAAGAAGAGTATCTCTAAGGTGTTGGCAAATGCACCCAACAATCCATTACCATAAACTAGGAGAAACCTAAAAGCCATATCTGCATCTTAACAAAAGCTGTTAAAAAACATATTCGTAAAGACCCAGACACAAACCTGATTCATCATCGAGAAAATCCCCAAGAAAACTCATTGATACAGGTCATTGGACTAAAGGAATCAACCAAAATGTTCAAGTGCAAATTATTAAATAATGATCCTCTCTCTTACCATCTACATTGAATATTTGTAGTTTTATCTGTGTCACTAATTTGTGAGGTACCACGCAATAAGCACTCATCCTGGATAAGGAGAATAAATTCACGAGAGCAGTCTTGCTTGCATACAACGAATTCTAATAAAACATACTGTCAGATGTTTATACTGAGATTTTTATAAGTTAATCATACTGTTCGGACAGATATGGAATATAGTTTAAGAATAACTAAGTTGTTTCTGTGGAAGTTCGACTATTAACTTTTGTTGGCATCCTGCATTTACACAATTGAAGACCAAAGTTGAGCTGCTATTTCTTTTTAGAAAGATGATAGCAACATTCTGTAGGTGGGGGATAGTATGAAGTAGTTCGACTATTTAAACATTACTCCCACCTAATAAGAAGAAGAGCATAATAGTCACCAACAACCCCCCAACAAATAGTCGGATAATTTCATATTGGAAAAATGGTAAGAGCCACATTACCAAGATAACAAAATCAGAAAACACGCGACTTTCAATCACCGACAACAAACAAGCAATTCGTAAGACTATCATCACCAATCTAAGATTTACACAAAACCCACAAACCACAGATCTCAAGCGTGGCCCCAGATACAAACTAAAATGATTATAAAGAAAAATAAAGAAAAAGGTGGCATCTTTCGAAGCCATTACCTCCAGGAAGTGCACCGAGAAGAAGCAGCGGCAGAGGGGAGATGGAGTACAAGTTAACATCTCCATTTTCAGCCCTCTCTTTCAGATCTTCCTCCTCCGACTCTACCACCTCGACGGAACCTCTCCTGCTGCAACAGAGGCCTCTGCTTCTCCCTGCTGCTGCTGCTGCTGCTGCAGACGAGCAAGTTGGCTTGGTGGGTAGTGCAGGGACGGCCACTGGCGTTGAGAGCCAGTGGCAGGAGGAGCTGGGTCGAGCTCGGATGTGCAGGTTCGAACCCAAAGCCGCCATTTTGGGACGTGGGTGGGCGAGAACAGGGGAATATGGTGGTGTGGGACGGGGGCGTCTGCCAGTCTATGTGATTAAAAAGATGGGGAAGAGAGAGCGAGCGAGAGGACTAGCAGCGGAGAAGCGTGGAACCAGATGTGCCAAGAAGTTTCAGCTTCCAAGATTATATAATAATGTATAATTATTGAGAGATCTTGATTTTGATAATAAGTCCTAGAGTATTTATGGTTTATTTTGTAAAAAAATATTTATTGTTTATTAATTTTTCCGTGTTCGGAATTACCTTAATTTCTCTTCCATTAATGTGTTTGTATGATTAAAACATTTGAATTCGATATTTAGTTAGATAGCATGATTTTATTCTAAGTTGAGAATAATTTTATTTGTAGATATCATCAAATTAAATAATATATCAATATATGCATAAATAATATATCCGTATATGCATGATTTTAAAAAATAATTATTAGTTTTATCACAATATACATGACTCGGCCATGACCGGTCCCAAGCCCGGGTAAATTCAGAAGGATTGCACGTTAGGTAGCCGACAACCATTACATGAGAGATAAATTCCTAAATTTATCTCAAAACCGTTTCGGATAAATTCCTAAATAGTGTTTTTTATAACACTATTTTATGAATTTGTATCGAATTTGTTCGGATCTTTTTAATCATAGATTTAAGCAAACATCAAGATTTCGTTGGGGCATTCCCTACCTATGACACGTTGCATTGCCCGAATGCAACGAGAAGTTGGCAAGAGCTGCTACATCACTGCTCGAATGTAGTTCAAAATTTGCAAGAGTTATCGCATGAGGGACGCATGCGAGTAAATAAGCTAGTTCCGATGCATCGTTCCTGGATGCAGTCCAA
Source organism: Ottelia alismoides (assembly GCA_037367405.1). Lineage (NCBI taxonomy): Eukaryota > Viridiplantae > Streptophyta > Magnoliopsida > Alismatales > Hydrocharitaceae > Ottelia > Ottelia alismoides. The sequence continues at coordinate 93,001 of JAZKJV010005907.1, read as the reverse complement.
AATTTACAAGGTTCTCGCATGGACACATCCGGGTAAAGAAGTTAGTCCAAAAGAGGTTGCAAAGGAAGTTGCGAATAGATAGTTGGAATATTAGTACTTTGACTAGTAAATCGATGGAGATAGTTGATGCGATGTAAAGAAGGAAGATTCAAATATTATGTCTACAAGAGACAAAATGGATTGGAGAGAAAACAAGGGAGATCGAGAAGACATGCTTTAAACTTTGGTATCCATGTAAAGATAATGACAGAAATGGTATTGGAGTACTTGTTCATAAGGATTTGAAAGATTGTGTGGTTGAGGTGTGAAGATCTGGGGATCGGATTATATTACTAAAAGTGGTGCTCGAAGAAGAAATTCTGAATATCATCTCAGTTTATGCACCATAAATTAGTTTAGATGATAGGATTAAACAAACTTTTTGGGAGGATCTAGATAAGATTATGCAAGGAATCCCACAAAGAGAGATGATTTGCCTAGCTAGAGATCTTAATGGACATGTGGGAAAAGATGCTTCAGGTTATGCTAGTATTCATGGAGGACATGGCTTCGGGGATAGAAATGAAGAGGGAAAAGTCTTTCTAGATTTTATAACATCTTATTATCTTTTCATTGTAAATACTCTCTTCAAGAAGAAGGATGAACATTTAATTACTTATAAGAGTGGCTCGACTAGAACACATATAGACTACTTTGCATTGAGAAGAAGAGATCGGTTGTGTTGCAAAGACTGTAAAGTAATCCCAGGAGAGAGTCTGACCACCTAACATCGCTTGTTAGTCATGGATGTGCAAATAAAAGGGCTAGTAAAGAAAACGGGGATTTCCAATATCACTAGAACTAAATGGTGGAATCTTTAATTGAAGCAATCAAGCTTAAGGGAGAAGGTTTTAGAAGACTTATCTTGGGATTGTAACTGAAGTGCTAATGAGATGTGGGAGGCGGTAGCATCCTGTATCCGAATGGTAGCCAAAGAGATGCTAGGCGAGTCAAAGGAAGGAACTCCAGGCCAAAAGGAGACTTGGTGGTGGAGTGGAGGGGTACAAGAGAAGCTCAAAATTAAAAGACCTTGCTTTAAAACTATATTTAAGGATAGAACAGATGAATATCTCACAAACTCCAAAATAGCTAAGAAGGAAGCAAAGAAGGCGATAAGAGAATCTAAATCAAAAGCTTATGTAGTTTTTTTTCCAAAAATCTCGTTTCTAAGGAGGATTAGAAGGATATATTCAAGATGGCTAAAGCTAGAAAAAGAAAGACCAAAGATCTTTCTCAAGTGAGATGCATTAAGGATGGAGAAAGTCACATGCTTATTACTCAGAAGGATATAAAAACTAGATGGAAGAAATACTTCCATAAGCTTTTCATCGAGGAAGGAAATAGTGAGACCACTTTGGGAAATCTAGCTAGTAGTGAAAGTTACTTGAATCGTGTAAGCCACAGACGAATACAAAGGAAGGGAGTAGATGAGGCTTTGAAAGTTATGAGACATGGAAAAGGTGTAGGATATGATGATATTCTTGTAGAATTTGGAGAGTTATAGATGAGCGTGGTTTGACTTGTCTTACAAATTTATTCAATGTTATTTGGAGAAACAAGATAATACCTGAAGAATGGAGGAGAAACATCATGGTGTCTCTTTATAAGAACAAAGAAGACATTCAAAATTGTTCAAATTACAGAGGTATCAAGCCGATGAGTCACATTATGAAAATTTGAGAACATGCTATCGAAAGAAGGTTGAGGCAAGTTTCCAAAGTAAAAGAAAACCTATTCGGATTTGGCCAGGTCGCTCAACTATTGAAGCCATCCACTTGCCGAGGAGAAAAATGAAGATTTACAGAGCTAAAAAGAAGAACCTCCATATGATTTTTATTGATTTAGAGAAGGCTAATGATTATGTCCTACGAGAGATATTGTAGAGAGTTTTGGAGAAGAGACAAGTACCTATCCTATACATTAACCCTATAAAAGATATGTACGACAGGGCTTCATCTTGTATAAAGATACAGTCTGGGAAGACTAACTATTTTGACATCAACATTGGTCTGCATCAAGGTTCAACTTTGAGTTCATTCTTTTTTACTTTGATTATGGGCGAGTTGACAAGTCACATTGAGGATGATATACCTTGGTGTTTGTTATTCGTTGATGATATTGTGTTGATTGATAAGACTAGAGATGGAGTAAATGAGAAACTTGAGGTCTGGAGACATGCTTTGGAGACTAAAGGATTTCGTATAAGTAGGGCTAAGACCGAATATATGGAGTGTACTTTTGATGGAAGCAATGGTGAAGGAATCGATGTTAAGATTGGCGATGATAACATTCAGAAGAGAGATTCTTAATCACATAAATTTTATTTTATTACACATGTTTTCATATTCGAATCCAGTCGCTCGTCCATAGGAGTGATGGACCACTTCTCGGCATTGAGAGCTAAATATCAGTCTTAGAAGGAAAATCAAAGAAAAAAATTAAATACATAATAAGATTTATAATCTGCTAATCATTTACAATAAATCAAAAATACTGACCATCACTTCTCCTGCTCAGGAGTAGACCGTTGGGAATCACCATCTTTCCCTCGCATATGAGTCTTGACCCACCTCTCTTGAACATATAGTTCCCTTTCCAACTTAGTAGCCTAAAAAAGGAAAACATATACAAGAAATAAAAAATCCATATGCCAGAAACTAACATAAAAGTTAACATATAAAATTATTAAAATTACCATCTCATCCTAGATTTGATTGTGAGTTTTAGAACCACTTCTCGATCTTATTTTTTTCTTTCTGGTGGTTTACCCTGCATGTCGTCAACCTCCTCCCAAACTCAGTGTCAGAACTAAAAAAATCACAAAAACCTACCCACCACCAGCAAACATTATTATAAGAAATTTAGATAAAAAAATAAAATTTTCAGAATTTAACCAATGCAAAAAAGAGATAAATACCTCTCCTCGGTGCATCAAGCTGGAGGAAATCTATTCATCTTCTCAAAATTGATCTCTTTTAGACCTGTCTTTCTATAGGAGTCCCATCTAGCCTTAAAAAATGTGCTGCTCATTCTTTTCTCTATTATAAGGGTAAACACTCAACGATAAGACTCCTTTCCTAAGCCAGGTGTTAAACAATATCTACCTTGAAAAGTACAAAAATACGTCAGTTAATAGAATATATAAGATTTATTAACTTTTGAATTTAAAACTCTTACCAAAAACAAGTCAAATGATCTCTCATGCTCAATGTTGGGAATGCGACCCTACCGGAACTCTGTAAATGTCGTATGCACCTTGGCAATATTCACTATTTCTTTAACAACCCAGTTGCTATTAAGAAAATCCCTGCATAAAATGAGAATTAGATCATATATATCTATATGGAGAAATGCATTAATAAACAATAATTTACTAATGATATTTACCACCAATCAACTGAAATCTTTACAAGCATGTATGAATCAGAAGTCTGACCTCCTGCAAGCGGCACATGCACATGCAATCGAAACTCTAACATGCAAAAGATGGAGAAACTGAGTCCATAGAAGGGCGTACTAGAATCGATGTAGGGAAGGGCTCGGGAATATGTGAAGAAGATAGCTTAGCGAAAAAACCTCTGTACGATGGAGGTGAAGGAACACCAAAAGATTGGTAATATGCCATAAGCCAGTGCATCTCATCTGAAGGAGGTCCTGAAAAAGTAGTCGGGTCGAAGGCAAGGGAAGTTGTAAAGTAGACAACCAATCGGGTTGCTAAGATCTATGTGAACCTTCACATCCAAAATCAACCATGTCTATAAATAAACATGGACAAAATTAAGTAAAAGTCAGAAAATTAATTTAAATTTAATATTAGAAGATATATATACTTCATTGAAGTTTATACCTTAATCTCATTGCTCGAATAATGTGAAATTCATTATTTCCCCAATTATTATCCTCGTTATATGAATCCTTGCTTATATTATCCATATCTTCCATTAACTCAGTATTTGTTACAACATGATCCTCCAATGGATATTATCAATGATGTGAATAACTTCTGTTATATTATGATGATCGTAATCAAATATGAAAGTTTTATCTAAGTCTTCATCTATACTATTGTCCTTCTTACTTATGTAACTACGAGAGTTTATCCGTATAACTGTTAAATATTCTATAATTTTCCTTTTTTGTGATACTTGAGGAAGATAACATACTGATCCACTTCCAAAGTAAGGACAAACGATTTTAATCTTCGTATATATTTGCGCACAGTCACATCAACTACGATGTTCCTTTTTATCAATAACTACACCCTCTTTCGAGTCATACTAATCATATAGAAATAAGAAAATCTTCTTTAAGTCCCAGAATAGTGCACTTTACTTTCAAAACTTCTTTTAAGATTATGTAGTAGCAGATATTATCCTCTCCGTAACAAGATCCACAAACAATTACCCCAAAATAGTGCACTTTACTTCCAAAACTTCTTTTAAGATTATGTAGTAGTCGATGTTATCCACTCCGTAACACGATCCACAAACAATGTAAAATTTATTATTTCCCCAATTATTGTCCTCATTATATGAATCCTTGTTTATATTATCCATATCTTCCATTATCTCGGTATTTATTACAACATGATCTACTAATGGATATTATCAATGATGTGAATAACTTATGTTATATTATGATGATCGTAATCAGATATGAAAGTTTTATCTGAGTCTTCATCTACACTATTGTCTTCCTTATGTAACTACGAGAGTTTATCCGTATAACTGTTAAATATTCTGCATTTTTCCTTTTTGTGATACTTGAGGAAGATAACATACTGATCCACTTCTGTAGTAAGGACAAACGGTTTGAATCTTTGTATATATTTGTGCACAGTCACATCAACTACGATGTTCCTTTTTATCAATAACTACACCCTCTTTCGAGTCATAATAATCATATAGAAATAAGAAAATCTTCTTAAGTCTTAGAATAGTGCACTTTACTTACAAAACTTCTTTTAAGATTATGTAGTAGTCGATATTATCCTCTCCGTAACAAGATCCACAAACCGTAATTTTGAGTACTTAAATATCTACTTGAATGTATCATACACTCTTGTTGAGTATGATCTGCATGCCACAACATCTCTGTTGTTGTTTCCTTACAATAATATAATCTCTTTAGTCGAGATGTTAGCGAAAAGTAACGTAAAATTTTCCGTCCAACTTTTCTTCAGTTTTTACCGAAGTCCTGATATCTAGGATCATTACACTCTGAACAATGTGTCAGATTCTCATCTTCACCACAATACACTATATGATGATTTGTACAAGAATCTATCTTCACCTCTGCTAAACTCATTCCTCATCATTTTTTTTATTTTATAGTAGCTTCTAGATAATTCATAATCTTCAGATAATATTTTCTTCATAATCAACATTGCATCAAGTTCGTGTCTGTCATATTATATTCTATTTTCATAGTTAGAAGTTCTGAAACTGTTGAGAGTTTCAAATATGTCTTGCAACATGATCATAATGGTTCTTCTACTTTTTTCAAAAACTCGTAAAATTCCTTAGACTCTCCATGTGATTCCTCATCATTAAATATTTCGTTATTGAATTCAGATCCAACTACATCCGTCATCATTTTAACAAATGGATTTACTTTTGGAACATCATTTGATTTGTTCACCAGAGGTGAATGATTTCACAGTGTCTCCACTACGTATAATAACCCTACATGAAACCATTCTTATAGAGGTGTAATTGTACTTCATCTTTAGCCTTCTTCTTAAGTAAACGATACTTGTGACATGTATGGTGGTGTCGTCTGGATGAATAATAGTAGAACCGTTGGAGAAAGCAAATGCAACAAACTCCTCTATGACATGTTGTACACCCACTCCCTATTGCTCATCAATCTAACCATGAAAAAAGGATTTTAGACGCTAAATCGAAGTAGTTGTAAGATGTTGACCTAATTTAAATCATCCAATACTAAGAGAAGAACTTTTTTATTAATATTATCTCTTGTTCCCATCCTTAAAGATTAAAACATTGAACAAAACTATCATCGCTACATGCATGTTAGAGTTTATTTCTGAGCGAATTTCGGCAGCATAACATCGCACCCCTTCAATATATCTCATAAATTAAGCTTAATAGCTTTTAAAATTGTCATCGAAGTAACAATAATTGAAGTCAACTAAGATCAATCGGTATATCGAATAGGAATGTGGTTATATTACCGAAAACTAAGATTTATATTGTTTTGTGTGATTTAATAGTTAGTCATATTTTTGTCTCATTAACTACCTAACTACAAACTAATGTTGTACCACACATGTCCACATTAATTAAATATTAATTTGATAATCACAAGAGAACTATTTAACCTGAAAAAAAGTAGAAGCACATAACATCATTTGAATGCACATTGTTCCCTAACAGACATAAGGCACACATGTCTACATTACACATGTTTTGAAATGTTATTATTAATTTAAATAAACAATTATGAACTATATATATATATTCATATTTCGTATTTCGTATGTTTTATATTTACTAAAATAAACATAATTATTTTTTAATTTAAAGGCGTTTATTTGATTTTACATAAATTGTAAAAGAAAAAATATTTTTATGAAATGTTTTCAATACTTTAATATACAAATTTATGAACTGTATTTATTTTTATTTCATATTTTAATATAGTTTATTATTTACTTAAATAAAATTAGTGAATAATTTCGGAACTTAATGGAATTTTATTTGATTTTAAATAAATTATAAAGTTAAAATGTAATGTTATGGACCTTTTTAATAATGTTTAATGCCATTTTTAATTCATATTTTAATATGAGATAATATTCACAGAAATAAATATAATGTATTTTTTGGTATTAAAAAAAATTTATTTGATTTACGAAAATTGTAAAAATAGATGTCGTAGTATGAACTATTTATATTACTTTAATGTAAAAACAAAAATTAATTATCTATATTGTTATTTCATATTTTACTATATTTTAATATTCTTAAATAAATGCAATCAGTTTTTTATTTAAAGTAGTTTATTTGATTTTACAGTAATTGTATAAGTAAAAAATTTATACCATTGCTATTTCTTTAAGGTATAAATTTACGAACTATATTTATAATTATTTCATATTTTAATATGTTTTATGATTTACTTAAATAAATTTAAGGTATTTTACATTTCGGAATTTAAAGGAATCTTCATTATTTTATATAATTTATGAAAATAAAAATTTATTGTTATGAAATGTTTTTATTTTTGGTATAATGAATCAATATATCTATAAAAGATTGTTATCTACTTATTTTTAAAAAAATTTGCAGATATTTTTGGAATTAATTAGTGGTATTGTAAAATTACATAATGGAAATAAATACATATATTTAATTAAAATTTATCATATTTTATAGCATAAAATAAGAAATGAATTTATTTTTGATAATATAAACTTATTATTGTAGTTCATAGTTTTCATAATAGAAAGTATATTTTAATTGTTAACATAAATGCAATTGCATTTCACAAAAATGTAATTCCATATGTAATGCACTCCGCATCCAACCACCCCACTCAGTGCACATATATATATATATGATTTTTATCCAATACGCACAGGGCTCATTAGTATTTCGGTGAGCACCATTTGTAGGCCAGACACGTGTATTACTAATTAAGTTGTTCCCTATTTTGAAAGATGTTGTTTTTGGAAGGAGATTAATATGCAAAATGATTTAAAAATAAGTGATATTCCAATTATATCGCGTCCTAAAAAATAGGAAGATCATTTTGGAAAGAAAATATTTGAATCGATGATTTCTTGCAGAAATTCGAGATCCAAATGCTCAGGTCAGTAATATATACACAATGAACAAGTAAGTGCTTGTTGTGAAGTCAGTAATATCCAAACAACAGTCAGTAATCTACATTCATTTTATCACATGGTGCAGATTTCAGTAATATATACACAATGGACAAGTAAGTGCTTGTTGTGAAGTCAGTAAAACCATAAGAAATGATCAGTAATTTCCATATATTTTATTACTTTGAACAGAATTCAGTAATTTAGATATGATACTCAAGTAATATATATACAGTTATCAAGTAAATTATTGTTTGTGTTCAGTAATGTATATATCTATGTCTTATACCACATGTTCAGTAATATGTGTACGATTCTCAAGTAATAGCTACTATGAGATCAGTAATAACAAAGTAGTGGTCAGTAAGTCATGGGCATTGCTCAAGTAATAACAAAGTAATGGTCAGTAAGTCATGGGCATTGCTCAAGTAAGAAAGTAACCATTTGTTAATGCAATGCACATTACATAGACATTGGTATTACTAACCACATGGTCAGTAATATGTGTGCGATTCTCAAGTAATAGCTACTATGAGATCAGTAATAACAAAGTGTTGGTCAGTAAGTCATGGGCATTGCTCAAGTAATAACAAAGTAATTGTCAGTGAGTCATGGGCATTGCTCAAGTAAGAAAGTAACCATTTGTTAATGCAATGCACATTAATAGACAATGGTATTACTAACCATTTTTTATGTTATTACTGATCTCACTACACACATTTACTTGACCATTTTATACATATTACTGAATTCTGTATAATGTAACTATTTGGATGTAAATTACTGACCATTGTTCTTGATATTACTGATCTCACAATAAGCATTTACTTGACCCAATTATATTTATTACTATCATAGCATTCGGATCCTTAATCATCCACGTGGAATCATTTATTTGAATCGTTTATTTCCAAAACCGTCTTCCAATTTTTAAGGACGTTATATAATAGGAAATATAGGATTTTTTTAAATACGTGGTAGCCTATAATTAGAAATATATTTATTACTAATACACGTGTATGGCCGAGAATGGGTGCTCATTGAAACGCTAATGAGCCCTGTGCGCAGTGGATAAGCCCTCTCTCTCTCTCTCTATATATATATAGGAGTGATCGTGTGAGAGCAAAAAACTGTGAGAGCATGAGAGCAGTCATTTTGGACCACTAGATTCAAGTAGGAGAGAAAAGACAAAATCTAGTGGTCAAGAATGACTGCTCTCATGCTCTCACAATTTTTTGCTCTCATAGGATCACTCCCCTCTCTCTCTCTCTCTCTATATATATATATATATATACATACCATTTCCATATATACTCTCTCTCATATGTACCCTCTCTTCAACATACCCGCACATGCACACCTTAGTTTTCATCATACCTACAAATATACCCCCTTCCCATGCTTTTGGATCCTACACTTATACTCCCCCTCTCTCATATACAACCCCTATCAAGTAAACTAATCATAATTGACAAGTAACAAATGTAATCCAAGTCATATATATCATTGCTTACATTCTAAATTATCATTGTCAAAGATATGTTTTCATTCTAACAAGTTATACCCTACGTTATTTATGTATACCAAAGCACAATCATGATATTATAATATTATCGTCTAGGTTTAGTCATTTGTAATCATCAAGGTATTCTAACGAGCACTAAAATTGACACTTCTATTAATTTTCAAACTTTTTATGCAATTTTGAACATGAAATTGGTTGTGGCATTTCATCATACACTTTCCATACATGTATATTTTCATTTATACTAGACTACAATCAACAAATCCAATAACAAATACATATTAATCTACTACATATGATATATAAACTCAATTTGAAGCATTAAAAACACATAGAAAAATGAAAATTCTATCAAAAATCCGGAATCCCTAAAACATGAATATATAACATCATATACAACAAAATAAGGAAAAGGAATAAGATGATATAGCGAAATACCTAAAGGAAGGTGGGTATGTGGTTGGATGATGTAAATAGTGGTCGACGAAGGGCGAGCGCGTGGAGGACGGGTTGCAGTAGCAGGGATTTTAGGGCTTGAATCAGGTGGAATGAGAAAGAAATGACATGGATCGTTCTGTTTATATAGACACAGGAGAGCACATCATGTGCATACCAAGTGCACGCCCACGTGCTCACCCACCAATGGTATCGCGCCATGTGCCACCCACGTCGAAATTCAAATGGACAAGCACATCGGACGAACATGTGTGCAACCAATGTATTCGCCCAAATTTCTGAAGAAGCATCAACACCAAAATGATCTCAATTTCAAAGGAGTGAGCACAGGTGTTGGCCAAGTGCTCGACTGCACCCCAGCAGACACACGTTCGCGCCCATCCCTCGATATTAGGTGCTTGCCATTCTCGCTTTTTTGCAGTGCATGGTTAATTAGTCTTGATGATATATATTGGGATTACTGATAGTTTTAATAAATGTCAATTTTTATTTTCAGAATTCATAACAATGTGTAATGACTTCTAATTTTACGAAATCAATTTTTTGGACTTGTCTCATCCAACTAGAATATATACAATGTAAGATATAAATACGTTGAATTTAAAATCTTATACTAAAAATATCCCTGTCCAAACACCAAACTATCGTATAAATAATTTTGAAAAATCAGGTCATGAATTGTTGAAATCTAGATATAACACGCAATAATAACATCATTTAGCATCGAAAAATTATAATAAGGAGTTAAACAAATACAATAACTATGCTAATTATATTCAAAGTGTCAACAAAAATTCTATTATACATAACAAACATATTTGCAAAAGTTCTCCATGCAATTATATATTATAATTTTCCAAAATTAAATTTAAAAGATCAACTACAAGAATACCAAAATTTTAACGTGAAGTATAGCTTAAGGATCTTAAAAGCGGTAAAGGCCCAGGCTTACTAATCAAATATGAAGTAAAAGTGTAGGGATAAGCATATATGTGCCTCAATGATTTAGCCTCATAATGGAAATACATTGGATCCACTTAAATGAATCATGGATCTTTATAACCATAGAATATATTTTAGTGACCCACTTTCAAGCTTTCACATTAATATTATTATTCATCCCTTTAATAAATGGAAAAAATGGGGCTGCCCCGCCTTATTTTTTCCGCAATTTTTTTTGTTTTTTTGGAAAAATATCATATTCATCCCTATATCCCTCCTATATGTCACTCGAATTTCGTCAGAAACAGAGACTCGTACGGCCTCCATCTAGACAATCATTTTTTAATGGTCGCAAGATTTTTTAAATCGACCCTATCTGGACGGAGGTCGTACGAGTCTCTATTTCTAACGAAATTTGAATGGCATATAGGAGGGATATATAAATAAATATACATGATGAGATTTTTCAAAAAAAATAAAAAAATGCAGAAAAAATAGGACGGGGCAGCCATGTTGACTGTCCGCAAGGGCAGCGCCATCAAACCCTAATCATTACATGTATGTACTCCCTCGATGCATGTACTCATTAATAAATTCAATCGTTATGTTAGGTTGGGTACCTATCTATTATAAAGCAATAAAAAATCATTACATGTATGTACTCCCTCGATGCAAAAGGATACATATATCAGACCCTACCTGTGACAAATTTTATACAAGTATCTTTTGATTTCTAGTATGTTGTGCATGCCTATGAATAAATCATATCCTGGATATGTATTTCTAAAGTAAGTAATCAAATTTTGGATATATATTTCTAAGAACTTTAGATATAAAAGGGAAAGTTTGGGCTACTCACGCCCATTTTTCCGTGATTTTTTTTATTTTTTTGAAAATAAAAAATGTATTTTCATCACTATATCCTCCTAATATACCATTTCGATTTTGTCATAAACAAAGACTCCTACGCTATCCATCTAGAACATGTACTTTTAATGGTCTTAGAATTGCTGTAATCAAGATGTTCTAGATGAGGGGCATACGAGTCTCTGTTTCTGAAAAAATCGGAATGACATATAAAGGGGATATACTGATGAAAATACACATTTTTATTTTTCAAAAAAAATCACGAAAAAAATAGGACGGAAGCATGCCGTTGGCTGAAGCATCCCCATTTTTCCCATGTAAAAATTATATTTAGTATAGATATGATAATAAACTAACAAGAAAAAAACACTAATTAAATTTCCATAAAAACTTACGTATCTTAGTTTTTGTTTACATTATAATATTCCAATAACACAAAAAGGTAAGAATTAGAAAAAAAACTAGTACATAGATTAATATTTTTTTTGTAGAAAATTAGCTTTCAGCTTGATTCTTTTCTAATTTGATTCCCAACGAATTCAATTTGTTAGTTGGCATATGATCAAGCTAAACTGTAATGTACATGCACACGTAAATACATTATTAAACGGATCTCAACTTCACGTCACTCGAGAAAATCCCTAATTTACAATATATATATATATATATAGGGAATTTATTCAATGGGTCCTATGCCCATTTGAGATCAGATGAGCCCGCATTTTCATCCTTCAGATCATGATCCAATGATCGTATATCTCATCCATTCTCTTTTTTTAGCGTCAATCCTTAGCATAACAAACTCCATACACATTCTCCTCGTGATTGATTTTCTTTTATGATTTGCAATTAAGTCTACCCAACATTACATTGTATTTATTTTCGAAATGTCCAAAATCATCTCTGTTTTCCTCTTGCTGTGAAATCTCAAGATCTCCAGCGATGAAAGAATCGTCTTCAAGTCCTCGATTTGTAAGTTTTTTCCATTGCTTATTAGATATTTATTTATTGTTCTCTTGTAGAATTTGATCGTTTGTTTTTTAGTTTTTAATTTCAGTTTCAAACGCGATTGATCATTTGTGAATGGAAATTGATCATGATTTTCTCATAAGTAATGATGAACGGTGCTTCCTGGATGGATTTGAATCGTGAAAAGATTGTATCAGAAGGAACGAAGATGGATGTCTTGCAATTGAATTTGAATAGCGAAATACAAAAAAATTATATCAAGTTACTGATGGCATTTGCATATGTTACTGACAATATATCATGTATTAGTTTTCTATTTATTATTCTTACTAATTAAATTCCATTCATAGTTACTTATGTATCTTAAGAAAATACTACATTGTACTTTTCTTTCTATCATTCTTTCTATCAAACACAAGTTAAGTAATTTATGTGTGGCTATCAGTAACACTTGATGTATTACAAGTAATAATAGACTACATAAGTAAAGAAGCTGTGATTCAATAGTAATTCAAAACAGAGAATAGAATAAGTAAGATATAGAGAAGCATCGGTAACCTGTGACAAATTGTACGTAAAAGAAGACAATGGAATCAGTAAGTTGGAATAATTATAAAAAATCGCGTGACCAGTAACTTATGTATTGCTATCAGTAACACTTGATGCATCATAAGTAATTTAAAAAGTTATATATGTAGAAAAGAGGTATGTCAGTAACACTCAAAGTATTAAGTAACTATAACATTAGTAACAATCAAAATGAGTTCAGTAAAATGAACATTTGTAATCAGTACTTATTGTATGAACAACCGCATTTTACATACTTAATTACTGATCTCACAACAATAATTACTTGAGAACTGAATATATATTACTTGAGTAACATGAATGAATTACTGATCTCTATAGAATGTAATATTACAGATGTAAATTACTGACAATTGTTTCAATATTACTGATCTCACAATACATAATTATTTAAGTACAATATGTACATTAATGATCATATGTACAATGACTATTTCTTCGGTACGAAATTAAGGATTTGAATTTATCTTTCCAAAATCGTCTTCCTTTTTTAAGGACTCGGTATAATTGGAAATATAAAAAGCTCAAACATATTAATATCCTTCCAAAACCGTGCTCCTTCAAAATAGACAACCTTTCAAATGAAAATACATGTGGAGAGCCTACATTTAATGCTCATCAAAACTCAAATGGGCAAGGGACTCATTGTACACATACACATACACACACACACACATATATATAGGGAATAGTGGTGCAACTAAGTTGCATGCACCAAAGCTCCTTGGATCAAGAGCAATCCGCGGGCTATTATGATTCCACTTTCCCTGATGAAGAGACATTCCCGATGAGAGGGCTCCCGTTCCCAATGCATCCTCTCACAAATCCCTGCTCGTGCCCTCCCCACTGTATTTGACCGAAACCTAGAGCTCCTCTTCTCCTCCACACTAGTGTCTTCCACCATCGAGGACCTCCCATGTTGGTCTCCATTGTGAGGGATGAGATCACCTTGTCGTTCCCCACGTCAGTCCCATCATCTTCGAGGACAGTTGCGGGGTCCTGTGTTGGTCTCCACCGCAAGGGGTCTCCTCGCATCCCCTACACTACGAGCAGCCAGTCCCGTCACCGTCGAGGAGGACAGTTGCGAGGCCTTGTGCTGGCCTCCACCGTGAGGGAACTCCTCGCCCCCCCACACCGCGAGGAGCTGTTCCTGGTGCCCGTTGAGGACGAAAGTTACGAGGCCCCGTGTTGGTATCTACCGCAAGGAGCCTTCTCACATCCTGCACATTGATCTCGCCACCATTGAGGAAGCCCTCTACCATGCCCTGTGGTGGTCGCCTTCGTGAGGAGTCTGTTGGATTTCCTTTGCATTTCAAAACCTCTCTACCTCTTTAGTATGTGTGAGCGTGCGAGTTTAATTTGGAATATTACTTTTCCAAGATTTGTTTTAAGTCTACGTAATTTTCAATTTACGCACAAGTACCTAACCCAATAATGATTTCGGAAATGAGACTTATTAAATCCAGTTGAATAAACACCTTCTCTCTTTTGCATCTAGGTTCTTTGATCGTTTTGATAGCTGTTTTGGCATTTAACCGAGTCTCCTCGGTAATGTTGGGTGCAACCAACGAGACCATAGGAACTCATTATCATTAATTTCTTGATGGGAGAAAAACGTCTCTCTTGTGCAGTCCGTCTATATAAAGGACTGTACCTTTAGCCTTTGAACATACAACAGACACAACAAGAAGCATCAACACTCTTTTTGTTCTCACCTCCATCTGCTCTCCAACACTTGTGCGCTCATTGCGAATTTGCTTAGGCTGATTTTCTTCTTTGTTTTTCTACGACAACGAGAGCCAACAGACGTTCGTCGCTGCTCTCTTGCTTACACCGGGGGACAACATCCAGCTGGGAGGTGATTGAATCTGGGAGCCAGACCACCATCAAGCTCGTGTATAGGAACAACGGAATCTATCTTCACGACAGCGTCTTTCAACGTGCCTCCATTTCCCAGGCTGGATCTTTCAATCTGAAATTTCTTTGTTCTTATTTTGGTCACATTTGCTTGCCAATATTAAAACAAAATATCCTTACAAACACTGATTGAAAACCATAGTTCTTCCAACATTGTGAAGACAAATTCACAAGTTTTCTATCTACTGATTGATTCCATCTTTATAAATTAAACCTCTGCTTAAATGGATCCTAGAACAATGATTTCTTCGGAAGACATTGCTAGTCTTAGACCCAAAAAAATTGTTGGCAGCAAAAATGAGGTTTTGGCTCACTTATTTAGGATTAGTCCTTGCTATAACTCCTTCTGAGGAACCCGAAGCTCCTGTCACTCCCGTTGTTCATGTTAACTCTGCACTATTCTCAATAGGATCCACTTACAGTGATCCAATCTCTTCCTCTATCTTGTCTCATCCAAAAATACCTAAAGAAATAAACTGCCTTTGCCATGGTAAGATTCTCTCTGGTTTATCCGACGAGCTTTATGACATATACCATATGCACCCTACTGCTCTTGAACTTTGGAAAGCTTTAGATGATAAGTTCGGCATGCAAGATGCGAGACTAAAACGATATGCCTTTATCTAGTGGCTTGACTATAAGATGATAGAAAATAAGCCTATCTCCGCACAAGTTCTTGAATATCAAAATCTTGTCTCTAAGTCTATTGTTAGTGGCTATAAGCTCAAGAAAAATGTGCAAGTAGCCGCTCTAATCGTAAAACTCCCTTCTTATTGGAAAGATTTTGCTAAATCTCTCCCTCATAGGCAAGAGAAGATGAACATGTCTTCCCTTGTAAAATCTCTTCAATCTGAAGATCATCACAGAGTAAAAGACTCTAAATACAATCCTCTAATCAATCTTGTAGATCATATCAACTCCAAAAAGAAACCCCATAAATTCCACCCCAAATCCAAACAACCTTTCAAGAAAGGCAAGCAACCTGATCAGAATAATAACACTGATTCTAGGAGCCAACGCATCTGCTGCACGTGTGGTAAGCCCGATCATCTTGCAAACATATGCACGAACCGCAAGGTATAAAAGAAACAACCTCCTAAGAATGCTAAAGTTAATATGATTTCTGTGGGGGCTGGCACTTCTGAATGTTAGAAATTAACTCTACTATTCCCGATATTAGTTATGCTTCCCATGACAATTGGTGGTTGGATTCTGAAGTCGTATCTCACATCTGTTATGATCGCTCTTCTTTTTCCACCTATCAGGCCAATAGCAACCATGTCATCTCCTGGGGTGATGATGTCTCCGTGAAATACATCGTAGGCTTCAGACGTATGGATTTGAAGCTCACATCAGGGAAAGTCTTGAAGCTACATGATGTCTTATATGTTCCTGAAGTCAAGAAGAACCGTATTAGTGAAGACCTATTATGTCTTCTGGTTACTCCTTATTAAGTCAGAGAAATAAAGTTGTAATCTCTCATTTTGGATCTTTCATAGGTGTTGGCTATACTTGTAATGGTCTTATCAAGCTTAGTGTTGAGTCTTGTAATGGTTCTTCACATATCAATGAAAAATGCATTAGAACTCTTTCTACTATCCTATTATCCGATCTTTGGCATGCATGCTTAGTACACGTGAACAAAAATACAATGATGCATATGGTTCACATGGACTTAATTCCTAAAATTAAATGAATAATGAAAGATGTCATATTTGTATGCAAGCTAAATTGCCTAAGAAACTCTTTAGATCAATAAAAAGAAACTCTATACTGCTTGAACTAGTCGATATTGATATATGTGACCTAAACCATGTTATCACTCATGACAACATGCGCTACTTTGTGATCTTTATAGATGACTTTTCAAAGTACTGTCATGTTTGTTTGCTAAGATCTAAAGGTGAACAAATAGAAAAGTTTAAAGTCTACAAAATCCAAGTAAAAACCAAACCGATAAGAACATAAAAAAGGATTAGATCTGATAGAGGGGGTGAGTATACTTCAAATGAATTAAACCAGTTCTGTGAGGAACATGACCTTATACATGAAACCACTACCCTTTATAAACCTCAGTCTAATGGTATGGCTGAAAGGAAGAACAAAATACTTATTGATATGGTCAATGTCATGTTAGCTGAATCTGGTCTTAACCAACGATTGTGGAGGGAGGCTCTTTTAACCACAAACTATGTGCTTAATCGCATCCCTTTCAAAAACATAGATAAAACTCCATATGAACTTCAGTTTAATAGGAAACCGGTTCTGAAATACCTTAAAGTATGGGGATGTTTGGTCAAAGTTAAGATTCCTGAAAATAAGAAAAGGAAGTTAGGTCCTAAGACCGTGGACTCTGTTTTCATAGGATATATAGAAAATAGTAATGCCAATAGATTTCTAGTTATAAAATCTGATATCCAAGAAATTAGGATCAATTCTACACTGGAGATTAGACCCATAGATGCAGTATATTATGAAAACATCTTTCCTCTCAAATCTTCTCTCCCTAGACAAGTTGGTGAAGGAACTTCAAATTCTGAAATCCTTGAATCCCCTCAAGATACAAATCAAATTATTGAAGAAGCAGAACTCTTAAACCAAGAAATGGTTGAGCCCCCTAATGACGCAGGCCGAGGTAAAAGGACTAGAGTGGCTAAGAACTTTGGTCCTGACTTCTATAATCTCTTAGTAGAAGAAGATCCCAAGACCTATGATGAAGCTATGAAATCAATAGATCATAGTTTCTGGAAGGAAGTAATTGATAACGAAACAGAATCTACAATGAACAACCATGCTTGGATTCTAATCGACCTTCCCACAAGGTACACGACTATTGGTTGTAAATGAGTTTTTAGAAAGAAGCTGCGGGAAGACGGTTCCATAGATAATTTAAGGCTAGATTTGTAGCCAAAGGATATAAATAGAAAGAAGGCATTGATTACTTTGACACATATGCCCCTATAACAAAAATTACCTCTATCCGTATTCTTGTCGCCTTAGCTGTGATTCACAATCTTGAAATCCATCAAATGGATGTCAAGTCTGCTTTCCTAAACGACGACCTTGAGGAAGAAATTTATATGGATCAACCTGAAGGGTTCGTAGTCCCTGGACAAGAACATAAGGTTTGTAGATTAGTAAAATCTTTATATGGTTTGAAACAAGGACCTAAGCAGTGGAATGATAAATTTGATAAATCTGTTTTATCTGTTGGCTTCACCGCTAATGAATCTGGTAGATGCATTTATTCTAGGACTTCTGAGAATGGTATTGTAATCATGTGCTTGTATGTTGATGACATCCTAATCTTTGGATCAAATTTAGCTATTATTTCTGAGACTAAATCCTTTCTTGATAAAAACTTTGATATGAAAGATTTATAAACAGTTTATGTTATACTTGGCATAAAATTGAGTAGATCTACTTCTGGCTACACTCTGAACCAGTCTCACTATGTAGAAAAGTTTTTGCATAGGTTTGATATGTACCATAGTGTGCCTTTAGTACTCCATACGATCCTTCCCTACATGTAATCCTGTGGATTAGTCTAGATATGCTCAAGTCATAGGAAGATTAATGTATCTAGCCAACTATTCTAGACCTGAAATAGCTTAGGCCATCACTAGGTTGAGTAGGTACACTAGTTGTCCTAATATTGACCATTGGAAGGCTTTGGTCAGAGTCTTTAGATACCTTTAGAGTACTATGGAATACAATCTTCAATACACTGGCTTTCCAGATTTATTGGAAGGCTATATGGATGCAAATTGGATTGCAGACTCTGATGAAATCAAGTCTACTAGTAGTTATGTGTTTCGTCTTGGCGGTGCTACAGTTTCTTGAAAATCCTCCAAACAAACTGTTAGAGCAAGATCCACAATGGAGGCTGAATTTGTAGCTTTGGATTTACCTTGTTGTCAGGCTGATTGGTTAAGAAATCTATTAATAGATATACCCATCATTTCAAAGTCGTTTCCTCCTATCTCTATTCACTGTGATAGTAGATCTGCCATAGATAAAGCTAACCAATCTAAGGGTAACCCTGGAAAATGTTTTATGAGATCAAGGTATGAAGAGCTGAGAGATTTCATTACCCAAGGTGTAATATCTCTATAATTTGTGAAATCTGTAGAGAATATTGCTGATCCTCTCACAAAGGGTCTAGCTAGAAAGCTAGTACTCAGCGCGTCGAGGGGGATGGGTCTTTTACCCATTAGTTAAATACTACAGTGGTAACCCAATCAATTCAAAACTAGAGATCCCACGAGGAATGGTTCAAAGGGACAACTAAGCTGTGTCAGTGTTCGATGGAAGCATAAATTTAGTTGTTTTACTCCTGACCTATCCCTATGGCGCGTAGTTCTTCATGTTGTCTTAGTAGAGGAAGAGCTTTCTCTGAATGAAATCAAGACATACATGGCAGGGTGTAGGATCAGACAATACACCCTTGGAGATTCCTACTATGTGAGTGTAACCTCATGTCAGGGTTTATGTAAGTTGGGTATTCTCGTTAGAGCACTCATGAAACAGATTCTCACGAAGTCTGTAATGCGCACACTGATATGAACGTCCTCGTGCCCTCATCTATGTTTGCATGATTTGTTAAAATCTGAATCACAGAGTTTGGTTCAAGACATAGTTCACCACATCTCCCCGGATGTAGATGAATCATTGCTAGGCAAGGTTCAAAGTCACAAGCCACCTATGCTGAAAGACATAGTTCAGTCGTATTTTATTGTTAGTTAATTTTCCTTTATTTTTCCTTTTATCATTCTTTAAATTTTCTTTTTATTTTTATTCTTTAAAAGGTTTATGAAATATATGGAGGAATGTCGGATTTTCTTTGTATTTCAAAACCTCTCTACCTCTTTAGTACGTGTGAACGTGCGTGCGAGTTTAATTTAAAATATCACTTTTCCAAGATTTGTTTTAAGTCTACGCAATTTTCAATTTGCGCACAAGTACTTAACCCAATAATGATCTCGGAAATGAGACTCATTAAATTCAGTTGAATAAACACCTTCCCTCTTTTGCATCTAGGTTCATTAGTCGCTTCAATAACCGTTTTGGCATTTAATCGAGTCTCCTCGGTAATGTTGGGTGCAACCAACGAGACCATAAGAACTCGTTATCATTAATTTCTTGATGGGAGGAAAACGACTCTCTTGGGCAGTCCGTCTATATAAAGGACTGTACCTTTAGCCTTTGAACATACAACAGACACAAAAAGAAGCACCAACACTCTTTTTGTTCTCACCTCCATCTGCTCTCCACCACTTGTGCGCTCATTGCAAATTCGCGTAGGCAGATATTCTGCTTTGTTTTTCTACGATGACGAGGGCCAACAGACGGTTGACGCTGCTCTCTTGCTAGCACAAGAAGACAACATTCAGCTGGGAGACGATTGAATCTGGGAGCCAGACCGCCATCAAGCTCGTGCATAGGAGCGGCGGAATCCGTCTTCATGACAACGTTTTTCGACGTGCCTCCATTTCCCAAGCTAGATCTTTCAATTTGAAATTTCTTTGTTCTTATTTTGGTCACATTTGCTTGCCAATCTTAGAACAAAATATTCTTACAAACAGTGCTAGAAAATCATAATTTTTCCAATAAAATCCCTCGTCGTGACCTCACGCAGGTCGTCGCTACCCTTTCCTATGCCAGTATGATCTACCTAATGATCTAGTGGTATTATATATTTTTATCTATATTTCAATCTGTCTTGTTAGCCCCTTTACTTTCTAAAACTTTGATTGTATTCCTTGTATGTGCAGGATGATATAGGGTTGGTTGATATGCTCGTGGTCACGATTTGTTTTCCCGTATTTCTGAAGGAAATGTAATTTCTTTTGCGTCTTATTAGATTTAAATTAATCATTCTAAGTATACACGTGGTCTTACTGCTTTGATTATTATATGTATTATGGATTCCTTCATTCCAGGAGGCAAGGGTACTATTGAAAGAATTTTGAGTTTGCAGAGAAGTCTATGACAACCATTAAGTAGTTATTGTAACCGCTGCAAGAGAAATTGGTCGAAAATAATTAATATATGAAAAAAATCTGCCAAAGATGTATACATATCTTACATGCTTGCTTATGCATCAGGATATCTTCAATGCACATTGTCCGGGTGTTAAAGTGATGAGTTTCTTCAATTCACTTAGCCTTTTATCTCTTCATAATTATCTAGAAAGACTAAAATGAATTAATATTTGAGTTCATAGAATGGTAATATTATCTATACGTAATCCAACTATATGGAATCATAGCCTATGGAATGTAACATCCGGATCCGAATGAACTGAAGCTCCTGTCAAGAAAAAGATGTTGCAGGCAAGTTTGGATCTCCAAAGTGGAGATATTCAAAGGTACATATCACTCTCCTCTCTGTTCTCATTAAAGTCAATGTTGAAGTTTCTAATTCGTTTTTTCCCTTTTTCTGTTGCTGTCCATCAGGTATTTTATCTATTGTTGTATGTTAGATAAAGCCACAAATACCCTCCAAACTTAGAGGATCAAAGGTACAATCTTTCTACCTCCTCTTGCTGCCTTCTATGCATGACTTAGCCTATAAAATTTTCATTACAAAAGTCTTCTAGGTATCTGAGGTTAGGGTATAAAAACCTCATAAATGAAATTATCTTATAAGAAAGTATTGTTCATATCAAACTCACAAATAAGTCAATTTTTGGTGTACTTGAACTTCATACTGGTTACTAGAGAAAAGGCTTTGATGTAATCAACTCCATACGTATAAGAGAATTCTTTTACTGAAAGCCACTCTTTAAGCCAATCAACCTTACCGTAAAGTGTATTCAGTATAGGAAATAACCATCGACAGGAAACAAGAGTGACATTCAAAATAAAGGGCATGAGGTTAGAGGAGCATTCTTTTTATCATTCATGACCTGACTTCAGTTAGAGTTTTGTAATCCCTAGCAAATATGATACTACAAATGATGTGTAAACGGATTTCCCGGATCCAAGAAAGAGCGGGCCTCACATGGAATTTGCATTTCCAATATAAATATAGGTTTTGTTAAAACTATGAAGGGAAGTAAAATACAGTTGGCCTTCCCTCACTTTTTTCATGTGCTATCTTCAGTCCCTTTAATGCTACAATATGCGCAGAATCTTCCACCTAAGATGCTTTCATATTATGTAACATCACATTTAAGTCAAATTTGATGGTCATTTGATTGGGGATTTGTATATATTGTTTTCCAATATGAAACTGCTAGCATTGTTCCATTTTTAGCTGTAACTCGATTCGATGTTTCTCATTTTTCCATTTCTTCATATGCAAATCTTGATGTATCAATTTCCACCAAACACAATATGTTGGTCTGTGCATTACTTCATAGATCAAAGGCTTTGATATGCTCTTGGGATGTGCAATTGGAATGGCTGCAGATAAGGTCGTGACTACGAAGGAGGCGATAGTTGGCGGCGGCAGCAGAGATGAGGAAAATTTCGAACATGACAAGGGTTAGGGACGAAGGCAGGAATTTCTACTTTGGGGGGGGGGGCAAATTATCGAGACTATATAATGAGAAAAATATGGCTATCCCCAGACGGCAGCCAACGAGCTGCCTCTGCCTCATTTTTCTCCAATTTTTTTATTTTTTTTAAAAATTCCATCATATATTTTCATCACTATATCCTTCTAATATGTCATTCCAATTTCGTGAGAAACATAAACTCTTATGCCCTCCATCCAGAATAAGCCGATTACAACAATTCTAAGACCATTAAAATTAAATGTTCTACATGGAGGGCATATGAGTTTCTGTTTCTTATGAAATTGGAATAACATATTTGAGGGATATGGTGATGAAAATATATGGTGGAAATTTTCAAAAATAAAAAATGAAAAATTTGGCGAAAAATGGGGCGACATATGTAATCTATCTTTGTTACTATTTCTCATAATGTTTACAAGTGTATTTCACAAAGATACTTTTGTAAACTTACAGTTCACATAAATATCCCAACAAATATTGTATCGACAAAAAGTTTATTACAAAATTCTTCAAATCAAAATGCACTTTCATTAACACAATGTTAAGTTATACCATTAAAATTAAGATGTTTAAAAAGTAATATTATATCGCTCCTAATGTAGGAATGTAAAGGAGATATATATGTAGAAATTTCATATAATATTGCATATTAGGGGTGTATATGGATCGGATTGGATCGGATTTTAACTTAATTCCTATTCAATCCAACCTTAACGGATTTTAACTTTTTTCAGTCCAGCCCAATCCATCAAATATCCAAATCCAGACCAATCCAACCCATTGGATTACAGGTTGGATCGGATTGGTTCAAATTTTTTTATATTTATGTATTCCATCTCAATTTTTTACCCTCTAATGTTTGTACTTTATCGCACGCTAGCCCTCAACATTTAAATTATGGCTCAAAAAAAATATTAAACAACGAAATAATACATGTCATTAACAATTTAAAAAGGAAGTTATGGTGATGACTTAAAAAAGATCACTATATAGTTATTTTGTTGTTGGGGGTTATGTGTAACATGTAGTTACGTAAAACCTATAAATGTTGCTAATTAGATTATTGCATTCATGTCAAATTATGATTTTTTATTGACAGATTGGAGGGATTAGGGATGCAGACAGACATATGCTGATATGGTTATAGGTGTTCTAGTATCCTTATCTGATTTTAAATACGAATGTGATGCACATAAAGATATTGGCGGATGAAAAATATATTACAATTTCTGCAAAAATGGATATTGATATAAAATGGATATCGATCGCATAGGAATAATACTATAAATACTCTATATATTAGCTTAAATATACATGTATTAGTTGGAATACAAATGATATAAATATTCTAAATGTGCTTATATCATAATAATTATACCAAATATGATAAAAGAAGGTACACAATTATATTATATAAAATTAAAAATAAATGTACAACTATATTTATATATATGGATATACTGATACGAATATAGATTTTTGTTGATATGGATGTGATATCGATGTATGTATACACTTGAAAACGGATATGGATGTGAAAATCTGTATGATGTGGATACAACGACGGATCATATACAGACATATCCATATCTATAAAACTTGTAAATAGGAGATGGGGGAGTCATTATATACAACTTATTATTATTTATAACTAAATATTTATATACAAATCATATTATAATATGAGGAAAGGGAAGCTACAACATGATGTAGCTAACCTTAGCTACATCAGGGGCATTTTCATCTCTTTCTTTTATTTTTTTCGAAAATTCCATGATTTATTTTCATAACTATATCCCTCTAATATGTCATTAAAATTTTGTCAGAAACGGAGACTCCTACGGCCTCCATCCAGACAGACATTTTTTAACGGTCACAGATTTGCTGTATTTACCTGTTCTGGATGGAGGCCGTAGGAGTCTCTGTTTCTGACGAAATTTTAATGACATATTAGAGGGATATAGTTATGAAAATCTATCATGGAATTTTCGAAAAAAAATAAAAGAAAGAGACAAAAATGCCTCTGATGTAGCTAATGTTAGCTACATCATGATGTAGCTTCCCTTTCCTCTTATAATATATATATATATATGTGTGTGTGTGTGTGTGCGCGCGCGCGCGCGTGCGCACGTGAGTGTGTGTTTGAGTAAGAATTAATTGGGAGACGACGGGGCCAAGCCCCCTCCCCCCTTGTCTCCGTCCTTGACAAGGGTAAAGGGGCGCGGTAGAGATGAGGAAAATTTCGAACATGGCAAGGGTAAAGTTTCACATCTTAGCTCTTGTGGCAAGACTAAACTAGAGAAGAGAAGGCTTAATAAAAATACATGGGATATTTATTTGTGGCCAATCACGATGTTGCGGATGTGTGTGTTGATTGTAGCATTACAATATTTCAAGTTGTATTATGACATGTTCTCATATTAAATTTGGTTCCAACAATTGGTTTTTAAATACATTGCATATGTATGCAACAATGTTCATTTTGCTTTTTAGTTGAATTGGGTAAATAAATAACCTTTGCTTTAATAGTTTAGTATATGAAATAATTTAGATTCTTACGTGTGCATAGAACAATAACAAATGTGAACGCATTGAATTTGATACTTATAATTCTTCAACCGAAATCTTCCTAAACATTTTTATGAGAGATAACTCCGGAGGAGATTGTGAATAGTGATGCTTTCCACCACGGATTGAGGTTGTACGACGATAGATGAATGTTTGGCATGGCGAGCGGATCCTCTGCTGGCTAGCAGGGATCTGTTGTAAGTGGGGAGGGTGCCCGAGCCGCTCGATCGAGATCGAGCGGTTCACACAAAATCAGGATTTTTGTGGGTCCTTATCGTGGGAACCGCTCGATCTCGATAGAGCGGCTCGGGCACCCTCCCCACTTACAGCAGATCCCTGCTGGCCAGCAGAGGATCCGCTCCCGTTTGCCATGGGCTTGGCACAATTCCTTTTTTTGTGGTTGAAGGAATCAGGTCCCATTATTTCTCTTTTCTTCTTTGAGGAATCATCAACAACCATTGTCATACACGCTCATATGATATTTATTCACAAATGTGACAATGGATGCAACTCTTTATTACGGTTAAATAAACCATCGATCTCCACAATAGGGATGAAAGCATCGACATATTAATCTTAGATTGTGGTATGTCTTCAATAATGGAGCAGTCATTAGTGAATAGCTAGTCGGTCAGAGCAATTCATGATTAGGTTAGATTTGCAGTCCGAATACTAAAGTTTAGATGTTCACTGTTCAAAACAAACGGCAAGCACCACATGATAGAGACATGGAAGTTCTTAAAATCAAGGTTTTAAAAACCGAACCGGACATCAAACCGCAAGTATCGGTTTTTGATTTTTATGGTCAGACAAATGGAACCGATCGATCGAACTGGTGATGATGTCAACAGTTTATAAAAATCAGAAAAGACCGAACCGTTGTACTGTTGGTTTGGTTCGTATGGTTTAACCGGGTTGAACCGAGTTAGACCGGTAGTATCATACAAATAAATATGAAAAATGCTATATCATATCTTTAGAGGATCTATATACTCGTGTCTTTCGAAATTTTTCCAATAACACTTATACTCCCTTTTTTTTACAATTGTGTGCCCCCTATATTTTTACAAAACGGATAGTAGTGACATTTTGTTAGTACATGTGTACTATTATTGTGGATTTTTTAAGAATATAGGAGCATAAAAGACATTGCTAAATGTTGGGGGTATAAATGTTATTAAAAAAAACTCAAAAAGGGCACTCTTTTGTAAAATTCATATGTGCGTGTCATGCATATAATTAATAAGTTTAAAACTATTTAAAATTTAATTAATAACAAGTGTTTTTAATGTATTACTTCTCGTAGTATAACTATGACAACATATTCTTCCTTTGTTGTTGTTGGAAGTAGACAAACTAATGTAATATGTGAGAAGAGAGGCAATGCTTATATGGAAGGAAGGAAGATGTGACAATGGATCGTTGTCACATGTGGAAGGAGAAGAGATAAATGAGTAATATATTCTAGATTAGAATGAGAGGAGATTATGAATAGTTTTTAAAAGTTTACATTTCATCAATTATCAAAAAATATATTTTTGTCAAAAATGGATGGTTGAACCGGTGGTTTGGTTCAATTGGTTCAACCGGGTTTAACTGGTCCAACCGAGTTTTGACTGGTTTTTATTTTCTGAATAAAAATCAGGTGGTTGGACCGTTTTTATTCCGATTCTTGGTTTAACCGGTTGAACTGGCCGGTTCGATTCGATTTTAAAACCTTGGTTAAAACTTCTTTAGTTAATTATGAAAGAAGAATTTACTAGCAGATGCAGAGATTTTTACTCGCGGAAAATGCTACAAGTTCACAAATGCAGGTACAACAATGTTAAACATCATTCCAATGAAATGTTAGTTTCTTTATCGCTTTAATAGTGCCAACAATGCCAAATCAAATTGGTGAAATAATATTAGAGTGTGAAACCCATGAATACGATTCCTTGTTAAATGTATTCGACGGTAATTAACCCATTTGACTAAAAAAATGCCGAATCACATTATTTTGTCAAACTTAACACATCCATATCCCGGAGAAAACAATGCCCAACACTAATATCGTATTACAACAACATTTGTACAATTTCTAAGCACACACCAATAGCCTGGAGCAAATACAACACACCATATTTAAGTGAATGGCTTCAAATAAATATCAGAAGTAAACCATTATCTCCCTGTAACAATAACATCACCAGCAAAAATTATACAATTACACCTTAATTTTTATGGGTTTTTATCAGACCCTATAAACTTTTTTAATTACCTCTACGATCTTTTGCACAACGTAATTACCCCATCGACTCTAAAAATTACCCCAAGAACTCCCACAGGCTTCAAACAGATTACCCGAAGAGTTCATGGGGTAAGAGTTGGCAAGTTTACGGGGTCGAGGGAGGAATTATGTTGTTTCAAAGGTTGTAGAGGTAATTGACAAAGTTTATAGGGTTTGTCGGGTAAAAATCCCAATTTTTATATGATGGTGTGATGAGATCGACATGGAGGGTTGGCTACATGGCACCTTGGTGCGGATACCTTGACTGCGGTGGCGATCGACGTGCGAGAGATTAAGGGGGCTAGTTGTAGTGGAGAGCTCAACAGTATTGGAGAGCAGTGTGGAAGATGACGAGGGGTATAGATCCATACCCTTCTTGTATATCCCTCTAGCAATTGGTGTTTACAGTTGTACATTCCCTGGTGAAAGGTGTTGAGACTTGTCGCATGTAAGCGAAAGCGACATGACGGCCCGTTTGTTATGCTGGAATAGAGGTGGGAATGGAATCGTCATTCCTATGTCGATTCCATTCCCTTGTTTGATAGGTCATAGTAAGGCATGAATAACGATTACAATGGAAATCGGATTCCCTCATATATGGGAATTGCCATTCCTAGGTACCCCATAGGAATTGAGATTCCATTCCTTACAAATGCTAACAATACATTCTTCTTCAATATTTTTTAATTATTATATTCTTGTTATAAATATATGATTAGCAACATGGATATGCGTTTTTCTTTTTTAGATATTGTTTTGGATAGCGACATGGATATGGATATATGGACACTGACATGATATGTATATATATGCAAAAAATCGGATAAGTTACAAATATATGCATATATGGATACTAACATGGATATGGGATTTTATTGTGGATACAGATATAGATACGATTCAATTCTTTTGGATACGGATACAAATGTGGTTACACGATATTCCAGCAGATACGGATACACATATATAATATCTATTATATGGATAAGATATATCCGATATGATTTGTTTTGCGGATACGGATAGGAACATGGATGTGCTTTTTTTCCAGATATGGATATGGACAAGGATATATAATTTTTTCTAATATGGATATGGATGCAGTTTTTAATATTTTCTAAGACATGCATATTGATTATATTCTAGTGGATACATATATGGACATGGATATGGATTATGATTTTTTTCAGATATAAATATCGATATGGATGAGGATTTTTTGGCGGAAACGAATATGGACATGAAAATAGATTTTTATTTTTTTGTAGCTATAGATATGGATACTGATACAGATACCATTTCTATTTTTTTAGGATATGGATACGGGTTGCATTTTAGTGGATATGTATATGGACACAGATATGTGTTTTTATTTTTTTGCAAATACAGATACCCATAATATTTTCATTTGTTAGGATACGGATACAAATACAATAATAAAATATTCTAGAAGATACATCAATTGCATGGTAATTTCTATTTTAATTCGTCTATTATTTCCTTGTATGAAATATATCAATTATATGAAAAAAAAATAAATTGGAGGATGCCGATTATTTTTTCTATTTAACGAAATATATCAAAGAAATATTATTTTCGTTATATTCTTTTCCCTTTCGAAACATAAGAAAGGAACGTGTCTCATAAGAAATGTTTCAATTCCTAATATGCACCAAATAATGGAATGGAAAAACGCATTCCTTTCCATTCCATTGTCGATTCTATTCTTGTGTTGATTCCATTCCAATGCAATTCCTTTCCAACCAACCAAACAGGCCGAGGGGAACGGGAGCCCTCTCATAGGGAGTGTCTCTTTATCAGGGAAAGTGGAGTCATACCAGCCCTTGGATTCCTCTTGATCCAAGGGTTGTGAGCTTTGGTGCATGCAACTTAGTTACACCATGGTGCAAGCTCCCCATCCTCATATATAGATGGTTGATCCTGTGAGAGCTAAAAACTGTGAAAGCATGAGAGCAGTGAATCTGGATCATTAGATTTTGTCATCTCTTTTCTCATTGATTGCAAGAGGAGAGAGAATAATAGAATCTAGTGATCCAGATTCACTGCTCTCATGCTCTCACAGTTTTTGACTCTCACAGGATCAACCCTCCTCTATATACGCATGCAAGAAATCTATTCTTGAACACCCTCGAAACCCGAATCTTTTCTTGAAAGACCAACATCAAAAGGCAAATCGTCATATGGGATTTTTGAGCTTTAACACGCTCCAATTCCCTCGAGTTCGCGTACAATTCTCGCAAAACATGACCTTAAAATACCAAATCATTAAGAACCTTCAAGAACTTCAAAGCCTTAGCAAAATCTTCAATAAAATATGTCAAAATTATAACCAATTCTTACTTCAGTTATGATTGTCTAAATTATGGTTTCAACTTCTTGAATCACATCTTTATTTGTTATTGCACGCGAATCCAGGCATTCTTTGGTTACATTGACTTAGAAAACTCTAAGATAGAGGAATGGGGTTTATTGTAAAAATCCATTAATTTCTAGATATTTTAATGAAATCGACACTTATTTTATGGGCCAAAGCCATTCAAATATCAAAGCTTCGTAATTCATGCATCTAATTAATGTTAGATCAATATAAATTTATGGGAAAAGGGAAGATATACCGGAGGTGTAGCCAACTAGCTACATCCGATCATTTTTTATTAATTTTTGACTTTTTAAAGGAAACATACCTGTATTTACTTAGTTTATTAAGTGAAATATGTGTTTCAAATTTCATGCAAAACAAACATTCATAACATGCCCAATAGGGTCAATTTTAACAATTCTGACACCGTTCAAATGTGACAGTCTTGATGGAGATATAGAAGTGTCAAATTTAATTGAATTTGACATGAGACCATGGTGATATATTGTGATTTAAATCTCGTAAATTTTATTTCAAAAACACAAAAAAAATCAATGAAAAAAATGGTCGGATGTAACTAGTTGACTACACCCACGAATGCAGCCTCCCTAACCCCTAATTTTATTATCATTATGAAATTTTGTTATGTTGATTCTGATGTTAATGCAGAAGTCATGTCTAATGCTTGATCCTAAAAGTCAACTTTTGATGTGCTTTTGTTAAAATCGAGATAATCATAGATAAATGAACATCAATTAACATAAAGTAAAATATGTTGGATTCTTGTCGTATCAGATCAAGTGACTACATTAGTCACATTATTTACACCCATACACACACAAAACCAAAGCTTCTTTGGATCTCTATCTTACATTTCTTTAAAACCTAAACCAATTCATGGTGAACTAGTTAGATGTATAAGTTCAATTTAGACACATGTTCTTAATCAATACCTTCATGTGGTTTGACGTGGACTCCCAAATTTATTTTTTCAAACTATTTTGTGCCCCTTTGAGATATTGCAATTTCAGTTTTGCCCCTATCTTTTTTTAAATATCAGTTGTGCCCATACCTTCTTGCAAAATTCACAGTTCTGCCCTTCCGTTAAGGTAAAGTGGAGGCATAACTGATATTATGAAAGGGCAGAACTGTGAATTTTGCAAGAAGGTAGGGGCACAACTGATATTTCAAAAAAAGGAGGGGCATAACTGAAATTGCAATATCTCAGAGGAGCACACCTCGTAAAAACCCAAAATTCTACTATGAAAACCACATGTATATTAAACATTAGACCACATGTATATTAAACATTAGAAATTTCATAACACATCTCTTACAAGGCCTAGGGACTCATATAGCTCGTGGTTTTTTTCCTAACCATCAGAGGGTTTCCATATTAAATCCATGCAATTTGATTGGTATTTATATGGTAAAGGCTCAATCAAGGGTTGTCGCTTACAACCTCTAGATTTCTAATGGGACCTTCCACAGTCACAGGGATGAATACAAATACAAATATATTCGTATCCTCGTTCGTCAAATACTGGATATGGATGTTATTTTCTCGTGTTTGGCGAATACGAATACAAATGTTCAACATTCGTCGAATACGAATGCGGGTATAATATCCTCAAATTTGACGAATACAAATGTGAATATATGGATGTGCAAAATTTTGCGGATACGAATAAGAATATTCATTTTTGAAGGATATGAATACGAATACTAATACGAATACGAATATGAATACGAATGGTTCGAATTCTGGATGATACCAATACTTACATGGGTACACAAAGAAGTAAGTTTGGTAAGCTTTCTTTTACTACGCTCCAAGAAAAGTGACCTAAGGCAACGAATAATTTAATATTCGTGGTCATATCTTCCATAGTTAAATATATAACAACGAATATTTTTCGTTGCTTACTTCTTTAAATTCGCAACGAATAATGATATTCGTTGCTATATTCCTCGCAATGAATCATATAACAACGATTATTGGTTGACTTTTTCTCTTTGTTAAATTGACAACGATTATTGTGAATTTTAACAAATAGTCCAACGGAAATATCGTTGTTATATGGACATTTAACAACGAATTTGACATTCGTTGCTAACTACAAGTACAAACTATGATTTAGCAACGAATAATATTCATTGTTATATCTTTAACATCGAAAGATATGACAACGGATATTCAATTATTCGTTGCTTTTGTCTAGTTCCTTGTAGTGCTATTTAATTATATCGTTATGTTTCCTTTTATTATTTAGTTATTTTATACACATATTCATTTTTAAAATATTTAATATACTTTTTATACATTAGAAATTATTATGAACCTAAAATGTTTATACCTTTAAGGTAAATTTGGACATGTATAATACTCATATATTAATTTGTACTCGTTTGTCATATATCTGTATCCAGATTATCAATGTCTGGTATGCATTCTTATTTATATTTTGAGGATATGATTTTACATTTTACACATTCATGTGATATTCGTATTCGTATCAGAATTTTAAAAAAGATAAAGATATAGTAACACATATATTCGTATCCGTATCCGACCGTTTTCATCCCTACTCATACTCGATCATCTTACTGTGATGCAGATGCGATCGCCTGTGTGGATATAGTTTGGATTTATATGCCGACCATACCTTTGTTGAATATTGTTGTCTTGATCAATTGATCTTCACATGTTAATCCATCATTTTTCTATAAGCACTCAACCATTGGTGCTCACCAGTTTCCTTGTGATGAATTACTTGGATACTTGTGATCAATCATGATCGCTGTGCAGTTGTCTGGCCATTTTGTGATCAATTACTTTTCCCTATAAGCTAACCCATTAACAACCCCGAGTTGGATGAATGTTTCGATATAATTATTGAGCTGAACTCGACTTGAGGGGTGGCGCTCAACTCGCGAATTCGACTCAATAACCCATTTTGATTTTATTAGTTTTTTTTACATTTTCATTCCATATGTGCATACACGGTGGATGAATATGAGGAGGAAACAATGCAGCATCAACAAATATTTAGTTGTATGATATCAACTATATATGTATTAATTCCTAACTTCTCTCCAGTTTCCAATTCAATATGATTACAAAAATAATAAAAGTTAAAAAAAACCCATATGGGTCACACCCATCCCTCTCCCAACGCGTGACACTACGTCTCCTCCTCTCTCCTCTCCTCCATCATCTCCCACTGGGTTTCTCCTTAGTGCACAAGCAGCACAACCACTCCCAACAGTCTGTGACTCTACAACTCTCGGTTTCTCCTTCGTACACAAGCAGCACAAACTACCATACCCATACCTCTCTACACTCATGGCGCTACAACGCCTCCTTTCCCATATCCAATCATTATTGTTACTAATGAAATTAATTAATTAGTTCATTGCTTTCCAAAGAAAGTTTACTTATAAGGAATATACAATCAACCTACTACAAACAACCTCATGAGTCAACTCAAACTCGGCGAGAAGTCAACATTATTTCATTGAAGCTTATCGAGTAAGAACTCACGAGTTGAGTCCAAGTCGGGATCAACTCGACTCGTTCAACTCGATCGGCACACCTAAGTCTAATATGAGAACCTAGGTTACTATTTCGAGGAATTATGTAAGTGCATGGTTAACAAAAAATATGGGACAGTTTGGAGGAACATGATGAGTATATGTTTTTCTACCGAACGAAATGAAAGAAAAACTGATTAAAAAGAGAAAGAAATCTACTTGATTCTTCTAATTAGTAATAAACATTTATTCCATCTTCCGCTTATCCACATACATAATTGAATGAGTTTGCAGCAGGCAACCCCTGGCTTACCCCCTATCCCTTAAAATGGATAACCAAAGAAGCCGGTGCTCGTGTACAGGCGAGCCCTATTACAGAATGGTACACAAGTTTTCACCTCAACACAATTTTCACATTGGGCTTTTCCCAGGACGCCTCCTAACTATCTGCTCGATAATCTGTTCACAGATGACTTGACTTCATCATGGTATGAGTATGCTAGAGAGCTCGAATATTTGTCAATGTAGAGACCGAAAAAAGAAACCAGTGGGTCTGCCCTGGATTCATCAATGACAAGCCTCAGATGTCGAGCCGCTACCTCGACAATGCGCAGCAGCCTTTTATACCCAACTGTCGTACCAACTGCGACCGTCCTCCAGTTACCTTCAACCATAGCATCGACATGGAATTTGGCGATGCGCTGACCCATCTGGATAGGTTCTTGAATTTGTATGACGTTGAAGGACAAGTGCGCCTGCAGATCCAGGTGCATCTCCCAAGTAGGTTGGTATTCTTCAGGAGCCCAATAAGTGTATATACCTTCCTGGAGGATATTGATCGCTCCGAATGGCGAATCAACATGGCCCCCACGGGTACTACTTGCAGATACAAGAGCATCCTGGGCCAAGTTTACGGTGAATATGTCCTTTCGAAGTTCGGCAAACTTCTGTAGCACCTGGAGATCTTCCTCTGATATAAGTCCAGAGGAGTTGGGCGGGACATTCAATATCAAAAGGCAGTTTCTGCCAACTGACATGTAGTATATGTCGAGGAGTTCGAATGCCGACTTTGGATGTTCATTCTCATGCCAAAACCATCCCGGTCGTATGGATACATCACACTCTGCCGGAACCCAGTGCTGGCCTTGCGGATCTCCTTCGGTAGAATACCTATGACAAAAATATAAATCATCACAATTTACCACAGCTGGCCTTTAGAAGTGACAATAAAAAACCAAACTAGCAATCATTTTGCAGTACTCAGGTGAATATACAAGCTTCTGTCAATAATCCCCATGCTGTCAAATATGCAAATATATTTATGTATCGCACGCAGAATTAAAAAGCAGCAGGTTTTGCTTTTTGGGTAGCACTTACCAGGGAATGAGGGAAGATAATAAATCGTGAACCAAGATATTCATCTATCATGTCAATTTCCAGTGGGATGCAAAATGACAAGTTTGGATTTCATCATTCATTTGACAAGGGCAACAATTTGATATACATGATAAGAACTAGTTGCTTTCAAAATATATGAAATAAAAGGTTATAAATGCATATAGTGATAGAAGTTTCGTCAAGCATGGTAATAATTTGTAAATGGTCCAATGGTTCATAAATATTTGCAAGTTGTACATTTTATTTGTCGTTTAAGTGCGTCATTAAGTAAAGTAAAATCCAAATGAATTTACATAATTTCGTCATCAGACCCTGTAGCTGAATGAATTCACGCTGATAGTAATCCCTTATACAGAATGCATGACGACCTCATCAAATTATGAGGCATACAAGTCAAAGACGTATTTCGAATAGAAATAAACAGGAAATAGGCTCCTGGAACCCAAAAGCGTACACTTCTCCATCAAGAAAAACAACATCCTCCTTACAGTAAATCCTATTTAGCTTGGTTTCTTTATAGTCACTCAGAATTTGTAAAGACAGTACTCTAAAAAATCTGGAAAGTGTCTTTGGAAAAATGATCAATTTAAGTCTAATCTGACAATAAACAAGTAACATCAGTTTCCAACTATAATGACATGACAAGTAACTGTAATCATTCCCTGGTTTTTCTAATGAACTGGCATCCGTTAGCAGATAGTAAAAAAAAGGTGAAAACTATCAACACTCAATGAAATAGAACAACTGTATAGGTCAATGGAAAAACCGGCCCTTTTGCCCTTCACTCTCCAGATTTTTTTAAGAGAAACATTGATCAAGAGAACAATTTCTCTTTTTGAAAAGAAAATGTAACAAATAAACAGAACTCACTCATAAGTAGTATTGCCAATCATAGAAATGCTCATATTGAATAATGACCAGCAAGTCGAGCCAGCTATCCCAGACTCATCACCAACCCATCGACTGTCCGGGCCTATGTCGGAGAAAATGACAGCACCAGGTTGAAGCTGATGGATGAAGTCGAACCATGTATCAAACAGGTATACTGTTGGTGTCTTATCCTTTCCAGGAGCGCCATCCAGAAACACCTCCTTGATATCCCCATAACTGCCAAAATCATTCAAAGGCAATCCAACCAATTAATAGAGAGTGCTGAAGACAAAATACAGAAAGTAGGTATACAAAGAATATTATCAAAAGAAGGAAACATAAACTGTAGGAAGAGTTGGAAGGATTGAGTTTCTGGACAATTATATATTCTTAGGATCCATTAATTGTGTGGTTTCCATCATCACCTACTTATAGGAAGTTGTGTGTGAGTGGAGCCTATGTATAAGGTCATTTTCTACAGAATTCAGTGGGAAAAAAATAATAGAAGAATCAGACCCCTGGTAGTCCTCCAGCGGAGGAAGGTCCCCACCATGTTACATCACATAAATCCTGGACTTCTTGTTCTTTGATTCTGCATTTATCTCTAATTTATTTTTCAACATAAAGTAAGCAGTAAAAAGCTATCCATTATGAATGAAGAATACTGATTTCAGGAGCAGGAATTTGGTATGTAGTCAGCTTTGATGCAATTACCAAAGGAGCATAAGTACCATCTTTGGTTTTCTTATTGCAAGAAACTAAGTAGCATATATGGAATGGTTCATTAATCCGATGATGCTACTTGAGTATTGATGCAGCGTGGACTCGACATGTAGGGCCGTCTAATTATTTAAATTGTGGTCATTAATTTTATTTACGTTTTTTTAAGTTGTCGCAATTTTAAATAAAGAGATCGTGTGTGATCTCAATTAGTCTTAATTTGAATTTCAAATTTGGTAGTTAGTCGGTTAATTAGTTAGAGTCAGTTTAGGATAATTGGTTGTCGGTTTAAAGTATTTTCTATTCTTGTAATGTCATCCCTCCTATATAAAGGGATGAGGGTCCAATGTTTTAGCAAGTTCAAAATGTGATAAAATAGAGATTTATCTCTCTCTCCTCTCCCCTCTCTCTCCTTCTCCCCGCGTGATCTACACGTGTTCTTCTTCTCCCAAACCCCTCGTATTCCCGACGAGTCTCTTCTCTCTTCCCCTCGCGGTCTACGCGTTTCTTCTTCTCTAACCCCGCGCATCCGGCGTGTCTTCTCTTCTCAACCCTTCCAGTTTCTTCTTCTCAACCCCTCTATTTTCTTCTACCATCGAAAATCCACCGTCAAATCTATTTCTCGCGCCGCGCCGAAATCCATTTTGCATCAAATGGTATCAGAGCATGGCAACCGAATCGTCCCTACGATTCGACGATCCCGTCGCGCATTGGAAGATGCAATATGACTTGAGTTGCATATCTCATGATTCGCGTTCACGCGCACGTCGACACAAGTTCATGAAGCGCCTTATGTCAAGCCTCAAGGTTCAAGCAATTCGTCGGGAGACGAATTTTTTAAAAGCGGAGGAGAGTTGATGCAGCGTGGACTCGACATGTAGGGCCGTCTAATTATTTAAATTGTGGTCATTAATTTTATTTACGTTTTTTTAAGTTGTCGCAATTTTAAATAAAGAGATCGTGTGTGATCTCAATTAGTCTTAA
The DNA here is from genome assembly GCA_037367405.1 of Ottelia alismoides. Taxonomy (NCBI): domain Eukaryota; kingdom Viridiplantae; phylum Streptophyta; class Magnoliopsida; order Alismatales; family Hydrocharitaceae; genus Ottelia; species Ottelia alismoides. Next base: position 55,601 of record JAZKJV010005907.1, on the reverse strand, counting down.
TTTGAATTTCAAATTTGGTAGTTAGTCGGTTAATTAGTTAGAGTCAGTTTAGGATAATTGGTTGTCGGTTTAAAGTATTTTCTATTCTTGTAATGTCATCCCTCCTATATAAAGGGATGAGGGTCCAATGTTTTAGCAAGTTCAAAATGTGATAAAATAGAGATTTATCTCTCTCTCCTCTCCCCTCTCTCTCCTTCTCCCCGCGTGATCTACACGTGTTCTTCTTCTCCCAAACCCCTCGTATTCCCGACGAGTCTCTTCTCTCTTCCTCTCGCGGTCTACGCGTTTCTTCTTCTCTAACCCCGCGCATCCGGCGTGTCTTCTCTTCTCAACCCTTCCAGTTTCTTCTTCTCAACCCCTCTATTTTCTTCTACCATCGAAAATCCACCGTCAAATCTATTTCTCGCGCCGCGCCGAAATCCATTTTGCATCAAGTATGGAAGTTGATTGCATATTAATTTCATTAAATACGACAATGCAAATAAACAAGAGAAAATGATTACACTAGATTTATCTTTCTTGATGATACTGTCTTCTACTTGTGAAGAGGATGGCGCAAACAACAACGCTCAATATTTTTTGTCTTATAAACAATGGGAGGGGTTCACCAACTATAACCCTAAGACTCTGAACTCGTTCTCCAAGACATAACCTAACTGATAATAGCTTTACCATCTTTGCCTCAATTAGTGCTTCCTTCGCCAAAATTTGGCAGCACTTGTAGAGGTTTACGTTATGTCATGATGTACTGTTACGTATTTCCTATTTATCTCATGTACGTCTATGTAATTTACCCAAGGGTTTTCTCTCTATATAAGAGACCCGAGGGCTCTATGGAATAACACAGAAGAGTATCATCGACTCTAACATGGTATCAGAGCCAAAACCCTAATCTAGGGTTTTTGGTTTCCACCTACCAAATTCCCCCTGGCGCCGCCTCTCCACCTGAGGCCCCCAGCCGTCGCCGCCTCTCCACCCGAGGCCCCCAGCCGCCACCGCCTCTCCACCTGAGGCCCCCAGCCACCCCCAGCCGCCGCCTCTCCACCGCGGCAACCCCCCTTCAGCCGCCGTTCATCCCACCCGCGCCGCCCACCAGGCCGTGAGGTCCTCTTCCGCCGAGGCCCTCTCCAGCCGAGCCCCTCCACTGTTGGGGCTGTCGTAACTCTTCTTTGCGCTTCTCTTTCTCGGTCGGCACTTCTTCGCCTATGGGTTCAAGTACATAACGTCTACATATGCACTTGAATCCGATCCAATCTTTGTAGACAAACGTTCATTTGTCTATCATCCTACGGTCTCTTCTCCGGCATCATGTCAGATCAAAAGATTGATATGCCCTCCATAGGTGCCTTTAAAGGTTCGGCACCAATCGTCAAAATGGATGGGACGAACTACGAACTCTGGGCTATGCAGTTCCTGAGTCTTATGAAGTCATGTGGTAAGAAGCATATTCTTACCGAGGATGAGCCGGCAGAAAAGACGGGGATATATGCCTCATGGGAGGCTGATGATGCGTATGCCAAGGTTTGGCTGTCAGGAACGCTCACGATGGAGATAGCCAATGACGTCCTTCATCAACCCACCGCCAAGGCGATGTGGGATATTCTGGCTACTACATATTCTCAAGTGCGGAACGAGACAAAGATGCTACAGTTGCAGCATGATATTTTTACCACGAAGCAAAATGGGTGGCCTCTTCATTCTCTGTACACGTCCCTTCGTGGAATGTTCGAGAAATTATATAGCACCATCCCGCTCACAGCCACCCCCCAACAGCAGAAGACGTTCCGCAACGCCACTATGGTAGGCGTATTACTTGCTGCCCTTGACCCAGAGTACGAGGCAACCCGCTCTCAGATCCTCGCCGATGCCACTATTCCTCCGATGGAAGAAGTCTACAGGAGGCTCAGTCATATCTCAGTTCCCTCCAGTGCAGCGACTCCACCTCCTTCGGCAATGGCGGTCTCCAGAGGACGAGGTAGTTCGTCTTCATTTCGTGGCAGAGGAAGTGGTGGTCGTGGACGTTGAGGTCGTGTGCGGTCGACGTGCTCATTTTGTCGTCGTACTGGTCATTCTGAGGATACATGCTATTCCAAGCATGGATTCCCTCCTTCTGCACATGTCGCTGATTATGTTCAGGGTCCACCAGCATCTACTCCAGATCACAAGTTCGAGGAGCTAGTAGCACGGCTTCGTGATATTATGCCACAGGCCCACAGTCATCATCAGAGGGTGCTGATACATCCGACGTTGCGGCTTCTGCGTCAGCTAGTACATCTGCTACTGCCAATACCTCAGGTAGTACTTCTGCCTCCTATCATAATCATGATCTCTCAGGTTGGATTTTTGACTCTGGAGCCACCCATCATCTCTGTCGTGATAGAGATAACCTGCAGTCCTATAGAGCTATTCAGTCTGGTCGCTCCATACTCATAGATGATGGCACTCATTCCCCTATTATCGGTCAGGGGGAGACTATTTTGTTGCCCTCTATGCACTTACAGAATGTTCAACATGCACCAGAGTTCTCCATGAATTTATTATCAATTAGTCAGATTACAAAAGATTTGCACTGTCGTGCTATATTTGATCCATCTTCTGTTATTTTTCAGGACATACTAACGGGCAGGGTGATTGGTTGTGGCTCTGAGCACAATGGCCTCTATCGTCTAGTACGGAACTCCTACGCTGGCGTATCACTACACTCTCAGGGTTCCGTTTCTCCGTATACATGGCATCTTCGCTTTGGTCACCTGCCGCTACAGAAAATGCGTCACCTCCTGCCTCAGATCTCTCCGAATTCGTCATTTCGTTGCGAATCGTGTCAGTTAGGGAAGCACCATCGGTCTAGCTTCCCTAGTTGTCAGAGTCGTGCAGTCTCTCCCCATTTGAGTTATTTCATATAGATATTTGGGTCCGAGTCGTGACCCAGATCATCAGGGGCACATGTTTTATCTTGTTGTGGTTGATGATTTCTCTCGAGTGTCTTGGACTTTTCTTCTTAAAAATAAATCAGAAGCAGGAAGTGTTATCCAAAATCTTATCAATGAAGTGCAAAATGTTTTTCATCTACTGTTAAGTATGTGCGTACTGATAATGCATTGGAGTTCTGCACTCGTTCTCTTGCTCGATTTCTTTCCTCTAAGGGCATTATCCACCAAACCACATGTGCATACACATCTCAACAAAATGGTGTTACAGAATGGAAACATCGACACTTTCTTGATATTACTCGCACATTACTTATTCAGAGTTGTGCCCCCTTAGCCTTTTGGGGAGATGCTATTCTTACAGCATGCTATCTGGTCAATCGCATGCCCTCTACTGTTCTTAGGGAAAAGGCACCTATCTCTGTTCTCTTTCCTGACAAGAACTTGTTTTCACTTACACCTCGTGTCTTTGGGACAGTCGCTTTCGTTCACCGCTTGTCTCCAGGACTTGACAAGCTCTCTCCTAGAGCTGTCAAGTGTGTTTTTGTAGGCTACTCGAGGACACAGAAAGGATATCGTTGCTATGACCCCATTCATGACAAGTATTATGTGAGTGATGATGTTACATTTTTCGAACCAGTTATGTACTTCTCCCCTGCAGGTGACAGATTGGTTTCCTCCACACAAACGGATACTAATGTCTATGTGCCACCACCTCCAAACCTGGGTCAATCCGAGTGTACATGCAACAGCCACCGGGGTTTGCTGCTGAGGGGGAGACTCAGATGGTGTGCAGACTTCATAAGGCTATCTATGGCCTTAAACAGAGTCCACGGACATGGTTCCGGAAGCTTTCCCAGCTGATTGAACGACATGGGTTCAAGAGATCAAATGCGGACCATTCATTGTTCATCCAGAAGACTCCTAGAGGTACGGTTGTCGTCATGGTATATGTTGATGACATTCTGATTACAGGAGATGATGCTCAGGGAATTGAGATGACCAAATCTCCGTTGGGAAGTCAGTTTATTACGAAGATCTAGGCACGATACGATATTTTCTGGGGATAGAGTTTGCAAGAAATGCGCAAGGAATGGTAATGACTCAAAGAAAATATGTCACAGACTTGCTAGTTGAGACAAGAATGGTTGGATGCAGACCGTCGAGCACGCCTATGGACCCAAGCATGAAGCTGTACGACAATGATACCGAAGAGGTGGACAAAAGAAGATACATAGAGATGGTGGGTAAGCTCCTATACATTACCATAACTCGACCGGATATTGCCTTTGCAGTAAACCGGGTGAGTCAATTAATGGAGCAACCTAGGCAAGTTCATATGGATGCCTTGTATATGATATTGAGATATCTGAAGTCTTCCCCAGGCACAGGGTTGCTATTTAGAAAAGATACAGATCTGTCTATTTCAGCTTGTGCAGATGCAGACTATGCAGGATGTCCAACGGATCGTAAATCTACTTCTAGATTTGCCATCTTCATAGGAAGCTCTTTGGTTTCTTGGAAAAGCAAGAAACAGACTGTTGTGGCGAGATCCAGTGCTGAATCCGAATACAGAGCCATGGCACAAGCAAGCGTAGAAATGATGTGGGTTCGAGCGGTCTTAGAAGATTTGAATATAAATGTCTCCTTGCCCATGAATCTTCAATGTGACAACCAGGCAGCATTGTTCATTGCCAATAATCCAGCTTTTCATGAAAGAACAAAGCACATTGAGGTAGATTGTCACTATACTAGAGACATGATCCAGAAGGGCTTGATTTCCACCTCACACGTCAGTTCAGAGGACCAGACTGCTGATATATTTACCAAGCCATTGCTCAGAGGACCTTTCCAGAGATGTTCTTCCAAGCTGAGCATGATTGATATCTATGCTCCATCTTGAGGGGGAGTGTAGAGGTTTACGTTATGTCATGATGTACTGTTACGTATTTCCTATTTATCTCATGTACGTCTATGTAATTTACCCAAGGGTTTTCTCTCTATATAAGAGACCCGAGGACTCTATGGAATAACACAGAAGAGTATCATCGACTCTAACAGCACTGAATGTCAAAATTTTAAAAAACCAACTAAATGTCAAAGTTAAAAAAGAACTAACTATGTCCCACTACTCTGAATCGAGGGAATTCATGTTCACATATGCCTTCCTCTTTTGCCTCTAAACGTCACCCTTCGCCCTTGCACCAAGGTGCATGTAATTTTACATGCACCGGGGCTTATATCTTCCATAATTTTTTATTTTTTTTGAAAAATATCACCATGTATATTCATCTATATATCCATCCAATATGCCATTCGAATTTCGTCAGAAATAGAGACTCCTATGCCCTCCATCTAGAACAGGTTGATTACAACAATTCTAAGACCGTTAAAATTACCTGTTCTAGATGGAGGTCATAAGAGTCTCTGTTTCTGATGAAATTCGAATAGCATATTGGAGGGATATATAGATGATTATATATGGTGGTATTTTTCAAAAAAATAAAAAATGTGGAAGATATAAGTCCCGATGCATGTAAAATTACATGCACCTTGGTGCAAGCTCCCCATCCTCATATTCTATTACCTCTAAGTTGAACTTCACAAATTGGGTTCAGGTATGGATCTCATTTGGGCACATAAGCTATCACTGACAACGACTTTAAATGAAGTGGTATCAGAAGGCATGCTCCATTCCTTGAATGTAGTTGGGTCAGAGGTGTGATGTTGAGTGGGCTAAGGGGTGATAAACTAAATAGTCGTCTATTTCCACATTTTTTGGTCTGGCCTCTCCAGCATGTTTTTTAAAGAAAAAAATGGCGACCAATTTAACTATTAAAATGAAATAATGGAGATTAAAAGACCATTTCAATCTCTTATCGATAAGTGGATGGAAAATGATGTTGAAAAATAAATAGTAAATCAAACCTTAATTATTATTAAAACCATAAGATCGCCTTCAACGTTAGCAATCATGAGAATACTGCATATATAAAAAAGGATATTTATACAAATAAGACGTATGCGAGTAAAGAAGTTAGTCCAAAAGAGATTGCAACGGAAGTTGTGGATTGATAGTTGGAATATTGGCACTTTGACTGGAAAATTGATGAAGATAGTGGATACGATGGAAAGAAGGAAGATTCATATACTATGTCTTCAAGAGACTAAATGGGTTGGAGAGAAAGCAAGGGAGATCGAGAAGTCAGGCTTTAAACTTTGGTATTCAGGTAAAGATAAGGGTAGAAACGGTGTTGGAGTGGTTGTTCATAAGGATTTGACGGATTGTGTGGTTGAGGTGCAAAGATTCGGGGATCGGATTATTTTGCTAAAATTGGTGCTTGAAGAAGAAATTCTGAATATAATCTCAGTTTATGCACCGCAAATTGGTTTAGATGAAAGGACTAAACAAGCTTTTTGGGAGGATCTAGATACGATTTTACAAGGAATCCCACAAAGAGAGATGATTTGCATAGATGGAGATCTTAATGGACATGTGGGAAAAAATGCTTCAGGGTATGCTAGTGTTCATGGTGGACATGGTTTTGGGGATAGAAATGAAGAGGGAAAAGTCATCTTGGATTTTGTAATGGCATATGATCATTTCATAGCAAACACTCTCTTCAAGAAGAGGGAGGAGCATTTAATTACTTATAAGAGTGGCCCGACGAGAACACAGATAGATTACTTTGCGTTAAGGAGAAGAGATCGGTTGTGTTATAAAGACTGCAAAGTAATCCCAGGAGAGAGTTTGACAACCCAACATCGCTTGTTAGTCTTGGATGTACAAATAAAAGGGTTGGTAAAGAAAATGAGAGTTCCTAAGATCACTAGAACTAGAGGGTGGAATCTTCCACTGAAGCAATCGAGCTTCAGGGAGAAGGTTTTAGAAGATTTATCTTGGGATTGTAGTGGAAGTACAAACGAGATGTGGGAGGCAGTAGCATCTTGTATCTGAAAGGTAGCCAAAGAGATGCTAGGCAAGTCAAAGGGAGGAGCCCCAAGTCAAAAGGAGGCTTGGTGGTGGAGTGAAGGGGTGCAAGAGAAGCTAAAAATTAAAAGAGCATGCTTTAAAGCTATGTCTAAGGATAGAACCGAGGAAACTGTCACAAATTACAAAATAGCAAAGAAGGAAGCAAAGAAGGCTGTAAGCGAAGCTAAGTCGAAAGCTTATGAAGTTTTGTATAAAAATCTCGACTCTAAGGAGGGCCAGAAGGATATATTCAGGTTGGCCAAAGCAAGAGAAAGAAAAACCAAAGACCTTTCTCAAGTGAGATGTATTAAGGACGAGGAAGGTCACGTGCTTGTTACTCAGAAGGATATAGAGACTAGATGGGAGCAATACTTCCATAAACTTTTTATTTGGGAAGGAAATAGAGAGATCACTCTGGGTGATCTAGCTAGTAGTGAAAGTTACTTGAATCGTGCAAGCTATAGACAGATTCAAAGAATGGAAGTAGAGGAGGCTTTGAAGGTTATGAGACCTGGGAAAGGTGTAGGACCGGATGATATCCCCGTAGAAGTATGAAAAGTTTTAGGTGAGCGCGGTTTGACTTGGCTTACGAATCTGTTCAATGTTATTTGGCGAAGCAAGAAAATGCCTGAAGATTGGAGGAGTATCGTGGTGCCTCTTTATAAAAATAAAGGAGACATTCAAAATTGTTCAAATTATAGAGGTATCAAGCTGATGAGTCACACTATGAAAATTTGGGAACGTGTGATTGAGAGAAGGTTGAGGCAAGTTTCCAATGTCAAAGAAAACCAATTCGGATTCATGCCAGATCGCTCAACTATTGAAGCCATCCATTTGTTGAGGAGAACAATGAAGATTTATAGAGCTAAAAGGAAGAACCTCCATATGATCTTTATTGATTTGGAGAAGACTTATGATTCTGTCCCACGAGAGATATTTTGGAGAGTTTTGGAGAAGAGACAAGTGCCTGTCCTATGCATTAACCTCATAAAGGACATGTATGATAGTGCTTTATTTTGTGTAAGGACACCGTCTAGGAAGACTGGATATTTTAACATCAACATTAGTTTACATCAAGGTTCAACTTGGAGTCCATTTCTTTTTACTTTGATTATGGACAAGTTGACAAGTCACATTCAGGATGAGTTACCTTGGTGTATGTTATTTGCTGATGATATTGTGTTGATTGACGAGACTAGAGATGGAGTAAATGAGAAGCTCGAGGTCTAGAGACATGAGTTGGAGAGTAAAGGTTTTCGTATAAGTAGGGCTAAAACAAAATATATAGAGTGCACCTTTTATGGAAGCAATGGTGAAGGAATTGGGGTGAAGATTGGTGATGATAATATTCAGAAGAGAGATTCTTTTAGATATCTGGGATCTATTTTGCAACATGATGGGGAAATTGATGGAGATGTTACTAATAGAATAAATGCAGGCTGGCTAAAGTGGAGGGGAGCCTATGATGTTCTCTGTGATAAGAAAATTCCTTTAAAAATTAAAGGAAAGTTTTACAGAGCAGCCGTGAGACCTGCTATGCTCTATGGATCTGAATGTTGGCCTGTGAACCATAGACATGTGCAGATAATGGCTGTAGCAGAAATGAAAATGCTAAGGTGGATGTGTGGACACACACGTAAAGATCGGATTCGGAATGATACAATCAGAAAGAAAGTTGGTGTTGCTCCGATCGAGGATAAGATGTGAGAAAACCGCTTAAGATGGTTTGATCATTTGCAAAGAAGATCAGCTGATGCAGCAGTTAGGAGATGCGAGTGTTGGGATGTTGAGCCGGCTAAGAGAGGGCGGGGATGGCCCAAGAAGTGTTGGAAAGAGACCATACGAAGGGATCTTTGTTTTGTGTATATAAGCCCGGGATTGACCCAAGATAGATCTGAATGGAGGCAAAGAATTCATGTAGCCGACCCTACTTAATTGTGGGAAAAGACTTTGTTGTTGTTGTTATAAAAATAAAAATGATGAAAGGGACATGTAAAGTAAATAACCGAAGACTTTTATTTTCCCTCACAATCCATCCAATTCAGGAGAGAAGGAAACACTCTAATTACTCTTTTAATCCATCTACATTATACCTTTTCCCCTTGGATTTCCTCCCACCGCTCCCCCTCCCTTTCTTTTTTTGAATCCTCTCTACTTATTTATCTATCCAAATGCAGCAACTCAGCCCTCTCCTCTCTCCAGCTAATGTTTGGGATTCAACTTGTACCCCTCTCCCTTCATCTGATCATTAATGAAATTAGGTTGAAGGAATGTATAAAATGAAAGATAAAGGTGGATTCACGCTCCATTGGATAATAAATTGACCATTTTTAAAATTCTCCACTCCCTCTCTTATAACAGATGAAATAGATTGGAGGTAGGTATTATCATTTTTTAACTCAAGTACAAAATGTGAAATACAATTTTCATATGAATGTACAGATTGAGGAACCACACCCTCAAAATATGGATATGGATACAAAGTGGATCTTCACGATCCGAATACAGGTGTTTAATAGATAAACAGAATTATCCCTCGAATGCCAAACACTGGTAACGTACATAATAAAAAGCACATGAAAATTGATAACTCTAGGTTGCAACTAGTAGAGTGCAATGCTACACTCTATGATGGAATTTGGAGGGAGAATTTCTTAACATAGTTAGTTGTCACTTGTCAACATCATGCAAGTAAATATACATGTAAGCAGGGCCGTCCCTGACATTTCATGGGCACTAGGCAAAAGAGAAGAAAAGGGCCCTTAAAACAACCAATAAAATAATAGTTATGGAAAAAATAATCAAATCATCAGTTTTTTTATTTGACAGTGGTAATCAGGCCAAGCTGATGGTTTCTATTAACAGTCCAAGATCCAAACTTATATATGTTAATAAAATAACTTCTCAATCACAACTAGCAATAATCTTGAAACCTAAATTAAATAATAAAGATTTAGTTTTACAAAAAAACAAAATAAGTTACCTAAAAAGATTGTTTGATGGTTATTCACAATCCAACCATAAAATATTCTTAACACAAATATAAAACTGACTATAATGACAATTAAAACGTTGAAAAAGGAAACGTATGTCATGTGATTGAGCAATGAGAGATGAATTTTTTTGTAAAAAAGATAACAATTCAAGTGGTTAATGCCACATTCCCAAGCCCCTGCAATGTGCAATAAATTTCAATTTTGTAATTTCTTAGAAAAAGATAAGAGATGATTTACAATTATACAAATATGGTGAGTAGATGTGTGAATCCAAAAAATAATCGTGATTTGTGGATCTAAGGGAAAAAATTACAATGCACAAATATAAAAAATACTATTAACTGAGACCGTGATTTGTGGGTGCCCAACAACAACAACTAGTCATAAATTGAAGCAGGAGAAATTACAACAGTGACAGAAATCGCAAATCACTAGAGGAGGAGGTCATATTTGTCTCCGAAGGACACTTTTAAGTTCAATGTGAGGTTTTAACTTTTAAGATATCAACGTGGCAATGGGGAACCCAAAGGCTTTTTAGGCATTTAGGAATATGAAGAGTTAAATGACACGTGCAAATATAAATAATTAATGCACTTGTGTAGCCATTTAGACATTGGATTGGTATTTGATAGGGATGAAAACGAATACGGATATATCTAAATATCCTCTTACAGTATTCGAAAAATTACCAGATACGGATATCCGTATCCAAATATTAATCGAATACGGATCGGATATGGATATGAATTGTAAAAATTTTTCGGATATAGATGCATATATTGTAATGGTTTGAATATCCGGATCCGGATATCAGAATAAAATATTCAATATTATTTTATATATTAGTTAATATAATACAAGACACAACCCTATGTTATTATATTAGTATTATATAATATATAATACAATATATCAATGATACTAATAAACTTCTGTTTATTGAGGGATGGACACGAACAAAAGTTACGAAACTATATCCCCCCTTTTGCTTTTGGTTAAGAACGCATGTCACCTCGACGATCCCTTTTGTCACGATGCAACTTATTTATATTTCATTACCAATTTTTAAAATCATTGTAAACTTTGATTAAATATCAATTCGTATTCGTATGTTATCATTAATAGACCCGTATTTGGATTCCATGTTTATTGGATTCATATTTGGAGTCACTCTTTCATTGGTTCATATTTGGATTAGCTCTTTATTTAGTCCGTATACGAGTTCGCTCTTTATTCGATGCATATTCGGATTCGATAAATATCAGGTTCGTATCAGTACCTGTATTTTTAAGGATACGATTTCCTTAATGCATATACGTATCATATCCGTATTTGTATTTGATAGAGATGAAGCGAATATGGATACAGAAATAGGCATATCTGATCCGTATCCTGTCCATTTCCATCCCTAGTATTTGAAATAAAAATTAATTATATGTAGCCAATTTAAAGATGGACCCCCAAAATTGGGGGGCCCTGGGCCATTGCACCTCCGGACTAGGCTCAGGGACGGCCCTGCATGTAAGTATTTATATATTACAAAAAAACACGAATTTCCTTAAGATATCCGCTTTCATTTACTTCCAAATTCGTATTCATAATTGCACTTGTCAATATATATAAAGTATAATATTCGGTATTCCTCCTATGCAAAATTTGAATATCTTCTACATTAATATATGTCAAACTTAGACGAGAATATCGATATCCACTTCAAAATAATTGCAAATAGAAATACATGTCCGCATTCAAAATCCAATAACACAATTAGAAACTATTTGGTATCAAAACTCCAAAGAAGTGACGACTTGGATAATTTCCTCACCGAGTGAGCAGCTCCCCCATCTGCCCCAAATAGAACTGGTTGTACCCAACGGTGTCCCCGTACGTCTCCTCGTGGCGGTCCCACGGCGAGAGATAGATCCCCATCCCGACCCCGATCTCCCGCGCGGCCTCTGCGAGCTCCCCGACCACGTCCCCGCGGCCGTCCCTCCAGGGGCTGGACGCCACGGAGTGGCTCGTGTAGGCCGAGGGCCACAGGCAGAAGCCGTCGTGGTGCTTCGCGGTGAGGACGACGCGGGAGAAGCCCGAGGAGGCAGCGGAGAGGGCCCACTGGCGCGCATCGAGGGCGCGCGGGCGGAAGAGGGAGGGGGGCTCGTGACCGGAGCCCCACTCGGAGTCCGTGAAGGTGTTGATGCCGAAGTGGAGGAAGAGGGCCATCTCTCCCAGCTGCCATTGGAGCTGCGGGGAGGTGGGGAGAGGTGGGAGGGGGAGGGGCGGCGGAGGGGGGAGGGCGGAGGAGAGGGAGTTGGGGAGGAGGAGAAAGAGGACCAGGAGGAGCATGGTATGGGGGAGTGCAGGTGGAGGGGAAGAGGAAGAGTCAACATGATTGTATTGATGTATGTAAACCCTATTAGACTGTCATCCGCATCCTATCTTGACCGTCCGATCCCGATCGAACGATCCACTGTAATATAGCACCTGCTTGGAATCAAGTATCAACTTTGTTAGAAATATCATATGCTTGTATGTTTTTTTGGATTTGGTTTTTATCAGTTGTGCCCCTCAGAGATATTGCAAGTTCAATTTTGCCAATTCCTTTTTTGGAATATCAGTTATGCCCCTACCTTCTTGCAAAATTCACAGTCTGTCCTTCTGTTAAGGTAAAGTAGGAGCATAACTGATATTACAAAGGGACAGAACTGTGAATTTTTCAAGAAGGTAGGGGCACAACTGACATTTCAAAAAAGAGAGGGGTATAACGGAAATTGCAATATCTCAAAGGGGCACAACTTATAAAAACCTTTTTTTATATAAGTGGTGGTATATTGATAGAGTTAAATAGAACTACACGTATATGATAAGGTGAAATAGGATATGATATCTTTCAAATGAGACGTGGTCCTTCTATTTCAAAGGAAGGCCAACGATCCCATCCATTCGTAATTAATCGGACGGTTATTAAAAAATATATGTTTATAATATTATTTAATTAACAAAAAACCTATTTTAGTCATTATCCATCATCTAAATATAGTATACAATCACCTAAAATATCTTCTCATTAATTACTCTCTCATAATTATCATTAATGTTGCCTCTCTCTCTCTCCTAATTTGTCATTCACGTCACCAATCCTCTATAGTTATACTATTCTTCTCGTTGATGGATGCCGTTGTTTTTGTTTAATTGCAAGATTCGATTCGTGCTTCATGGTCTCCTCGTAGGTTGAACTCCTCCATACCTTTGCTTAATATGCGCTTCGTGTTCTAATCAAAGTTGAATCCGATGTTATTTTCAGGATATGGTTTGATTTTTAGGTGTTGTTGCACATGTTCTTCTCTGTCTCACCTTGGTCCCTGTCTCTTTGTGCTACATGTTTTAGATTTTTCATATACATGTTGTTAAATATTTGGACCCGAGCGATCTGCCAAAGAGAAGTAGGGACACACACACAGAGAGAGAGAGAGAGAGAGAGAGAGATGGAGACCGTATGTGTGACCGACTGCAGCGGCTTCATCGGCTCCTTCCTCGTCCGCCTCATCATCTCCCACGACGGAGACGGTATGTGTTGATAAATTTCTCTTTTTTTGTCTTGACATCTGAATATTATTATGTCTGCGACATCCAAGGAGGGGACGACACACGCCCTCTGGTGATCGACGACAAGGTCGAAGTTGCGATGCTTCTCGAGCGGTGATGGATCGATCTTCAGGAATAGCGGCCAGTGGCAATGATGGCGTGTGTATCATGTTGCTACAACCAGTCCTGGATGAAGAATGATTCTCAGTTTGATACAATATTGATGTGTATTATACAATATTAATGTGTATTATACATTTTTTATATGTATTATACATATTTGTGATGTATTTGTACAAATCAATTGGTTGCGAATGAAAATTGAAATTTTTACATATCTTGTACATTTGATGTGCATTACACATTTTGGATGTGCATTGTTCATTTTAAATGTATTTTATACAAATTTGGTTTGTATATTCGCATCAATTAAGCATGAATGACTACCTTAATTTTTACAAAAAAACTATACAAATATTATTATACAAAGAACCATACAATCGCTACAAAGAACCACACATTAATTACTAACATGAATTGTATTTTACAAAGAATCATGCAAAATTTATAAATAGCGGATGACTTTTTGAATAAACAATGGATTCTACAAAAAGTATATAGTCGTTACAAAAAGAATATTGAATTCTAAAAAAAAATGTGTGAAGATACAAACATATGCCCCAGATAATATTGCCCATCACAAAACTAGATATTTTTTAAATATGGTATTGCGAAAAATACCAAAATAAAACTAGCTAAATTTAGTATTTCAGAATATTAATTAGCGTACATAATTAATGCAAAAGTTGATGACCAAAATACCCTTTTGGGCAACAAAATTGAAGGTGCCGTTGGATTTGAATCCGATGACCCAGATCGCTGGCCTTCCATAGGGATGGAAGGACCACATCTCATTTGAAAGGCCCCCAGGTGAAATATATTAAATATTCTTAACAAGTATTTCACAAAATAAAGGTAAGCTAACTAGTAGGAAAAAAGCGATTTAATCAAATATAATAAGGTGAAATGTATTAATAAGGCTTAATAAGTATTCAAGCAATAATATTAAAAGTAATATGTAAAAAAACATAGATACAATGACTAGCATGACAAAGTGAAATAACCATATAGAACAAAAGTAAAATATATTAATTGGGCTTAACCATTCTATGCAATATTATCAAAAGTAACATGTTCGACCCAACCCTTGGCATTCATTTAAGAGGCATAGTTGAAATACATTAGAATCATTTACATCATGATGGTTGTAGAAAAAAAATGACATTTTATTACTTAAAGCAATGAGTACACCAATCATGATAGATGCATTTCATTACTAGTAACAAACATTTCATTACTAGTAACATATATTATATAGTCAATTGATCTCATATATAGTCGACTTACAACTCGTGTAAGTCACCTTACTCAGGTTCTAGGGCACCACTCATCACTTTATTGATTTAGAGTAAGGATTAATCAACTTAGGGCATGTTAGTCTACTCTAAACTTGCGTTAAGTTGATAAACATGTCCCAAAGCCCATGAAAGTAGATGATAGACTTATACAATAATCAACTTAAGGTCAAGTTGATTGACTATCAGTTGAGTTTAATTGATTAAAAAGTCCATGCTGTCACAAATAACATCTTAGTCGACTCAAAGCTTAACCAAACCATCTAATGAGGGTCTTAGTTGACTTACATAGAGTTAGTCGACCACGGGGAAAACACGACTAAAAACACAAAGTAGTCGACTCACATGAGGTCCTAGTCGACTAATTTTAGGTTGGTCGACTTTTCCTTATTCATAGAGTTGTGTAACTTTAGTCTATATCTATATTAAGATCAATGAAGATCAAGTCAATCCCAAGGAAAAACAAGATTGGAAGCACAAGTCCAAGGTCAAGTTTAAGGATCAAGATTTAGGAGAGAGAAGGATGTCAAGCTTTAGGAACTCAAACTTAAGAAGAAGAACCCTCATTAGAGTTAAAGAAGACTTAGAAGATCGAGTAAAAGAATTTAACAAAATCAAGATAACTAATCATGTAATCTCCTGCTAGTGTTTAGAAGCATGTAAAACCTCAAGAATCACGCATATAAATATTCAAATAAGAATCTGATATTTAATCAGATTACTAATTGACCAATTGTTTAGAATCCTTTATCACTTGAATAATGCAAACCCTAGTCGATTAATCAAAAACCAAAGTCCAATCCTTTTGTTTGAACCTTTTCAATCAACTCAAATCCTCCACCAATCAACTCAAATATTTTCGGTCAATTGATCCAAATTTCTCATTTACCAATTGATTTTTTTAAATCGATTAAAATTATTCAGTCGACTACTTATGTGTATTCTAGACATTTCTTTCTTAAATGTTGCCTGTTACAATCTAAATTCACTTAAAATCTACAAATGGGTACTTAACTATATACGCCTACAAACATGATCCCATACAACACACCTTCTCATTATGCAAGTGAAGTTTTCATTAGCTCTCATTCCCATCTTTGTGAGAGCGTTTCTGAGCAATATTTCACTCTCTAATCCACTCGAGCGACTTTGATGCTCCAATTATCGTCTTGCGAGCATACTCTTATTTGTATATGATCATTCTTTATTACATTGCATTGTGTTATTTTATTTATATTAAGGTTGCATTAGAAAAATTGTACAATTGAACAAGTTGTAACAATATCCGATTTGTGGGAGCCCATCTTCCCCTGGTGAAGTGAAGTTCACTCTAATGTGATTAAAGTCGCGTTGTATCATATTTGGCTTGCCCACATAAGATTGTGGTTAGTGGAGAGGATTGAAGGTCTGACTAGCTGGAATCTTAAGTAAGGAGATTCAGGTCATGGTTTTTAACTAAGAGAATTTCGCATTAAAAATTCGATGTCACATGTTGTTTCTTAATTCTTATTGTGTCTGAAAATATTGCACGTAAATTTTTTCATGTTTGATATTATTGTATTTTCAACTATCAATACAATTCAATTCGATAAGAAAATAACACTAAACATCAGACCCTAGCTCATGCATATAACATATAACATAACAATCCGATGCACACACGAAAGAGAACGTAGTGGCTCGTCCCTCATTTTTTTAACAGGATGAACTTTGCAAGTTGGAAGATCAAGATGTCTATCTTTGTCTAGTCGACATGATTTGTAATTTGGAATATGATTTGGGAGGAGTTTCAATGTATATAAGAAAAGGAGACTAGACACACTAACACATAAATGTGAAAAATGGTGATGAACTCAAAGGTGGTGAATGCCTTATATTATGCTCATGAAAAATTGAATTTGATATTATATAACATCTAAATACATCACATGAAATCTATGTGATTGAAAACTAGTTTCACATATAAAAAATAATTAATCTCATTTTAGAATGATTCCCATTGATTCCGAAACACTCAAAATGTATACTGGAGAAAATATCAAGGATATAAACATGTGATTCACTATGATGATGAACCAACTACGAAATTTAGGAAGAGTTTTCTTGCTTGGAGAACTTGCAAGTTATCACTATCTTACTCCTGTCGAGTGGGAACATAAGGGGAATGCATAAAAGAGTCTGCTAACAACAACACACACTTGTTGGAGGATATCATATGCAATCTTCTGGCTTATGAAACGAAGCTGGAAAATAAGAAGAAAGAGGAAGAAAAGATATCCTTCATCGGCAATAAAAGTGTAAAAAAGAATACTATTCACGACAACAGTGATGGCATGACTTTCATTACCGAAAAATTCAAAACATTTCTTAAAATGCAGACGAAGGGAAATAAAGAAACAAAATGCTCTCATTGCAACAAGCTAGGGAATCTAAAGAAGGATTGTCCAATGTTAAAGGACTGTAAAAATCAAGACAATGAGAAGAAAGATATGTAATCAACTTGGTAATGACTGAAGAAGTGATGGCGAAGAAGAAGACGAAGAGTGTATATCATTAATCGGGATCATCTTGACAAAGGAGGCGAAGTAAAACTTTCTTACAATGAACTTTTTTTAGTGCTTCTTGGTAAATTTTTAAAGAAGTTATACAATGTCGATATGAAGTAGAAAATAGGTTCATGTCCTTTGATTGAATATTATTCCATCATTTTTTCCATGCTTAATTTTGGTAAGATGTAGCCCAAATCCGTCAAAGTGACAATCGATTTTGCTCCGTTCTATGGTTTAGGTCAGCTAGTGCTTAATCATGGTTTGTTGATGGATACAAAATTAAGAAGGGTCCTTGATGAGGGACCTAGGTCTTTGGGACCTCTACCAAGGAGAGTAGATATGAGATCTCTAGAGCTCTATCTTAATCAAACCTCTAATTTAGAGCTCACTTTTGGGATCTTTACTAAGTAGATTGAGTGTGGGACCTCGGCTCTCTATCCTGATTGAGCTTTGCATATAGTATTCACTCTTGGATTGTTAAGGATATTTGAGGTTGTCTTGATCATGCCTCGAATGCTCATATTGGTCTTGAAACCATTGCTAAGGAGATTCGATGTGAGACCTCTTGACCTCTTTTCAAATCGGGGCTCCTGCATGAGACAATATCTTTGGATGTAGCATTTAGAATGATTGGTTTTAAAATTCAAAAAGGACTAACGGTGTAGCTTGTTGCCCTTAGATGTAGGATCTTTGAATTCATGTCATGATTAGGCATCCCCTCAAGAGATTGGGCATGGTGCTCATCCCTGAGAGCACTCTAAAGGTATATGATGTGGACTTCTGCTCATTTGTGGGACCTTGACTTGGAGCTTGATCTTGGGACCTCTATCAATTGAAACTTGTATGTGGGTCATCCAGAGCTCGATTGTTGGACCATCTGACTCGGGTTGAAGAACCGTTGTATGCATCACCTCCTGTCGTATTATAATACCCCAACAAGATGGAGGCCTCGCATCCTTTGTATTTTTTATGAGCGGTTCTATTTGTATTCGGTTTTATGGATCTGTTTGTACTAAGGATCCGTCTATACGATATAAACTCCCATGGGGATTGGACTCTCCAAATTCTCTGTATTTTCTTGTTCTCCAAATGGCGAAAACCGATCGCCGCTGTCCAAGGACGTAGCCTAGTTACGCGTGAACCTTGTAAATCCATGTGTTTGCGTCTTCTTGTTTGATTGATATTTTTTGTGTGGGTTTGCTTCTGCGATTCGCAACATCCTTTGTTAGCTTTGATCCGACTTTAATCAACCATATTCGAATGTCAAGTCAGCCAGAAAGGGTCTCAATTGGACTACTGCTTGCCATGTTCAACTTTTGCTCTAGCCATGCTCACAGTCCCCCCCCCCCCCTCTCTCTCACTTTTTTTATAGGTAATATATTACAAAGGAATTTCACCCCTAATCACCTTAAAAGCATACAATAAGTGAAATATGTACATCAAACACATCAAATAAAAGGTTGACAGAAGCTTGACAGATTTGAGACTCGTTCAAGAGCAAACCCTCATTAACCAAGAAAATCACTAAGGCCATGTTTGTTTGGAGAGTAAGAATTGGAACAAGGGATCAATTTCCCATTCGACGTGGTTCCAAAGAGTACGACTATTCCCATCCACATCTAGGGATGAAAGTGGATCAGATACGGATCGTATATGCTTATTTCCATATCCATATTCGATTCATCTCTATCGAATACAAATACGAATATGGATATGATTCTGATATGCATTAAGGAAACCATATCCTTAAAAATACAAATATGAATTCGAATCGGATATTTTTCGAATCTGAATATGGATCAAATAAAGACCAGACCTCAATACGGATAGAATAAAGAGGCAATCCAAATATGAATCGAACAAAGAGTGAACCCAAATATAGATCCAATAAACATGGAATCCGAATACAGATCGAATGAAGACCACACATGAATATGAATTGAATTTTTATCATAAGTTACATCATGACAAAAGGGAGCATCGGGGTGACCTATGTTCTTATCGGAAGCAAAAAGGGGATAGAGTTTTGTAACTTCTATTCATACACATTCCCAAACAAACAAAAGTTTATTAATATATTGTATTATATAATATATATTATTAATATAATAACACTAAGTTGTGACTTATATTATATTAATTAATATATAAATAATATTAAATGTCGTAGTCAGATATCCAAATCCGGATCCAGATATTCAAATCATTACCATATCCGTATGTGTATTCGGATTTTTTTTACAAACCATATCCATATTCAATTAATATTCGGATACGGATATCCGTATCCGGTATTTTTCGAAGACGGTAAGCAAATATTCGGATATATCCATATCTATTTTCATCTATATCAACATCCAATTATTTCATCTTATTCCACCCTTGTTCCTATTTTTATTCCACCTCACATACCCTTATTCCTCCTTATTCTCCTTATTCCTATCTTTCCAGTGGAAGAAGGAATATACCCTTATTCTCCTTATCCCCCATCCTTATTCTGCATATTCCTGAACCGAACGTCCCTAAAAGATGACTCAAAAGTTAGATTGAGTTCACTTTTGTGAAGGCACTTGAGGAGTGGTTTTCTAGGTCATCAAAAATAGTAAAAAGTCCCAACGTAGTAACCTTAACCAATGTACATGCTTAGACAAGGAAAATGATCTCATCGTGGTACAAGATTTACATGTATACAAAATAAGTGCATTGGTGTTTCAACCCATATGTACAGTGTAACATAGGTGTATATCATTGCATATTGTGAAATCAAACCTTAATCCTTTGAGTGTGGAGGTTTAAAATGAAAGATTTGGACACAATCTCTAAATATTACAAAGCAATAAACAAAGAGGCAATGACTTCAATATTCGAATCATCTTCGAGCAGATCAAGATTTTCGACGCAATCTTGACGTCATCATACTATGTATTTATCTACACATCTAAATTTAGTGGAGTTAAAATAGATCATGATTTCTATATAACATCACTTGCATTAGAAATTTCCAAAAGCATAAATATTTCTCTTTTTTATCATTATTGAGAACTTGGTCACTTCACTATGTGATGCAACATGTAAGGAAACATGCAAAAATTGCTATGCCCGTTGGAAGAAAAAGTAAACACTAGATCATCAACCACGAAAAATGAAATTACATCATTAGATAAAGCAAGTAACATTCTATAGAAAAAGTCCGATCAAAATCCAAATTAATACAAACAATTAGATCAGCAACAGCAGGTAACACCATATTCAAAATGTGGAGTTAACTATGCCCTTCAAACTGCATAGAAGATGAATCAAAAGATGACTTCTCACAAACTCTCTCTGCAATTTCCAAGACCAGAGTAACACCCGAGAATACTTCAAAGTCCTATACAAGCACAGATGAGCAACACCCTCAAGCGTATTACAGGTGACCTACGGATAAGCAATTTCTGGGTCCTATACCGGAGCGATCTAAGCAACACCCTCAATCAAGGTTTGAAAAAACGAAAGGTGGAACGAGGCATTTTCCTTGGAAGTGAGGCCAGGCGAGACGTAACCTCGAGGCAGTCGAGGTGCAAGCCACAATTTGTATAGGAAAATAATTATAAAATGTATAATAGATATATTTATTGGTGAAACAATCTAATCTAACAAACATATAATATATAACAATGTAATATATGATGATATTATGAAGATAAGAACATGAAAAAAAGGATATGTCAATGCCACAAACCTTTCTACTAAATTTCTCCCAGTCAAAAGGAAATCATTGGTTATAACCATCACTAAAATATTTATCAAAAAGGGATCAGTTATAGTTGTCATTAAAGATATCCAAGTTGTTGATATGTATTATATCATTTGAATCCTAACCGTATGTTCTACTGAACCCAGATGAAGAACGGTCTGATGTCCTCCTGTACCACCATACTCTACCATTACGGGGGTATCGTTGTTTCTTATATGTTTAAGGGTGTAGGACATATTAATGGTAAACATGAATATGAAAGAGGTCAAATTGAAGCTTTCATCTTGTATAAATATATACTCAACAACTAGACCTTTATAAACATCTGAAAATACTTATAAAAACTAATTATTTTCTTTAAAAAATGCTCAAAAAAATCCCTAACACCTCAACTTGCGCCCCGCCCCGCCTCGACCACCTCATGTATCCGAGGCGCAGGCCTCAACCAGAGGATCCGAGACGGTCGCCTCAAGGCTCTTTGGCTCCACCCCGTTTCGCCTCGAGTGCCTTTGTACCTCGAGGCACATTTTGTCAAACCATGCCCTCAACTACTACAAATGAGCCATCCTTCCACTACAGGTTAGCAGCATGAAAAGAGATACACAGAAATGATCAGATTAAGCTTCATAGCCTGAGGTACCCAAAGAATGTTTTGCAGAACTACAAGGTAAGGAGAACATTGCAAAAAAAAAAATCTAAGCACCTTTCTTCACAGTATAGTTAGACGATTAAATATAAGAATAGGGGCATGTTGCCCATGTTGGTCACAAAAAGCTACAACTTTATTTACTGTCTAATTACAATGTAAATTATTCTTCACCTGAAAATTTTGGCAGAAGAGAGACAACATGCCACTGAAGTGAATGTGAGAAACATAAGCGACGAATACCCGTCTTCGGTACCGTATAATAGTGTATGCACAGTTTTATACAAGAAAGCCTGCCGAGGGAAATCGACGTGAAGGCCTTGCTGAACCGAGATAATGAGGAACTAAGGAACTAACCTGAAAAATAAAAGTAATCGATCGTTGTTTGCCTATTGTACATTTGGGAATGATGAAACAAAAAAAAGCTAGTTAGTCATCAACTCAGACCTGAGTGCTTTCCGTCATGAAACTGCGCATTTTTCGAAGACTTGAAAGTTTCTAAGAACCGTTTGGCTTCCTCCATCTCCTTTTTCTTCCTTGTGCGGTCCCACTTGTGTTCTGCAGCCAACATCTCGACTACGCGCGGCAGTGCTCGGCTTGCGGCATCAGTGTCCAAGAAGGCAAGACGGGATCTCCTTGCAATGAAATCAACTACAGACTCGCAGTATTCGTTCCTGGCACAGTATGCAACCTCAGCCTCTATGAAAGGGTACCCGTGGGCCAGCCGTTTGCCCAGGTTCTCATTCTGTAGGACAAACAGTTGAATATATATCATTTTCAGGCAATCAAAATTTCAATGTTCAAATATGTTAGCAGACTTCAGAAAAAGGCCCTTACTAGACCCATATATGCGGAATCCAAAGTTAAAATTCGCACACATGCAGATGAACAGCAAAGCACACCGCATACTACATAAGCATTTGCCTCAGATTTCATTAGCTTCATGAATCTTGCAGAGATGCAGCTAACTTATCATCTAACAAAGGCTGAAGTTCTGAGCAATAAACCAATATACAAGAACTATTCTAAACAACAATCTAAACACCAAATACAAGATCGAATCCCAGGACTAAAGAACCAGATACCATCACCACATTTAAAAGGACGAATATGGAGTGTTCCTTTAAACAATTAATGCAAACTTTTTTTTTGAGAACTATATGATAAGAGTCCTGGCCAGACCTTGCATTTTCATTAAGAACTATAACAAGATTTACAAAAACAATATTTTAAAAAGAGCCTTGACGTGGTCAATTACATTCTCACGATAGAGCATTTGATTTTTGAAAATCAGCCCGTTCCTCGCCAGCCACACGGCCCATAGGTGCGCAATGACCCTAGTCCTTCCCTGTGCAGACTCCCTATAGACGGCAGGCAACGCAAGTGCCACTTCGATCTCTTTTGACACAGGGCATCTGAAGAACGGGTGGTGACAAGTCGTAGTAGCAATCATTAATTTGAGCTTGTCTATTTTGACATTTGGTGTCTGAGTCATGTTCCTGATCACCACTGACACGTGGTTTATCTTGTAGATGTGGATGACTTTTCTAGACTATCTTGAGTTTTTTTGAAAAACAAGTCTGAAGCTAGGTTCATCGCTAAATCTTTCATTATTGAAATAAAGAATATTTTCTCTACTACTGTTAAGTTTGTTTGCTCTGATAATACCTTAGAGTTCTGCACATTACAACTTTTTAAGTTCTTATGGTCTCTTAGCATCATACACCAGACCTGGTGTGCCTACACTTCTCAGCAGAAAGGTGCTACCGAACTCAAACACCGTCACTTGATGTGAGTAGGATACTTTTGATTCAGAGTCGTGCTCCACGCCCTTTTGAGGGTATGCGATTCTCACTGCATGTTACTTGGTGAACCGTATGATATCCTCTGTTTTAGGAGAGAAGGTCCCTTTCTCGATTGTGTTTCTCGAGGACATGTTCTCCCTTACACCTCGAGTGTTCGGCTTCATGGCATTTATACACCACCTGACTCCTGGTCATAACAAGCTCTCCACTGTCAAGCATATCTTTGTAGGCTACTCTCGTACCTAAAAGGGGTACTGTTGCTTCAACCTTATTAAACACAAGTACTGAGTCAATGCTGATGCCACATTTTTTGAATCTATAATGTATTTCTCTCATACAAGTGATAGGTTGACTCCGCTTGACTCTGGAGAAGAGGTATACGTGCTTCCTCCTATGGCACCTCCACCACCTCCACCTGTTCCTGTGGCTCCTCCACCACCACCACCTAGTACCCTAGCTCACTTATTGTCATATTTCTACAATCGTAGGCCTCCTACGATTCCCCGTATTCATGGGCCTTCCCCATCATCCAGCACGCTTTGGGGCATCTCTTTGAAGATTTCAAGAGGTTGTAGTGGGACTGTCAGCCATGGAGATACCACGGACATACCAAGAGGCGATGCAGGAAAGTCAGTGGTGTCTTGCCATGGAGGAGGAGATGGTCGCATTACAATCACGTATCACGTGGAATATTGTTACAAGTCCTACACGGGCATTTGTCGTAGGATGCAAGTGGGTGTTCACAGTGAAGCACCGAGTAGATGGCAATGCGGATCACTACAAGGCGAGGCTTGTGGATCATGAGTTCACCCAGAGTATGGGGTGGACTATCAGGATACTTTCTCTCATGTAACTCAGCATTCTACACTGCGGATCCTTCTCTCCATTGCAGTGACACGAGAATGACCCCTATATCAGCTCAATGTTAAGAGCATGTCACTTTATGGTGATCTACAGAAGAAAGTCTACATGCAACAACCGTCAGAGTTCGCTACTGATGGGGAGTGTCATATCATTATATGGTGTATAAACTTCATAAGGTTACCTATGGCCTTAAGCATAATCCAAGGGCATGCTTTTAGAAGCTCTAGGACTTGATAGATCAGTAGAGGTTCATGAGATCAACTGCATATCACTCACTGTTCGTTCAGAGGACTCGAAGAGGTACAACTGCTATACTGGTCTACGTTGATGATATCATTATTAAAGGGGATGATGTGCATCATCAGGGCATTCATGCAACTAAGGATTTCCTTGGTCAGCAGTTTGTAGCCAAGGACCTTGGTAATTTACGTTACTTCGTTAGACTTGAGAGTTTGCTAGGACCCAGCATGATCTTGTTATGACCTAGAGGAAGTATGTTACAGATCTTCTCTTTGAGACAAGCATGGCAAATTACAGGTTTGCCACTACTCTCATGGACCGCAACATGAAGTTATATGATGATAACACATATGAGGTAAATAAGAAGAGGTACATGGAGCTCATTAAGAAGCTCGTATATGTAACCATCACCAGGCTAGACATAACCTTTGCAGTAAGCAGAGTGAGCCAGTTCATGGAGCAGCCTAGACATGCACATATGGATGCAGTCCATATGATTACGAGGAATATGAAAACCTCTCCTAATACTCCACTTTTAATTAGCAAAGGAACATCACTTGCCATTACAACATGTGCAGATGCATATTATGCAGGATGTCCCAAAGACCGGAAGTCTACCTCAGGTTTTGCTGTGTTCATAGGGAGCTCCTTGATGTCATAGAAGAGCAAGAAGTAGACGGTGGTCGCCAGATCGAGTACAGAGTCGGAGTACAGAGCCATGGCAATGGGGAGTATAGAGATGATGTGGATCAAATCCGTTCTGACTAACCTAGCTATTAGTGTGTCTCTTCCCATGCATCTCTAATGCGACAAATAGGTTGTTCTTTTTATTGCCAACATCACTTCCTTCGATGAGAGGATCAAGCATATCGATGTCGACTATCACTACAATCGTGACATGATTTAGATCGCCTTTATCTCCACCTCTCATGTCAACTCTGAGGAACAGACAACGTGTGTTCACCAAGACCCTAGTCAGAGGGTCATTACAGAGATGTTTTTCCAAGCCACACATGATTGATATCTATGCTCCATCTTGAGGGGAGTGTTGAGATATTATTTGTCTTTTTATTTTTCTATGTATTTTCTTTCAATCTCTATTATGTACTTTGCCCAAACAGGTTCTCCTCTTATATAAGAGAACCCAAAGGCCTCATGAGTAATAAATCCACTCGTTTCTCTTCACAATAATAAATATGAAGTAGAACGTTCAAGATTAACGTGGGATCCTATTCCGTGAGGAGCGGCGTAAAACCACAAGAGAATGCCCCCCGAACTGGCTATTGCATTATGACTTTCTTAATGAGTATATGGTATGTGGGGCTCTTGATATAGCCTCACAGACAGACCATAGTCCCACTTATAAATGATGTATGACTTAACAGTTAACACGAGAGCAAGGTACATGAAGAAATCCAATTACCCATCTCTTACATACTCTAATACTCCCCCTCGATCTGGAGCAGAGAAAGCCACAGCTTGCTACAGAAGAAAATATGCACAACACATATTCACTCAATACATCTCGAGAGAGACATGAGGAGAAACACTCGAAGTAGTCATTGTTGGAAGGATACCTATGCAAGGGCGGGCATGCTATGACTAAGACATGCCTAGAGTAGTGTTAATCTGAGGAAACTCACACAAGGACGTGCATGCAATAACCAGGACAAGCCTGGAGTAGAGTCAACGACTCAACGCACTAGGAAGAGACATGTGCATGTAGTGGATACTTGGGAAGATGGCTGGTGTGCATTAGATGTGTCGGAGTGTTGGTCGTCATGTTATTGATGGGCAATAGAAGTCTGAGATGATCCTAAGTAGTAGAAGTCCATATGGAGTAGTTGATGTCCATGTCGAACACCACAAGTAGGGTGGTCGTCTCTCATACGCATATCTCGAGAGTTGGGCCTCTCATATACGTAAACCTTGAGAATGGCATCTCTCATATCTTACGGAGACGATTCTCTTATATAGGGACCCCAAAGATGTGATCTCTTTCTGAGGTGCTACGAGTAGACGATGATGCAAAACATGTAGGGATATCTCCGATAGAAGAATATGTCATCTCTCACTCTCCCTTTCTCACGTACTTGTCCGAATATGGACATAGGTAATCAAGTTGGGAGTAACAATGTAGAACATACATTTTTTTGCTTGAATTTCTTTTTCCTTGTTATCGTCCTCTCTTTTTTTCTCGACCTCCTTTTTAAAATAAGCATACTTTTTTCCTTCTTGACTTTTCTGCCCTCTTTTTAATCAGCCTCCTTTTCCTTCTTTTCTCGGCCTTTCCTCTCTTTTTTTGCATATTGTAGCAACGATCCACTTGGGCCCAAAAATTTTGCATTTTTTTTAAAATAGGGCCCCTTTGGGCTTTTATGAAAATAGGGAGAAGGGGTCCCTATTTAAGAGGGGTATCAACCCCCTTCTCTTCACAACAGACATCGCCTACGGTTCCAGGAGGGAACCGGTCTAGGAGTAGCTGTGCTGGGGATTGGCAAGATCACTTGGAGATTTAGTCATTGCTTTACTTCTAGAGGGGGAGGCACCGCCTAGGGTTTCGCCTTTTGGTTGCAGTTGTAAACTTGAAGAGATGGCGCCCAACGAGGGCGGGAAAGAGAGAAGTTCCAGCACTAGGGGCACTGCATGTAGTTTTTTTTCTTCTTTCGAGCATCTTCTTCTTGGTGCATCCCTTGTGAGGAAGATGCTTGTGTGCACTCTGTAAGGGAATCCTTATCGCCCCATATGCAGGAAAAACTTACATGCACTGCCCCTAGATCGGTGTATGCTGCAAATAGTGGTGGAGGGTTCCGCCTTCCTGGAAATGTGGCTGGAGATGCATGTGCTTGGGCGCGTGGGCTGCAGGTGGCACTCATGAGATACCCTGGAGATTCGTGTTGGCGTGCAAAATTAGGGTTTCATGAGGAACCATAGATTTTTTGTCAATGACCTGATCTTCAGGACTTGAACAAACTCGCAGGAAAAAAATCGAAAAATGTACATGTTAGAAAATAAATATGCGGAAGCGGTAATCAGAGAAAAGATTTAAACAACATAGAACACAGGATTTAACGTGGAACTCTACTCCCTAAGGAGCGGGATGAAACCGCGGGAGAAGCCCTCAAAAGGGCGGATATTGCATTCCTTTTTCTCATCTGTTACAGGAGGCCTAGGGCTCTTTATATAGCCTCCACAGAGCCTCCAAGTCCCACCACTGGTAGATGTGGGACTAAACTGTTGGATGGGGTAAATGGATCATGGAGGGATCCATTTACCCATCTCCCTTATAACTGACGCATACATCAAATACTCCAACAATACAGAAATTAACAAGATGAATACTAATTATCGAAGAATCTAATCTCCCAAATCCAATTACCCATCTATTACATTAACACTACTCATCTTTAACTAGAATCTACCCTACGTAGGCTAGACGAAAAATCAATATGTGTCAAGTAAGGAGCCCATAGCCTATGGTCATCGGCTTAAAATAGGAATAATATTGATAAATTGTTGTAACAGCTTTTCTTAATGTAGAAAAGGGTGTATACTTATGTAACAGATGTTTGCGAGGATAAAATCCCTATTTTTTTATTTATCAGCATTTAAGAGAAAATTAAACAATTTAAATCACTAAAAACACTCATCAAATTATATGCCTGACTTTAATGAACAAAAAATAACCTGAGCTATGGATGCAACTCGTTCAGCTAAAGAACCATATGCATGAGCAAGATGCTTGCTCACAGAACTGTCCATCACACCGGGGACAATTTTACCACTGCTTGTCTTTTTCATGCGTGTATAGTGCTGGGAAAGAATGGTAAAAGATGAGGGTTCCCAACCGTCTGCCCCAACAATCTGCAGGCGTTCAGTAACACAGCCATTGGAAGGTTTCAACTGCCCAGACTGTACAGCTTTGTCAACAACATCTTCTGCCATGCTGAAAGTAAATGACATTTTTCACCATCAGAATAAGAATCAGTACCCTTTTAAGAAATACGACAAGCATCATATTACTCTGTAAATAATATCCGAATAAAACCACTAGAGTAATAGAACCCAAGAACAGCATCAATTAACGCATTGATGTGGGATGTAAGATTCAGTCACCATAATGTCTTTAGACCAGTTCAAGGATGCGAAGCTCACAAGAAAGTTAGGGATTCTATAAATTTACAAAACAATGTACTTTGGCAGATGATTGCACTTGAGTAGCTCCAAGCTAGCGGCAGATAATGTAATAATAAAGGGAACACACATGTACCATATAAAATGGAAAGAATGCCAGGCTTCAGAAATCATTATAATATATGAGATTCTTTACTTGATGGTAATAATAAAA
Source organism: Ottelia alismoides (assembly GCA_037367405.1). NCBI lineage: Eukaryota > Viridiplantae > Streptophyta > Magnoliopsida > Alismatales > Hydrocharitaceae > Ottelia > Ottelia alismoides. The sequence continues at coordinate 26,520 of JAZKJV010005907.1, read as the reverse complement.
ATGGTGGGACTTCTCCCAATATAAGTAGGGTCGGTTACATGGATTCTTGCTCAAATCCATGTCGAAAGATTCAACTATTTTTACGATGGCTGTCGACTACCTAACGCAACCCTCACAAGGGGGATTTGAACCCTAGTCTTTTGACCATCATACCATTTAAGTGGGTTTACTTGATGGTAATAAAGAGAAGGAAAAATAAAATTTTGAACTATTAAGTTATTGGTATTTTCTGAATCCCAAATTTATCCCCGTACATCGTCACTAGCTACCTATCTCCTATATCCATACCTTTCCCGCTTGAAGGAATATCACAACCATAAAATTTTTTCCACATATCCAGATAACTGAACAGATTGTTAGATATACAAGATCCAAATGATTTATTCAAACAAGAAATAGAAGAGATTAAATAAAACCAAGGATAAGACTGTAGGAGAAACGTGGCAGCCTCAATGTGCCCACAAAAGGCAAAAAGGGAGAGGTGCCAAACATCTATAAGTCACAATGAGAAACAAAATATTGGCTCTTTTAGAGCTCTCGATCTTCTTAGTCAAAAAATTATGTTCAATCCAACACTTACCCAGTTTCCACACACGGGGGAAGCTCCATGCACTGCCTTTTTAATTCTAATAACCCCTTCCTAATGTTAACATAAATAGGTCTAAATTAGAATAGAAGTCTATGTCCTCATAGAATGTAGAAACAAGGCCATTCACGCCTTACAATTGATCTTAAAATTGTACCAATATGTCTTCATGGCAGAGGCTTAGTTGGGCTGGACCTGGGCACCATTATTCTTTAGTTTTCCTAAGCAGAGACCCCAGAACTTACTTGGTCCAACTAAATTCCTTAGCAGGAAGGAGGGCCCAAGTGAGGGCTGTGATTACTGCATAAAGGGAAATGGTTCTTCTCTGGGAAAAAAAGCAAATATGACCTCTCTACCTTCTTTTCAAAAAAAAGGACCTCTCTTCAATTTAGGTGATCATTGACCCAGGGATTTCTTCAAGGGACTTTAAAATTATCTAGTCTTCCTGCACCCCCTTGTGAGTGAATGTCTTTCTCTGGCTACTTGGGAGTAGACATCTGCTGCCAAAGACGTCAAGATTATGCACAGTAATGATGCCATTTTCCCCAAAAGATGTTGAACATCTTTTTTTCTCTTGTACTTGTTCCATAGAGGTTTGGGATTCCCTGGCATATGATTAACTGGATCACACTTCTACTATGAGCTTATAGCGACTGTAAGGTTGTTGCCTTCATCCCCTTGTCTTATGGGTAATTTGGTTAGCACATTAAGGTGTTGTCTTTAGACAAGAGCAACATTGTACGTAAAACGTATCTGAACATGTCAAGATACTGTTGGAGGCTTAGCCTTTGCAACATGTTCTCTGACTTTGAACAAATTTTGCTCGAGTGTTCCCCATCTTCGGGCCACTCCTATTTCTTTATCAAAAAATTGATTCTAACAGAGGCACCAAACTGCATCCTTATTCCACGAATAAACTGTAGAGATAGATTACTCACTTCTATACTTTTCTTATATTTTTATTTTTCTGTTGGACTCTTTATGTATTTTACCCATAGGCTACTCTCCTATATAAGAGAGCATAGGGCGGATGGAATAAACACGCTTTCTTATTTTCCCAACATGGTATCAGAGCGACAGTCCTAGACCGGAGTTCTTGAACCAAACCCTAACCCTAGCCCCCACCTTCCAGCCCTTCCACGCGCCTCCCCGTAGTGCGCCGTCCTCTGATCCCGGACTTGCCCAACGCCTTCGATCGCACCTCAAGTCCTCCACGGTGTGCGTGTGATCGGTGGTGCGTCGTTGTGATCTGAGGTGAGTGGGGCGCGCTGTGCGTGCGTCATCGCTTGCGCAGTCGTGATCCCATGCGCATCGCCCTTGCGCATCTGCGCAGTTGTGATCTGCTCCGCTAGTGCGCGTGATCGCGCGTGATCTTAGTACGCGCCAGTGCGCGTAACCGCGCGTGATTCCAGTGAACGTCAATGCGCGTGATCGCGCATGGTCCCAGTGCTCTCAGTGCGCGTGTGATCCCAGTACACGTGCAACCCTAGGTCACGCGCGGGTGCGGCTCAACAACTTGTTCCGCACGCACATCTACAAAGTAATGGGTTTGGTTGCTTGAAGTCTACACATGCAACTAAACCCGTCAATGTCTGTGTAGACAATCATATCATTCGTCTATCACCCTAGTCTTCCATTATCAATATGTCAGAAAGCAAGGCAGATATCCCATCTATAGGCGCCTTCAGAGGTCCAACGCCGATTGTGAAGATGGATGGTTCAAACTATGAACTGTGGGCAATGCAGTTCATGAGTATGATGAAGTCAACCGGTAAGAAACACATTCTTACTGAAGAAGAGCATATTGAGAAGACTGGGGTCGATGCCTCATGGGAGGCAGACGATGCATATGCCAAAGTTTGGCTGTCTGGAACCCTGACAATTGAGATTGCCAATGATATTCTTCATCAGCCCACAACTAAAGCAATGTGGGATATTCTGGCTGCTACATATTCTCAAGCAAAGAATGAGACGAAGATCCTGCAACTCCAACATGACATATTTACTATCAAACAGAATGGGCGGCCTTTACACTCATTGTACACGTCGTTACGTGGGATGTTTGAGAAGCTTTATAGCTTCATGCCTCTCACAGCCACTCCAGAGCAACAAAAGACCTATCGGAATGCCACTATGGTGGGTATTTTCCTTGCTGCCCTTGATCCTGAGTACGAGGCAGCACGTTCCCAGATCTTGGTGGATTCTACTATTCCTCCTATGGAGGAAGCTTTTCATAGGCTAAGCCGCATTACTGTCCCCTCGTCTGCTACGAATTCAACAACCACCGCCATGGCGACCAATCGAGGTTGAGGAGGTCACCATCAGTTCCGTGGTCGTGAACCTCGTGGTAGAGGAGGCCGTGTTCGGCCATCATGTACTTTCTGCCATCGTCCTGGACATACCGAAGACACATGCTACTCTAAACATGGATTTCCAGCTACTGCACGAGTCGCAGAACAGATTGAGCCTCCAGCCGCTTCATCTATGGATCAACGCTTTGATGATCTTGTAGCCCGTCTGAGTGGCATCATTCCTCCATCTGGTCCTGCCGCATCAGCATCTACGTCTGAGAGTCACACTGACGTTGCCGCATCTGCATCCACCAGTACATCAGGTAGCACCTATGCATTCACTAGCAGTAGTGGATCCGATACTTTAGAGTGGATTATAGACTCTGGTGCCACACATCATCTATGTGGTGATCAAGGTATACTTACAGGATACAGACAGATTCCTCCAGGTCGAACAATGGTTATTGCTAATGGAACACATTCCCCAATTACTGGTCAGGGGGAGATTATACTGACTCCATCCATGCATCTCAAGAATGTGTTACATGCACCTGATTTTTCGATGAATTTGTTATCCATTAGCCAACTTACAAAAGATTAACACTGCCGAGCAATTTTTGATCCATCCTCTCTTGTTTTTCAGGACATCCTTACGGGCAACGTGATTGGGCGTGGCTATGAGCATGGTTCAAAAAAACGCGCCTCGAGGCGCACGAGGCGTACGCCTCGAGGCGAGGCGGCCTAAAACCGCCCCAGAACGGCCGCCTCAGGGGGGCTCTGAGAGGCGAACGCCTCAGTTGGTCGAGGCGGTCGAGGCGGTCGAGGCGGAGGCGAGGCGGTCCCTGAGGCGTTTTTTTATTTTCAAAATATTTGTTATGTTAATCATTTATCCTATTAGTAATTTCATATGTTTATAAAAGTCTAGTTGTTTAGGATATAAATATACAAGATGAATGCTTAAATTTGGCCACTTTCATGTTCATATTTACCATTAAACATGTCCAATTATGTCAAAAACTCTTAATTTAAGGCAACATACAAATCCGCAAATCCGCAAATATCATTTAAAGCATTACTTGTAAACTTAATTTAAGGAGTTGTTACACAATAAGCTATGCAATATGCGAGACCCCCGTCTTGTTGGGGTATGTTATGGCAGGAGGGGTGCATACACTAGTTCTTCAACTTGGGTTAGAGAGTTAGAATTCTGATGAATACTAACATATGCATTCTCATAGATTTGTATATCTTTCTATTTTGGGGTTCTTATCTTTATTATTTCATCATATCTTGTAGTGTAAATTATTATATATTGGGCAGAGAACATATAATTACATAAAGAGATATATAATTGTAGTTTTATACATATTTTTCTATATATAACTGAGGCTTACGCCTCGACCGCCTCGAGGCTACGCCTCGCCTCGATTCCAAGGAGACCGCCTCGTTCCGCCTTTCGTTTTTTCAAACCTTGGCTATGAGCAAGGCGGCCTCTATCGCCTCAGTAGGATTCCCTATGCTGGAACCTCATCTCTACCTGCTGGGTCCATCTCCCCATTACTGTGGCACCTGCGCTTTGGACATCTTCCCCTTCAGAAGCTGCGCCATGTGTTACCTCAGGTTTCACCTCACACGTCTATTCAATGTGAGGCCTGTCAGTTGGGAAAACATCATCCGTCTGCTTTCCCCAGTCGTCAGTGTCGGAGTAGTACCTCCAAGTTCGAGTTATTTCATGTCGATATCTGGGTCCTAGTCGTGTACCTGATCATCAGAGACACATGTTTTATATAGTTATTGTGGATGATTTCTCTCGTGTGTCGTGGGTATTTCTGTTAAAGAAGAAATCTGAAGCGGGAAATATTATCATAAATTTCATCAATGAAGTTTGTAATGTTTTTTCTGCATCCGTGAAAATTATGAGAAGTGATAATGCCCTGGAATTCTGTACTCATACCCTAACCAATTATTTCTCATCTCAAGGGATTATCCACCAAACATCCTGTGCCTATACTTCCCAGCAGAATGGGGTTGCTGAAAGGAAACACCGTCATTTACTCGATGTCACCAGGTCACTTCTTATACAAAGTAATGCTCCACATTCTTTCTGGGGTGATGCTGTTCTTACAGCATGCTACCTTATTAATCGAATGTCGTCCTCTATCTTAGGTGAGAAAACCCCATTCTCTATTATTTTTCCTGACAAAGAGTTGTTCTCTCTTACTCCTCGTGTGTTTGGCTCGGTTGCCTTTGTTCACAAGTTGTCTTCTGGGACTGATAAGCTCTCTCCTAGGGCTGTCAAGTGTACCTTTGTCGGGTACTCCAGAACTCAGAAGGGGTACAAGTGTTATAATCCATTGCGAATGAGGTATTTCATCAGTGCTGATGTCACCTTTTTTGAATCCATTATGTATTTCTCTTCCACAGGTGATCAGTTGGTTCCCTCTGGCACGCTCGAGGCCATATACATGCTACCGCCAACACCACCACCACCACCACCACCACCAGAACCATTATCATCCCCTATGCCTCTAGTCACAGTGCCTGTTTCGCCACTACCATTCTACTATACCCGTAGGCCTGCTTCTGCTCATAGTCACCGCTCAGCATCTAGCTCGCCTGAGGTATGTTCTGAAAATATTTCTATTGATGGATCTGATGATCTTCCTGAGCAGGATGTGTTGCAGAGGCCAGCTGAGGAGACAGATGATTTAGATGTACCTATTGCTCTACGAAAGCAGAAGCGGAGCTGCGCGTCATATCCTATAGCATCTTCTGTATCATTTGATCGTCTAACCGGCAAATTCAGGAGTTTTGCCCTTGCATTGTTGGCAGTGGTTATTCCACGGAATTATCAAGATGCTCTGAAGGATAGTCGATGGCGCTTGGCCATGGAAGAAGAAATGGCAGCTCTTCAGTCCAGGGACACCTGGAGTCTCGTTCTTGCATCTACTGATGTGTCTAAAGTTAGCTGCAAGTGGGTCTTTACAATTAAGCAGAATGCAGATGGCAGCATTGACAGATACAAAGCTCGCCTTGTAGCTCGTGGCTTTACACAGACATATGGGGTGGATTATCTTGATGCATTCTCACCAGTTGCTCGCCATTCCACCCTACAGATTCTCCTCTCTGTTGCAATTACTCATGATTGGCCGCTGTATCAGTTAGATGTGAAGAATGCGTTCCTATACGGTGACTTACAGGAGGAAATCTACATGCAACAACCACCTGGGTTTGCTGTTGAGGGAGAGTCCTACAGTGTACAGACTTCATAAGGCTATTTATGGCCTTAAGCAGAGCCCCAGAGCTTAGTTCCAGAAGCTCTCAGACCTGTTTGAGAAACATGGATACAGACAGTCAAATGCTGACCATTCTCTGTTCGTACAGAAGACACCTAGAGGTATTATTGCTATTATGGTGTATGTAGATGACATTCTGATTACAACTAATGATGAACATGGAATCCAGGGGGCAAAAGAAATGCTGGGCTGTGAGTTTGTTACCAAGGACCTTGGGGTTCTGAGATATTTCCTGGGGCTGGAGTTTGCTAGAAATCCTCATGGGTTGGTAATGACCCAGAGGAAATATGTCACTGACCTGTTGAGTGAAACAAGAATGCTTGGTTGCCGACCTGCGACTACACCTATGGATCCCAGTATGAGACTATATGATGATGACACTGATGAGGTGGATAAGAGAAGATATAGAGAACTGATGGGCAAACTTCTCTACGTTACTATTACCAGGCCCGATATCTCCTTTGATGTAAGTCGAGTGAGCCAGTTCATGGAGCAACCACGTCAGACACACATGGATGCTATACACATGATACTCAGGTATCTTAAGTCATCTCCAGGTGCGGGTCTATTGTTTAAGAAAGGCAAGGAGATTACTATATCAGCTTGTGCAGATGCAGACTACGCAGAGTGCCCCAAGGACAGAAAGTCCACCACTGGGTTTGCTGTGTATGTTGGAGATTCTCTAGTCTCATGGAGAAGCAAGAAGCAAACGGTTGTAGCAAGGTCCAGTGCAGAGTCTGAATATAGGGCTATGGCTCAGGTCGGTACTGAAATGATGTGGGTATAGGCTGCGCTCACAGATCTACATATAGAGGTTCCTCTTCCTATGGCTCTAGAATGTGACAATCAGGAGGCTCTATTCATTGCAAATAATCCAGCATTTCACGAGCGGACCAAGCACATTGAGGTCGATTGTCACTTCATACGTGGCATGATTCAGAAGGGGTTTATTGTTACATCCCATGTTAGCTCAGAGAATCAGACTGCAAACATTTTTACCAAGGCGTTACTTCGAGGGCCTTTCCAGAAGTGTTTATCCAAGCTGAGCATGATTGATATCTATGCTCCACCTTGAGGGGAGTGTAGAGATAGACTACTCACTTCTATACTCTTCTTATATTTTTATTTTTCCTGTTGGACTCTTTATGTATTTTACCCATAGGCTACTCTCCTATATAAGAGAGCCTAGGCCGGATGGAATAAACAAGATTTCTTATTTTCCCAACATAAACTAAATTATTTTAGTGCTGACATCCGATTTTTTTCAAAAGAAAAACCTAACATAGGAATCCACCATGACCAAATAATATGTATGACCCATATGATCTAGAATCCAACTCGAACCCTATATGTCCATGCGAATAAGATAAAAATGGATAGTGAATGATGACTATCAGATGTTGAAAAGTAACTTTGATGATGCTTTCCCTATTGGCATGTCTCACATTCCAAATTGGCGGTAGAAGACACCTACAATAGAAGACATCGGGGTTTGTTGCCTGAAGGATGACCAAGATATTGGTACCACATAAGACAAAAGCAGTAGGTGTTTAGTGGACAATGGCAAACCCAGTCAATCCCTGGATGTGGTGCTTCGGGTGCGGCCGGTTGGAGCCGAGAAGATGGGCTGGTGGGAAGTGCCCTTTGATGGCAGGCGTGTGTTGCTCGAACTGGTGGCAACAAACGCATGGCAGATTAAGCCGGCTGCTGGGTGTACGCGAAGGGAGGTCCAGGCGGTGGAGAAGGTATCTAACGGTGGCGGCGAAGTCGTGAAGCGCCCTTCCGGTGAGCAGCCACAGGCAGAGCGGGCCCGGTTATCGGAGAGGTCGCAGCTTTCCGATGGGGGAAGACGTTTGAGCATGGTACGATCTCCAATGGAGACGATACAGTTCGACGCGATATCCGCGTTGAGGGTTTCGAGGTTGGCGATGCTTCCTCTGCCTTGGTGTGTTGCGGTCGGGGCAGTTGACAATTTCAGGGATGGTGGGGTCTAGGTTGGAGAGCCTCGGGAGTTTGTACGTCATTACGGATCGGATCCTGAAGAGACGCGGGTCGAAGGGGCTGGCTGCTTATCGGGCTGTCGGGTCGGGCATACTGCTTCGCATTCGATTAGTATTGAAGGTCCTACGACGGGTGATCCGACGTGTGCGTGTTGTTCGGACGCTTTCGTGGCTCCGGACATGGGCGACCGCCTCTCGGGTTTCCTGGAGATATCGACGATTCATGTGGTGGATGTGGCGGATGGGGGTCTGTCCGCAGCTGCTTCGGGCCTCGGTCACCTTGAGGGATGTACATTGGCAGGGACGATGCTCGAACCACGACAGGAAGCCTTTGTTGGGGGTGGGATTGTAGGAACTGGGGCAGGGCTTGATACACTGAGGAGGGAGGCGGGGTTGCCTGTCTCAGTTGGGGTGCGGAGAAGCACAACCGGTGCTGGGGCGGTTGTTTCTGAAACGGAGGCCGGGGGGGGGTGGGGTCTTTCGTTCCTATATTGGGAGCACCTAATGTGTGTGAGGGGGAGGGCTCAGGGCAGGCTTCTTTGGAAGGGGTGGGGTCAGGGCAGAGGAGGTTTGGGCTGGCGTATGAGTGGGGGGGAGGGGGACGGAGGGGGTCTGGGAAGATGGCGAGGGCTGCGCTGAGGGCCTCTCTGGTGCCAGGGTCTCCTGTAAATACTGAGCTTCAGGGCGATGCCACCCCTGTGACAGTGTGGAACCGCTTTGCAACTCTGAATAGGGATTTGGTGCGACGATTAGGGGTCATTCCCCCAAAGAAGAGGGCGGTTCAGGTTGTTAAATGAAGATGATGTCTCTGAATGTGAGGGATCTGGGCTGCCCCGATAAGAGGCTTGGGATGGTAAATCTGGTGAGAGAGGCTGGTGCGGATATTTTCTTGCTTCAGGAGACGAAGCTGCAGGCCCTGGACGACCGTTTGCTCCGTGAGCTGTGTAGGGGGGATATTTTCACGCTGTCGGAGAAGGGGGCCACATGTGCTTCGGGGGGAATCATTTCTGGCTGGCGGTCCGACTCCTTCGACTTGCTGGGAACTTTCGTCTCTTTGTTCACATTGACGGTCAAGCTACGACGGAGAGCTGATGGAGTTTGCCTATGCGTCACCAATATATATGGCCCGTGTAAACGAGAGGAAAGTAGCTTGGCCGCTGATTTGGCGATGTTGCGCATGAGGTGGGAGCTGGTGTTTGGGTCATTGGTGGTGACTTGAATGTCACTTTGCTTCCGGGCGACAGGCCGGGGGGGGGGGGGGGTAGAGATTCAGGGTCTGACGAGTTCAACCATGTGGCTATGTCTCTGGGGATATTCGTTGTGGACACGGCTGGGTGCAAATTCACTTGGAGGAATGCGAGATCCAGGTCCAGACTTGACAAGTTCCTAATGTCTGTTGAGGCAGGGGAGACTTTCCCGCTGGCGAGGGCTTGGGCCCTTCCGAGGACGCTCTCTGATCACACTCCCATTCTCTGGTACTTTGGGGAGGAACGGCCATGTCATTTTTCCTTTCGTTTCGAGAAGAAGTGACTGCTGGAAGAGGGTTTCTGGGACTTGGTCATTGAGCATTGGCGGGGATCTGTGGTGATGGGGTCAGCGGTGTCGCGATTCGCGGCTAAATTGGCTTCCCTAAGGCGAGTGCTGTTGTCGTATGGGAAGGATGTCTCTAGGAGGCGGAGGGCCGTCAAGACCGAGGCTGAGGTCGGGATAAACATGTTGGATGGGCTTGATGATGAGCGGGGGTTGACTCCGGCGGAGGTGGAAGAGAGGATAACGTGGTTGGAGGCGGTATACATGGAGGACAGGAAAGAGGAGGTTCACTGGCAGCAGAGATCGAGACAGAAGTGGCTAAAAGAAGGAGATACGAACACACACTTCTTCCATTCCGTAGCATCCGGGAGAAGGAGAAGGAGCTTCTTACACGAGGTGGAGGTAGGAGGCCGCAGAGTGTCGGGAGAGAGGAACATTGGTGCCACCTTGCGGGAGCACTTTGTGAGGGCTTCGAGGAGAGTGAGAGAGGAGAGTGGCTGGGGATGGACGGGCCTGGGCGTTGGTTCTTTGACTGGACCCAGGTAGACTCGTTGGTGGCCGCGTTCTCGGAGAAGGAGGTCCGCAGGGCTGTTTGGGATCTGAATGTGGATGGGGCTCCTGGCCCTGATGGCTTTTCTATATCTTTTTACCGGGAGTTCTGGGAGCTGCTTAAGGGGGACATTTTGGAGGTCCTGAATGAGTTCAGGAGTGCCAACAGGGGTTTTGAGAAAATTAACAGGGCCTTGGTCTTTCTACTGCCAAAGAAGGAGACTCCTGTGGGGGTTGGGGACTTCAGGCCTATCTCTATTTCTAATGGCATCTATCTCATTGTTTCCAAGGTGCTTGCGAGCAGGCTTAGAGCTGTTTTGAGCTCACTGGTCTTACCTGCACAATCTGCGTTCATTCTTGGACGGTGTATGGCGGATGGGATCGTCACTGCGTCGGAAATTTGTCTTGAGTGGAAGAGGTCTGCAAAGAAAGGTGTCATTTGGAAGATTGACAATGCCAAGGCCTACGATTGTGTCAGTTGGAAGTTCCTGTGGGTATCGTTGCAGAGAAGGGAATTTCCCGAGGATTGGATTCGTTGGATCAAGAGATGTGTCACTACTAGCTCGTGCTCTATGCTGGTCAACGGAAGGCCGGAGGGGGGTTGGTTCCAACTGCAGAGGGGGGTGCGTCAGGGCTGCCCCCAAGCTCCCTTGCTGTTTGTGCTGGTGGCGGATTGTCTTGCCGTCTTGTTTCAGCGGGCGGTGGAAGAGAGGTGGTGTGAGGGCTTCAGGTTGGGGGACATCTCCATTCCGGTAGTGCAATATGCGGATGACACGCTGATCTTTATGGGGGGGGGGGGCGGAGGAGCAGAACCACAATGCGGCTACTTTGGTGGACTTGTTTGGGTGCCTGTCAGGTTTGAAGATTAACAGGCAGAAGTTGGTCTTGGTTCCACTGGGGATGGACGATGAGGAGGGCAACAGGCCTGCGGAGTGGTCGGGATGTTCTCTGGAATATTTACCAATAACCTATCTGGGGTTGCCTCCGATTGCTGGCAGATTGAGGAAGTCTGATTCAAGGTTTGAAAAAACGAAAGGCGGAACGAGGCGTTTTCCCTGGAAGCGAGGCGAGGCGTAGCCTCGAGGCGGTCGAGGCGTAAGCCTCAGTTTTGTATAGAAAAATAATTATAAAATATATAATACATATATTTATTGATGAAATAATATAATCTGACAAACATATAGTATATAACAATGTAATATATGATGATATTATGAAGATAAGAACATGAAAAAAGGATATGTCAATGACTCAATGCCATAAACCTTTCTAAATTTCTACCTAGTAAAAAGAAAATCATTGGTTATAATTTATAACTATCACTAAAAAATTATCTAAAAGGGATTGGCTATAGTTGTCATTATAAATATCCAAGTTGTTGATATGAATCATATGATTTGAATCCTAACTATATGTTCTACTATACCCAGATGAAGAACGGTTGTATGCATCCCCCCTGTTGCCCAGGTTGGCCCCCCCTAGCGGGGGTGCAGGGGGCAGCGCCCCCGTCCCAAAAAATTTTTCTTTTATGAGGATTCGAATTCGTATACACATTTTTATATGTTTAAGGATGTAATAGTAAGCGTTCACTAAAATAATTTGGCATGTTAATGGTAAATATGAATATGAAAGAGGTCAAATTCAAGCATATGGATATGAAAGAGGCCAAATTTAAGCATACATTTTGCATAAATTAATAGTTAGACATAATTAATAGTAAATATGAAGCAGTTTGCTGAAATAGTTACACATAATTAATAGTAAATGTGGAGTTATGGGTACGAAAGAAACATCAGATTTAGGCATTTAACTTGTATAATCATTATCCTAAACAAGTATATATTTATAAGCTTCTCAAACCACCATGTAACTATTAAAATCATACAAGAAATCTTCAAAAAAAACAAAAATGCCTCGGAAAACGCCTCAACCGCCTCGAGGCGGAACGCCTCGAGGCTACGCCTCAGCCACTCGAGGCGCACGCCTCACTGGACAAGGCCGAGGCGCACGCCTCGAGGCTAAAAAGGCCCGCCTCGCCTCAAGGCGTACGCCTCGACCGCCTCGAGGCGCGCCTTTTAATACCATGGTCTGATTGGGATTGTGTTCTGCGGAGAATGGAGGAGCGGCTGGAAGGCTACCACTCTGTCCAAGGGTGGGAAGCTCACCCTGCTGAAGCATGTCATTTCAACCATTCTAATCTTTTTCTACTCAACGAGATTGTTGCCTGTTGGGGTGAGAAGGAAGGTGGAGGCTATGATGAGAGCTTTTTTCTGGTCAGATGGGAGGCAAGCAAGAAGGGGTTTTCACTTGGTTGCTTGGAAGGATTTAGCTGTACCCGTTTCGAAGGGGGGTCTTCGTATTCGAGATGTGGAGCTGATGAACCAATGATTGATTGCTAAATGGGTGGTGCAGATTTGGGGCTCATCCGACTCGCTAGTTTTGCGGTTGTTGAGGATGATCTATGGCGTTGCTGGGGACTTGGTGGCTGCGAGGAAACGCCATGAGTCTCCACTGTGGATGGGGATTCGTGCAATGCTTCCGGGGCTCAGGCCTTTTCTTCGGCCGAGATTGGGGAATGGTCACCATTCCGTTTCTGGCAAGATGACTGGACGAGGGAGGGGGCGCTGGACAATCGCTTTCCTAGGCTGGTGGCTTTAGCAGCTAACAGAGGGGCGGGGGTGGCGTATGTGGCTGAATCTGGGTCGTGGGCTCCGAGGTTCCACTCGGATCTCTCGGATCAGAGGTTGGAGGAGTTCTTATGTCTGCTATCTGTGATTCCCTCTGTTGGAGAGATGTCAGGTGAGCAGGATCACTTGGGTTGGGCAGATGGTAAATTTTCGATTAAGATGGCTTATCGAAAGCTGAGTGTTGGAGCATTGGTGAGCGATGAAGACCTATGCGCGGACATAAAAGTGATTTGGCGGTCAAGATTCCTACTCGTGTTAAGGTGCTCCTCTGGTGCCTAAGGAGAAACCGTCTGTGCGACAAAGTAAGGAGAGGGAGGATGCTGGGCGTGTCGGATCTGATGTGTGACAGATGCGAGGAGGGCGTAGAGGACGCGGATCACATTTTCTTCGATTGCAGGACTTCGGCGCATGTATGGGATTCCTTGGGGATGTCTTGGGTCCAGACTTCCGGCTTGAGCCATTTTTGGAGATCTATTCGATCGGTGGGGCTTGGGTCCTCCGGTGATGTTTCCAGGTCCTTCGCCGCCCTATGGTCTACCTGGCTTGGCAGGAATGACTCTATTTTCAAGGGACAACGATTTTACTGTAAAAATGTAATAGCGCATTGTAATGCTCTATACAATTTCTGGATATCCAACTGATGTACCCTTTCATTTTTTAATGAATATTTTGGTGTGGTGACTCCCGACTCGGGAGGGCTCCCCCTTTTTTCTATTAAAAAAATGGTAAACACCATAAGAGGCGACTTAAGTAGTAAGATGGTGGGACCTCCTTCTTCATGAACTCGACCAAAAGTCTTTTGGACATAATATCCAGCAAAATCAAGAAACAATATCAAAAATGGTCTGATGGTACATTACCTTGCAGATCTGACTAGCAAATAGCGAGCTAATAGGAAATCTGGTACAAAGAGAAAATAAAAAGAATGAGTGGTGGCTAATATGATCTTCACTTATCCTACTATGAGTAATAGATGACCGATTGCTACATGAGTTGTCCTCCTGAGAGGAATCTCACAACCATTGTCAACTACATCATGTCTCCATAGAGATGGCATGATGTACCCTAATCTCCCAGCCAATCATACTTAATAAGATGAAAAGAAAGAACCGCTAAACTTGATTGGGACATGGAGAAGTAGTGGTAGTTGTTGCTACACGGTAGATTAGGAGAGTGTGCTAGAAGTCTGAGCAACACACTTGATCATACCATCCATAAGCCAAGCGAGCATAGTGTAGTAGACGATGCTTGGTCTGACACATCTCCTCTATGTCTTTTATCTAGCCGCAGAAAGTAATTTGGATCTTACCTCCATCAGTATAGACACTTGATCCACTCTATTGGATAATAGGACCAATCATCCCATTTGCTCAGTCACGATGTCCATCGTGACCTCTTCCAATTCCAACTACACCATGTCCTCATCTGAAAGAAGCAACAAGAGCAATTGTAACGTCCCGGACTTAGGTCTCTGGTCTGTTATCGAGGAAAACTGGCACTGACCACTTGTTGGGTACGGACCTAAATGGACCCGAGAGGTGGGGCCGCCCCTACAAAGAGATAGGAGGAAATGGCTACCCAGAGTGTGCAGCCGCCACTGTCACTGGGAATAAGTGACTGGTCATGTCGCGACAAGGACGCTGCAAATATAAGTGGGGGAGGTTGTAACACCCATACCCCCAAACATAGTGTCACTGTCACATCTAAAACTCACGAAGTGTGAGTGTGGTTTATAAGCGGTGGAGATTATTACTTGACAACTTGAGCTTAGGCAGTTTGAGTGGTTGCCAAAGGGTCCATTTGGGTCCGTACCCAACAAGTTGTCAGGGCCAGTTTTCCTCGATAACGGACCGGGGACTAAAGTAAGGGACGTTACAAAAGGCTTAGGTCCTCGGTACGTTATCGAGGAAAACTGACATTGACAACTTGTTGGGTTCGGATCCAGATGGACTCGTTGGCAACCACCCAAAATGCTTAAGCCCAAGTCGTAACATCCATACCCTCAAACATAGTGCCACATCTAAAACTCACGAAGTGTGAGTGTAGTTTATAAGTGGTGGGGGTTACTACTTGACAACTTGAGCTTAAGCATTTTGGGTGGTTGCCAACGGGTCCATTTGGGTCCCTACCCAACAAGTTGTCAGGGTTAGTTTTCCTCGATAACGGATCGGGGACCTAAGCCCGGGACGTTACAAATGGTATCCGAGCCAATTTTCCTCTGATAGTGGAAAGGGATACCCGAGAGGTGGAGCCATCCCTACAAAGGGATAGGAGGACATAGCTACCCAGAGCGTGCAACCGCCACTGTCACTGGGAATAAGTGATGCGCCATGTCGCAACGAGGACGTTGCGAATATAAGTGGGGGAGGTTATAACACCCATACCCCCCAAAAGATAGTCCCACATCTAAAACTCACAAAGTGTGAGAGTGGGTTATAAGTGGTGGGGAGGACTACTTGACAACTTGGGCTTAAGCATTTTGGTGGTTGCCAACGTGTCCATCTGGATCCGAACCCAACAAGTTGTCAGGCCAGTTTTCCTCGATAACGAACCGGTGACCTAAGCCGGGACGTTACATGTAATAGTCTAAACACTAGTAAATCATGTTAAATCGATGCTAACGAACATGAATATGTTGTATGCCTCCTCAAGAGTGTGTAGTGTGGAATATGTTATCATATGATCCTATGTTGAGTGGTAAGTGATGCGGTCAGGAAAATCGAGAAGAGGAGATAGGAGAGAAGAAGATCGTGACTCACTTCGACAGGCGAGGGAGGACCAAGGTTGAGAGGAGAAACCTTAGAAATTCGGGAGAAGAGGGATAATGGTGGAGGCTCTCTCCAAACTCATAACTCAATTTTTATTCATAACAAAATCTCCCCATTCAATGGTCTAGTGCCCCCTTTATATAAGGAGGTGGGCTAATTACAAACTTGGTAATGATATAAAATAAAAATTAAATAAAATCCTAATTGAACTCTAAATTACTCTAATTTACTTACTAACTAATTTAATCTACCATAAATATTGAGATTACAATTAATCTCAATTTATTTAACGTAAATAAAATTAATCGACTAACTAATTTAAGACGAAAAATCCTAATGTTAATAAATCTGAGGCAAATTCCTTAGTACTATCTCGGGATTACATAAATCTCTGAGTACTGCATAATATTTTTTTTATTTTAGTATTGTACTACCGTTGCATGCCCTGAATGCGCCACATGTTGAGATATTAGTTATCATTATTATTGTTTTCTTATTTTCTATTTCTTTTTTATTCTTCTTGTAATTTTCCCAATAGGTTCATCTCCTGTATAAGAGAACCCTAGAGCCTCTCAAAGTGCAATTCATTTTTTCCTCAACATGGTATCAGAGTGACAGTCCTAGATTGGAGTTCCCGTATCCTGCCTTAACCCTAACTCTACCCGCCACCCCCCATCCCCGCATCGCTGTAACCGACGCTCCAGGCTGCCGTGTAGGCTGCCTCCAGCCGTCGTCAAGGCCGCCTCTGGCCGCCCAGGAAGCCGTGCAGGCTGCCCCCGACCTTCCCAGGCCGTCGCTGACTCTCCCATGCGCCTCCACTCCCCTCCGCGGCTTGATCTGCAGTCTGATTAGATCTGATTTTGACCGGAAAACACGTTTTCAAACCTCTAAATCATGTTTTCTGCGTCCTAAAGAGTAGAGACGATTCATGAGGATGGTTGTATGAGTCTATACGTACAATCAATCCTCCGTATGATCGTGTAGACTCGTTCATATCGGTCTACTCCCAAATTGACTTCCGTTTTTCGGCTACTTTCCCATCATGTCAGAGAACAAGGGTGATATTTTTCGTCCGAAGTCTTTAAGGGTCCGGCTCCCATCGCTAAGATAGATGGGACCAACTATGAGTTGTGGTCCATGCAGTTTCTTACCCTCATGCAATGCAACAACAAGGAGCACATCCTGACAGATCCATAGCCAACGGATAAGACTGGGACAAATGCTTCTTGGAAGCAAAATGACGCGTATGCTCGTGCTTGGCTATGTGGGACACTTACCACAGAGATAGACAATGATATTCTGAACCAGCCCGCCGCTAAAGCGTGTGGGACACTTTGGCTTCCACCTATGCTCAAGCGAAGAATGAGGCCAAGATTCTTCAGTTACAGTTTGACATCTACAAGGCCAAGCAGAATGGCCATCCTCTGCATGTGTACTACAGTTCACTCCGTGGCATGTTTGAGAAGCTACATAGCTATATGCCTATTACGACATCTCTTGAGAAGCAGAAGGCATATAGGAAGTACACGATGGTCGGAGTTTTCATGGTCGGCCTTGATACAGAATATGATGCAGCACATACTCAGCTTCTCACTGGAGCTACCATACCTCCCATGGAGGAGGCTTATAGTTGACTTAGCCAGATTATCATGCCTCCTACGACCACTCCTCAACCCTCGTTAGCTATGGTTGTTTCTCGTGGACGACGAGTGATGACCCAGTCTAGAGTATGCACTCCTCGTGGCAGAGGTGGTGGACCTCTGCGTGATCCTTGCTCCTTTTGTCGTTGACCAGGACATACAGATGATACATGCTATCAGAAGCATGGATATCTTATTTCTAGTCGCGTGGCTGAACAGATTAAGCCTTCAGATACTCTTGCTTCCCAGGCAGATCCTCGCCTGGATGATATCGTCTCTAGCATTCGAGAGATTATGACTCATGTTGCAGGAACCTCCACTATAGATACAACAGCCGCATCCAGAGCCTCTTCGAGCTCCTCAGGTATCGCTTATGCATTCACTGGTAGTAATGGTGTAGATATGACATAGTGGATTATGGACTCTGATGCTTCTCATCATCTTTGTGAAGACATATTACAACTGAGGTCCTACAGGACCATTCCACCTGGTAGATGGGTTGTCATTACCAATGGCGACCGCTTACCAATTACAGGACAGGGGGAGGTGCATCTGATGTCATCTATGCATCTTCAGAATGTTTTATATGCTCCTGGCTTTCAGATGAATTTACTTTCCATTAGTCAGATTACTAAAGATCTGCATTGTCGTGCCATCTTTGCTCCATCTTCTCTTGTGTTTCAGGACATACTCACAGACAGAGTGATTGGATATGGCCGTAAGCAACGGGGACTCTACAGACTGGTCCACCCTCCTCATGTTAGCGTTTCCACTATACCTACTAGACCAGTCTCTCCATATCTGTGGTACCTTCGTTTTGATCACCTTCCTCTGCATAAGCTATGTCATGTTCTCCCTCATATTTCCACGAGATCCTCCTTTCAATGTGAGACATGTCAGCTTGGGAAGCATCATCGTTCCTCCTTTCCATCCGGCTAGAGTCGAAAAAGTTCAAGTTGTTTGAGCTCCTTCATTTAGATATCTGGGGTCTGAGTCGTGTTCCTGATCATCAGGGACACCGTTTTTATCGTGTTGTTGTTGATTATTTTTCCAGACTTTCCTAGGTCTTTCTTTTGAAGAATAAGTCTGAGGTTGGTTCTATGATTAAATATTTTATTAATGAAGTAAGGAATATTTTTTTCTGCTAATATCAAATATTTTCCCACTAATAATGCCTTAGAATTCTGCACTTTACAGCTTCCTGAGTTTCTTAGATCTCTTGACATTGTTCACCAGACCTTATGTGCATATACTTCTCAACAGAATGGTGTTGCCGAACGCAAACATCGTCACTTACTTGATGTGACCAGAACATTGTTGATACGGAGTCATGCTCCTCATCTTACTAGGGCGACGCTATCCTTACTGCATGCTATTGGTGAACCGCATGCCCTTGTCTGTATTGGAAGAGAAGATTCCTTTCTTGATTGCATTTCCCGAGAAGGATCTTTTCTCCCTTACATCTCACGTGTTTGGATCTGTTGCTTTTGTTCATGATGTCTCTCCAGGTCGTGACAAGCTCTCTCCTAGAGCTGTCAAGTGTGTGTTTGTTGGCTACTCTCGTACCCAGAAGGGGTACAGTTGCTTTGATCCGCTACGGCGGAAGTACTTTGTTAGTGCTGACGTTACTTTCTTTGAGTCTGTTATGTATTTTTCTCCTGCAGGTGACATGCTAGCTCCATCTGATTTTGATGATGAGATCTACATGCCTCCACCTCCTATTGTCGTTCCTCCACCTCCCTCTACTCTTGCTCTACCAGCACCTCGTCAACCACCACCACCACCTGCACCTACTCCTGCCTTTACACCTACTCCTGTGACTCAGTTTTTGCCACGTGTTTTTACTCGCAGGTCTCGCTCAGTTCCCCTTGCTCACAGGTCTTGCCCATCATCCAACACGCCTCAGGTATGTAATGAGCACACTTGTTTCTACTAATGGCACTACTGAGTTGTCTGTGCAGCAGGATTCTATACAGGATGAGCATGTACCATCTCAAGAGGGGAACTCACAGGTTACAGACTTGGCATATGATCTTGATGTGTCGATTGATCTATGTAAGCCGAGATGTAAGTGTGCTACTTATCCTCTTGCAGCACATGTTTCATTAAGCTAGTTGTCAGAGGATTTTCAGGAGATTTACCTTGGCACTATCAGCCGTGGAGATACCACGGACATATCAGGAGGCTCTACAGGACAGTGAGTGGAGGTTAGCCATGGAGGAGGAGATGGCTACGTTACAGTCACGTGGTACGTGGAGTCTTGTTTCTGCTCTAGTTGATGCATCTGTTGTGGGATGAAAATGGGTGTTCATTATAAGACACCGTACAGATGGCTGCGTGGATCGCTATAAGGCGAGACTTGTGGCACGTGGGTTCACCCAGACATATGGGGTGACTATCAGGATACTTTCTCTCCATTGCCAGACATTCTACTCTACATATTCTACTTTTTGTTGTTGTGACACGAGATTGGCCCCTTTATCAGATTGATGTGAAGAATGCCTTCCTCTATGGTGATCTACATGAAGAGGTCTACATGCAACAACCACTTGGGTTTGCTGCTGAGGGGGAGTGTCAGAAGTTTGCAGGCTACACAAGGCTATCTATGGCCTTAAGCAGAATCCAAGAGCATGGTTCCAGAAGCTCTCGAAGTTGATAGAGCAGCAAGGGTTTGTGAGATCGACTGTCGATCACTCCTTATTTATGCAGAAGACCTAGAGAGGTACTATAATCATTCTTGTTTACGTTGATGACATTCTTCTTACAGGGGATGATGAGCATAACATTCGGGGTGCCAAGGACATCCTAGGTCAACAATTTGTGACCAAGGACCTTGGACATTTATGTTACTTCCTTGGACTGGAGTTTGCCAGGAACCAACGAGGTCTTGTGATGACCCAGAGGAAATACGTTATAGATCTTCTTTCAGAGACATGTATGGCAGATTGCAGACCTGCTACTACTCCTCTTGACCCTAGTATGAAGCTCTATGATGATGATACTGAGGAGGTCGACAAAAGTATGTACAAAGAGCTTGGTGGCAAACTACTATATATGACTATTACCAGGCCCGACATATCTTTTGATGTGAGCAAAGTGAGTCAGTTTATGGAGCAACCCATATGATTTTGGGATACCTGAAGATTTCACCTGGCACTGGACTTCTTTTCAGTAGAGGTACATCTCTCTCAGCTATAACATGTGCAGATCTAGATTATGCTGGGTGTCCGAAGGATAGAAACTCTACATCAGGCTTTGTTGTGTTCATAGGGAATTCTCTTGTTTCATGGAAGAGTAAGAAGCAGACTGTGGTAGCCAGATCAAGTGCTGAGTCGGAGCACAGGGCCATGGCGCAGGCTAGCACAGAGATGATGTGGGTCGGATCTGTTCTTACTGACCTGACTATAAAGGTGCCTCTTCCCATGCACCTCCAATGTGATAATCAGGCTGCTCTTTTCATTGCCAACAACCCAACCTTTCATGAGAGGATGAAGCACATAGAAGTGTATTGTCACTACACTCGTAACATGATACACAGAAAGGTCTTATCGCCACTACGCATGTCAGCTTTGGAGACCAGACAACAGATGTACTTACAAAGGCCCTAACGAGAGGACCTTATCAGAGATGTTGATCTAAGCTGAGTCTGATTGATACCTACACACCAGCTCGAGGGGGAGTGTTGAGATATTAGTTATCTTTATTATTGCTTTCTTATTTTCTATTTCTTTTTTCTTCTTCATGTAATTTGCCGAATAGGTTCCTCTCCTATATAAGAGAACCCAAGGGCCTCTCATAATGCAATTCATTTTTTTCCTCAACACCACTATATTATATCGCATCTTGATTTTTACACCCATAACCCTGAGTAATTTCACAATTACAATCATAACCACGTGCAATTCGTGAATTATACGAGAAACTATGGATAGTCACTCCGTCTTACGCCCATAACCCTCTGTTAGTTTAATACATTAACTCAACCACACAATCGAGTTAATCTAACTCATCTTCAATCCAACAGTTCTCAATAGTGTGAGTGGGTGTGGGGGGGGCATCCTTCCACGGGTGGAGCTTCCAGGGAGGAGGAGCAACGTTCCAGGGAAGAGGAGGAGCTCAGGGATTTCTAGGGAGGAGGAGCCACAGGGGGAGGTTCCGGAGGGTGGGGGAGGCTTTGTTGAGCGGATGCACAGGGAGGGGCGGGAGGAGGAGGCTTTCGCATGAGGGAGAGCCCGTGGATCGCGACGGCAAGGGGCTTTGCTGAGCGGCTGCAGGGGGGCGGGGCTCTTACCTGGGCAGCTGTGTGGGGAGGGGTGGGAGAGGGAGGCTTTCGCAGAAGGGAGAGCATGTGGGTTTGGGGGGGGGGGGCTTTGCTGAACGGCTACATGGGGTGGGGCTCTTGCGCCTGGGTAACTGTGCGGGAAGGGGTGGGAGGAGAAGACTTTCATAGGAGGGTGAGCCCATGGGGGGGGGGGCTTTGTTGAGCGGTTGCACGGGGCGAGGCTCTTGCTGGGGCAACTGGGGGAGGGGGAGCTTTGGCTGGGTAGTTGTGCGAGCGGGGGGGGGGGGGGGGGGGGCGAATGTGCGACCGGCACGAGGGGCTGCAGGAGGGGGCTTCGTGAGTGCGGCGGAGGCTTTCGCAGGAGAGCGGGCCCGTAGGTCGGGGGGGCTTCAAGAGTGCAGCGAAGGGGCGACAGGAGGAGGCTTTCGCAGAAGGCGGCCCGTGGGTTGCGGGGCTTCGTGAGTGTGGCGGGTAGGAGAGGATGAGGAATCACGGGGGGAGCTTCCAGGGGAGGAGCCTCGAGGGGGAGCTTCCAGGGAGGAGGAGGAGCTCAACGAGGGGAAGAATGGGAGGTAGGTGCTGGAAATGGATGGTGGTTTGGCTAGCTGGGGGGGTGCGCTTCCAGTGGGGAGGAGGGGGGAGGGGAGGGAGATGGGTGCTGGAGGAGCTCGACAGGGGCAGGGGTTGGTTGGCTGGAGGAGATTTGGTAGGGGGTGGCTGGAGGAGGAAGGGGAGGAGGTCAGTAGAGGGGCTGGTTGGAGGAGGTGGCTGGGAGGAGGTGGCTGTAGGGGGGGAGTGGTCTCCTTCGTAAATAATGGAAACTTAAAGGGTATAAAGCAAAATATTTGATGGATACCGTCATAGTTAACGGGAAATCAGGTGGAGGTTAACATGGGGTTATGGGTGTAAGAGTTAAGCATTATTCAAAGTCCTAGGAGTAATTCACGATTAAGTGGGTTTATTATTATATTACGAAATTACTCAGGGTTATGGGTGTAAAAATCCCTATCGCATTTCCTGAATGTGATAAATGCTTGCCGTATTTCGGACATGCAAATATGTGTCAACCCCAGGAATGTTCAAGTCCTATGACGTAGGACTCCACACAACTTCTCTGCTCACTCGACGGGGAGCTTCTGTTCGCGCGACTACCCCACGCTTCCCCAACAGCTCCCTCTCCGTCATTGCGTCACCTCCTCGCTTCCCTCTTGCCGTCGACGCCGCATCTCCCGACCTTAGGAGATCTTTGGCCGCCTCTTTCCCTGTTGTGCTTCCACCATTGGTGCTCCCTCACAGATGTCTCCAAGCTTTAGGTACATACGAGATACTCTTTGTTGTTATGGTTTGTTTAATTTGTGAATCATATTTTTTTCACCGAATTAAAGTTCATGTGATGATTGGTTATTGTTTCTTTTACTTATAAATCCATTTCTTACCCATGTGTTAGGTTGGAATGGAGTCGATTTATTGCATGTTCCATTTGAAGGGTATTATCGGGGATTCGTCGAACACCAATGTGTGTGGTTTAGATTTGACCCTGATTGTTATGTACGATGAGTTGTTGAATCTAGTTCATCGGAAGTTCAACTTGGGCAAGAACAACCATTAAATTAAATTCTTTCATTGTATCCCAAACGGGACAAGTGAAGAGCCTATGTTAACGTCCAGCGTAGATAATGATGACATACAAGGCGTTTTTCTATACACCAAGACAAGTGGAAAATCGACACCCACTGAGATTATTACTGAGAGTCATTCAGGTTCGTATGTGGCACCGAATGTCAATGACCCTCAAGATCGCTTCTCGTCAGGTCCTTCCATGGTTCGGAGCACCAGTGACCTTATAACGCAACCAACACCGATTCACGAATTCATGAGTGATGCTCTCTCGAGAGAAGTTAATTGTATTCTAGATGATGTCATCCCTACGATAACAGACGGTGAGTTGAACGGGGAAAGTGACCAAGATCATGACGATAATGTTGTTGTAAATGACCAGACGAGAACTGGTAAACCTATTCGTCAAACAATTGTTCTCGGTGTAACCTCCACAAGTGGCGTGCAACTGTAAATGGATACACGATGACACATATACAATGATAACCAAAATTATCTTTGAGGTTTTCAACAATGTCTGACGAATATAGTTTGGAGTTTGAGGTCGCAAAAGGTACATGATCAACTTGGGGCAGCAAATATGTACATGTAATAAATGGCAGATATATCGCATTCCATGTTCTTATGCAATCGCAGTCATTTCTCAACGACGATCTGAGGTAGATACATGTGTTGATGAATGGTACACGTGGGAGAGTCAGCTTAAGGTGTATGAAGTTAAGTTTTTCCATTGGGGATCGAGATACATGGCCACAATTGGAGTACTCAGAAATGTGTCCCAATAAAAGTGTTGATGGATTGCATGGCCACCATTTACTACATGACCACCATTTAGGGATGTATCGTTTTCCAATTGGGGATCGAGATACCTGTCCACCATTTACTACAATAACCAAGTAAACTTCCATTCTCTTTTGCTTACTAATCTCATAAATGTTGATTGCAGATGGATCCCGAACCTATTGACGTTTTAGTACTGACACATCAGAAGCGACACCAATTATGTTGCGTTTGGGACGACGAGGTAAGTGATTTGTCACCTTTTGATAAATGCAAGATTCCTCATGGTTGTACCGTCGACACCGGGGAGAAACATGTGCGACATATCCCTCTGGACAAGCACCTCCATCCTTACGTTGCCCAGGCCGGGGTTTGCAAGGATTACAGAATTAGAATTTATCGCCTTGGACCGACACTTGATTACAACACTGGGTGAGCGTTGGCGAATGGAGAGATGACCATTACCCTACATGATGTGGGCAGACATCATGGGACTACGGGTTGATGGTTCATAATGATGAGGGACAACGCATGTAGTGACATAGACAGATACAAGCGAGTAACTACTAGGAGTGCGTCCCACACTGTCAAAGATAATGGGAAGCAGGGTTCCCGCGGACTTGGCTATATGCATATTTTGCAAAATTGCCACCAAATGGCTGATGTTGAGGTTTTGAAGAGACATGCATGCTTTATATTTTGCAGCTTTTGGGCTGCATTTTATTCACAACAGTCTGGTCATTGATATCTCTTATTACACTACCACATTTGCACGACCTAGACTGCCAAGGACGTTGAGCCGTGGATCTATTGTTCTTGTTTTTTTGTATAGACATTTATGTTTTGCATCCGATATGGTGATAGAGATCGGTGGATCGGTGATAGTACTCCAGTTGTGGGCTCAGGAGCACTTCCCACACATTGTTCCAATAATTAGAGAGACCGCAATGATACGGTAGGCTGTTAGGAGTGCGGTAGGCTGCAACATTCGCACACTGTAGACAGGTTTAGAAAAGCGGGCCAGCACAGCCACATATGCGTAGTCGATGATCGAACCGAACCGCATATACAATATTCTGTCTATATGCGGTTGTGGCGCATATGCGGCCGACTAAACCGCATATGCGGCCGCATATTCGACCGCCTTTTGGATAAACCCCCTCCTTCACGCTTTATCTTCGATTGTTGTTGTTTCCATTCAGGATTCAACTACTATTAATACCTGCTGGTAAAAAATAAATGTTATTTATTTAATTGCTATTGTTTATAGAAAATATTTTTATGTTGCTTCCAAAAAAAAAAAAATTTATTTTTATTTAACGGGTTTAAACACTAATGCTGTGTGTTCTCCTTATACTTTAGTTTATTTTATGGTTGATGTTATTTATTTAATTGCCATTGTTTAATTAATTGCTACTGTTTATAGAAAATATTTTTATGCTGCTTTCGAAAAAATAAAATTTTATTTTATTTGATTTCAATATACTTTAGTTTTAGAATCTGATATATCTTCTTTCGTGAAAAATATATCTATGAGTTCATTTGCTTTATTAATTTAATACTTTTCTCATTTGTTCAGTATATTCTGCAACTTGTGTTAAATTTCCTAGGCTACTTGTCATCTCATTAACACTTGATAAAAGGGAATGCAATTTATTAATTCGATTGAAATATAATGCTTCACATCTAATTTCATTTAGTTAATTCTTATAGCAAATAAAACATGTTTCTAACAAAAATTGATTTATTATTGTTATATCTCATAATAGTTTTTTGTCTTATATTTTTGAAATGCTTTACTTGAAATCATGTTCGTACTAAAAAGTACATGCATTATATTTCATCTATTGTTATTTTTTTCGAACATAAATATCTAATAATTGAATTTATTATTTTATTATTTTATTTTTTTTTAAAAAATACAAACCGCATAATCCGCATATACTTCCGCATATACGCTTACTCGCTTCAGACTTTCTGACCGAACGTACCGCATACCGACTTTCTGAACCTTGACCATAGAAATCCGACTCAGGTTGTTAGACGCATACCACAATGCATTTGATATGCATTCTCCTGCACATGTACATAAATAATTTTGAAATTTATTTGCTATAAGTGATTGATTTTCCAATAATATAGATTTTTTGTGCAGGTATTGTGGATGCCATATGGTGACAATGCGATCGCTTCCCTTCCCGAGTATTGTGTCGACGAGTAGAACATCTAGAGGTCACGTGTACCACTTATTTACTTTCACATAATGAAGTATTATTACTCGGACCACGTTATACGCCAGTTTGTGAACGACCGGGACGTGCATGCGTCCTGCAATAAAGATGAGGAACTCCATACGATTGACATGAGGGGAAAAGTGGACATCGACTGGAGGAGTGGAAATGATTTGAAAATTCGTGAGGGGAACACATGTCATGAACGAGTTGTGTATGTTGGACAAATCCAACGGGATATGTGGCTTCTAATACCTAGAAAA
>JAZKJV010005906.1:0-59856 GCA_037367405.1 Ottelia alismoides | reverse complement strand
TGCCAAAAAGGTATGGGTACAAATATTGCCAATAAAACTCGAAAGGATATACGTGTAAAATCGCTAAATAAATTCCAATTAAATTAAATTATTTCAAATTAGTTAAGACTATAATAATAAGGGTTGGTTTAAAAAGTGTTTAGTAGAGTTTATTTTGAAAAAAAGGTATTTAGTAGGGTTTATTTTGAAGAAAAAAATTTTGGGGGAGTTAATTATGTTAATTGCTCATTTATTGTGCATTGTTCAATTGACGAACAAAATATAATACTTGTTGATATCTGAGTATTTTTCGAGAATGGGAAGCTGTAATCGGGAAAATTAAAAGAAACCTCAAATGCATGCAAGACCTACTTAAAAGAGAAAGACACACCTAGGTTCTTCATGGGCATTACGACTAAGAACATGGAAAAGTTTGAGCCATGTGATATTGATATCTTCCCTAGAGATTTCTGCATTAGTTGACTTAAGCAAGGAAGAAACTAAGAGGCTAGCAGTCATGTAGACATCTCTCATAATCGTGCTTGAAGCTTCCAACAAGGGAGGCTTTCTTTAGAAGGGAAAACGATCATGTTAGTCTCATGGCACTTGGACATTCGTGGAGCCAAGACACCCGTTACTTGCAAGGTGGTTGGGTGCAAGTGGATTTTCCATATGAAGCATAATTTAGATGGTTTCATGGTGAGGAATGAATCTCGTCCAATAGCCAAAGGATTCACCTAAACATAGAGCTTTGACTTCTTCAATACCTTCTCTATGGTTGCTTTTCTCTATGGTTGATAGATAAGGGGATATATTTATTAGGTATTTTTACCCAGCATACCCTATAATCTTTTCAAATTACCTTTACGACCTTTGAAACAACCTAATTTCTCCCTCGACCCCATAAACTTGCTAACCCTTATCCTACAAACTCTGTGGTTAACACACATCCATTACCCATTAAAACTAACAAGATTCTATTATGTGCCTTTACATTATACCCATTTTGTTTATCAAATTTGCATTGAGTGCCACTCTCCCTCACCCTACTCCTCATCTCCCTTTCCCCACCAAGCAACCACCCATCTTCTCGACATCCGCCACCCTCGCCTTCCTCTCCAACCTCCGCCGCCTCCTCCAGGTTTGTTGCCCCCATCCCATTCCCCTCCACCGCCTCCTCCACCCCACTCCCCTCCTCTCCCGCCCACAGCCCTGGTCCCCTCCTCCCCCACCTTCACCCGTAGGGACCCCCGCCTCTTCCCCCTCCAGCGCCTCTGCAACCCCCCGGCTCCCCGTCGACGTCCTCCGACCACCTCCTCATCCCTTCCTCCCCTTACCGACACCCCCTCCTCCCCTCATCAACACCTCCTCCTCCCCTCACCGACACCTCCTCCTCCCCTTCCTCCTGAAATCCCCTCGCCTTTTCCTGCCCCGCATCGCCACCGTCAACGAAGCCACCTGCAACCCCGCTTTCTCCCCCCATGCCGGCATCGTCTTTGAAGCCTCCAAGCCGTGCATTCCTGCAAGCCCCATCCCTCCCTGCAGCCCACCGCCTCCTTCTTGTAAGCCCCTCCTCCCCCTGCGTCGGCACCTTCGCCGAAGCCTCCAACCTCGCCTGGAACCTCCCCCTCCCCTCACGTGCGCCATCGCCTCCTGCTTCGTCGAAGCCTCCAACCTCGCCTGGACACCCCCCCTCCCCGCCACCGCCTCCTGCTTGGAAGCCCCCCCCCTCATGTCGGTACTGTCGTCAAAGCCTCTATCCTCTCTTGGAACACCCCCCATGCACCTACAAGTCCTGCTCCTCCCTGCGACCCACTGCCTCTTGCTTGGAAGCCCCTCTCCCCCCGCGCTGGCACCATCGTCGACCATCTGATCGTCACTTGAAGTGAATCAAGTGCACGCCTCCGACCTCTGCCGCTCGAGATTAAAGTCACCATTTGATTGGGTAGAAGAAGAGGATGGAGGAGGAGGAGGAAGGAGAGAGGAAGATTGAAGATCCATCGTTGAATTTCTTGGGTTTGATTAACTCAGGTTTAACTCAAGTAATTGGCTCCAATAAAGTTAAATATTATGACAGGGTCTATCGGGTAAGACGGAGCAAGTTTACGGGGTCAAGGGGGGATTGGGTTGTTTCAAAGATCGGAGAGGTAATTTGAAAAGATTACAAGGTCTGCCGTGTAAAAATCCCTATTTATTATTGTTCATATAGGATGATCTCTATGCAAGCTTGACATGAAGAATGGCTTTCTCTGCAGTGATCTTTAGGAGGTGTTCTATATATAGTAATTCTCAAGGTTTAAGGTTCACGAAGAGTCTATTAAAGCATGTCAACAGAAGAAGGCCATCTATGATCTTAAGCAAAATCGACATGCTTGATTCCAAAAACTCACATAAGGTCTCAGAGGTGAGGGCTTCATCCGATCCGCCTCAGACAACTCCCTATTTATGAGAAAAATAGGGAGAACGGTTGTTGTTGTTGTTATGCTAGTATATGTTATCAATATTATCCTTATTGAGATGATTCACATGAGATCACGGAAGTGAGCTGCCTTTTATGCTAATCATTTCGTAATCAGGGATCTAGGCCTGTTGAGATACTTCCTTGGGTAGAGATTTCTTGTATCAAGAAAGGTCTCTCCTTGTCTCGTAGAAGATGTCTCTCCTTGTCTCGTAGAAGATGTTTATTGATATGCTACATGATAGATATGTATGCTTAGGTCCAAACAAACACAGATACCTATGAACCCAATGCACAACCATACGAGGACAAGGAGCAACTCACAGAAAACAACCAACTACCAAAGACTTGTAGGAAGTTATGATACCAATGAACCCTTGACATACTAAATGCATAACTAATGGAATTTGACATTTATCGCGGATCAATATTCATAATACTGCTCTCCATTAAAAATCAACTCCGTTAACCCCTCCTCTCTATCTGCTAGTTCACTGGGTGCATAATAATCCAAGAAATAATCCATACTATAAAAATACACAAAACCTCAATTGGCGGAATCGCTTAAATCTTTATATAAAAAAAGTCAGGGTTCAACTTAACAGTCATATAACAAGCCGACTGTTGCACTATCAAATCTGATTGGAAATCCTTACAAATTACTGATCAAAAGTCAAAATCAAATGATGGCTCAAATGATGACCTAATCCAAATTTGAGGATTAGCATGTCAACTAAATTTCAAATCAACCAAACCAAGTCCAAGAAGCCAATTAGAACTAGAATGGCAACTGTAATAATATCACCACGAGGAGTGTTACCATAGTCCGGTCTCGGCATGCACCAAGATAAAGGAATGTTAAGGAAAAGGTTCTGATCCCCTGTTAGATCATGTGGACGACGAAAATGAAACCTTACACAATCGTGAACTAGATCTAGTTGCCAAGACTCATCGACACCACCATACATTTTGTCATACACCAAATTCCCAAAATAACATTCCACTCAAAAGAGCACGACATGAACTATTCAAGATGGAATGCCTTCCGGAGAAGTTAGCTCAATCTTCTCAAAAAAACCATTCCTGGGATGAAGATGGACCTAGGTTCTCCATTGGTATCATGTGTCATCAATAACATGACATTTCAATGTGCCCTGCTCGACTTCAGTACAGAAATCAACCAGGGATGGTCGAATATGTCATTGTGAAAGTTGAGCAGCTTTACTTCTCCGTTGATTTATGGTGCTAGACGCAAACTTCCAATCATCCTAGGAAGAACTTCCATATCTTTGGCGAGACTAGGAAGCTCGAATTGAACATTTACGAACCATAAAGAATATGGTACATCATAACCATAACTAGATTAGGAATTTGAGAATTTGAATGAATATATTGAGGAAAGCAGGACTATTTCTATAGGAGATACCTCACAAACCTGTTGGACCAGAGATTATGGATAACCAAATTATTCCCTTCATATAGATTCCAAGCTCTACATCCAGTCCTTGGACATCAAAGGTGGAGAGCTGCCTCACACCCTCCAGCCTTTCCACCTTCAATTATCAACCTAGCCCAGCTTGAACTGAAATAGTTACTGATCACCCTGAACTATGTCTAACTGGGACCTAACAATACTCTGCTTGTGATTATTGACTCTGTTGATATCAGAGCAAAAAGTCAACTTGATCAAGGTACTGTTAGAACCAAAGTTAGGTATTGGTTGAATGATAGCTGACTTCTGGAGAATCAAGCCCTTCCTATTTCATGTGCCATGTAAATATTCAGATTACTGCTCAAAATCAGAACAAGGTTGAGATCATTAAATGGCTGGACGCAGGGACTATTTATCCCATCTATGACAGTCTCAAGGTGTCTTCAATGGAATCGATGATAAAACCTCACATGAAATGCGAGAAAACGATCTCTAGTTAACATAACCAGACTGATGGGACAAACTCTATAAGAACTACCTGCCTGCAAGTAAAATATTGGACCCGGTCAAATGAAACAAATGCAGTCAAAACAAAAAAAGTATACTACATATGCACAAATAAACCAGCTTGTTATATCTATCACAATATCAAAACTTGATATCATAGGATATAACATGGCGTGCAACAATCTTTCCCACTTAAACTTGCAATTTCCTACACACCACAAGCTCAAAGGCTCAACCTAATGGGGTATTGGGGTGGTACAATCTCACTGGAAAGAAACAGAAATGATACTGATCAAGACTGTTGTCAAACAACCGATCAAGTCTCATTTCGACCCTTCCCGATGTATTTCCCACGTGAATGTACAAACGCTGTTGCCTGAGCCTGGCAACAACCATTCCTATGGATGATGATGCATAAGCTATATAAGGATTACATTCCAAACAATTACAAGCTGCATGCAAGCCTTCTACAATTCATAAAAACAAGGCTTTGAGTTGTTAAATAATATTCATCTACCAGTTCTATTTTATTTTTTGGAAAGATGATGCCTTGCATTTCAAAGATTTCTAACTACTGTCCAGGAAAGAGAGGTTTTTTTCTTGAGAAGCCAAAGGATAAACTAGATGTTAGTAAAAAGAAGGTTATCATCAGAACAGAACCTTGTTATTGGGCGAATTCATAAGAGATTATTACAAGAACCAAAACATGTCCTCGTTGGAAATGTTGATTAAAGCTAAGTCTCGAACAAGGTGTGCTATAATTATCTAATTGTTAGATATGACATTAAAAAAGATATCAAAAACCAAAAAGGAAAAACCTCCATTTTGACATTTATAGAAAACCCCATAGATCTCTTTCTCCTAGTGGCCAAGGCCCTGTCTTTCTGGCCAGATTGTGATACCAGATTCCGACTAAGAAAGCATGAGTCCAGAAAAAAGGATTCCTCAAACGGAAATTCGCTTGAGAACTTGAGTGCCAAAAAGAGTCAAACTGCGCTTGACCTCGAAGAAGAATTCAAGAAAGCACCTCCATTCCTTGCTTGAGAAAGCATGACAAAAAATAGATATTACAAAGTGATGATGACAAATTATCACCAATAATCTCCGCAAGAACATGTGCCATCCTGGAAATAGTGAAATCGGTGGGCATCTCTCAACACTATCACCCTACCAGTGACCTTGGATGCCAACTTAACAAACATATGGCAATCGCGACAGACGCTGCTATTCTTGTGCACCAGAATATCATCATCAGGCCCTGAATTCAAAAACCCAAAAGCAACCGCTAGCTTCTCGCTGTGTGCATGCTGTGACTCCACAACAGTCTCCCCTTCTACATCATGCATCACTAGCTTATCTTCAGGCTTGTATCCATGCTCCTTCACGCTATCCAACAATTTCTCCAACTCCTTGTAGATCTCATCTGACTCCATATTTGATCGATCCCCATTTAGAAATCTGTAAACAACATGGTTTGCTTCAACAAACGAAGCGCCAACAATTTTCTTTGTTGCTCTCTCTCGCATCGAAGCTTCTATCTCTTCAGCTTCCTTTTCCCTACCTGAACATCTATAAATGTTTGACAACAATACCTGGCAACCCATGTTTTCTGGATCCGACTCAAGAAGTGATCTTGCTGAAGATTCGGCAAGCTCCACATTAGAGTAATTCCTGGAGGCACATAGCAAGGCTCCCCATAGGCTGGCGTCTGGTTCCACGGGCATATTCTTTATGTAGTCTCGGGCTCCATCTAGCTGCCCATCTCTTCCCAACAGATCAACCATGTAAGCATAGTGACGGGGTTCCGGAACAACGTCGTGGTCCTTCATGGAATCAAAGCACCGCCTCCCTTCCTCTACCAAGTTTGCAAGACAGCAAGACAACAAGACCGATGAAAACGTGTTGTGATCTGGCTGCACACTATCTTTCATCCGATCAAAAAGTACAAGCGCATCCTTTCCTTGTCCATGGATCCCATACCCGGAAATCATCGCATTCCATAGTGCGACGCTCTTTTCAGGTGCGCTATCGAACAACTTCCTGGCAACTTCCAAACCTCCACATTTCACGTAAAGGTCAATCAACTCCTGGCAACAATCTTCTTCGAAATTTCTAATCGTGTACCCATGAAGAGAACGTGCAATTGTCATGGAAGCAGCCTCGCAGCAGGCAAAAATGACGGCACTTATAGTTTCACGATCTGGGATGGCCTCAACTGCCAGCATATTTCTGAATACTTCCAGCGCCTCCATAGGGGAACCAGCCTCAGCATACGCCTTGATTATAGAATTCCAAGCCGTAGCCCTCCTCTTGGGCACGGGCATTTCGTCGAATACCTCCCTCGCCTTGTCAATCCCCCCGCATCTGGTGAACATACCGATGGCAGTATTACGCAGGAGTTCGTCATCATCCATCTCGTTCCTCTGAATGAGCTGCCATAGGCGTTCAGCGGATTCGACGTTGGATACGCAGCCCATGAGGCTCGTGAATGCGCCGCGGTTTGGTTCCACGCCTTCGGCGTGCATGGTGGAGAAGACAGAGAGGGCCTGCTTGCGGAGGCCGTTGAAGGCGTAGGCGCTGATGAGGGCGCTCCAGGAAACGACGGTCTTCTGGGGCATTTCGTCGAACAGCTTCCGGGCAATGTCGATGCGATCGCATTTGCCGTAGAAGGCGATGAGGGCATTAACAAGGGAGGGGTGGGAGGAGATGCCGAGGTCCTGGGCGTGGGCGTGGATGAGCTCTCCGGAAGGGAGGTCGCGGAGGGCAGAGCAGGCTTTGATGAGGACGGGGAAGGCCGGGGGGTGGCGGGGGCGGAAGCGGTGGTACAGGGAGAGGGCGCAGTCGGGGGAGCCGAGGTCGGTGTAGGCGCGGATGAGGGAGGTGAGGAGGGAAGGGTGGGGCGGGGAGGAGAGGAAGGTGGAGTGGGCGAGGGGGAGGGAGCCCTTGTGGGAGTAGCCGCTTATCAGCTCCGAGAGGAGGACGGGGTTCTCCGAGTTCGACCGGAGCATGAAGGCGTGGACGGACTTCAGGTGTAGGATCGACGGGCACCGCCGGACGAGCTCCGACAGCTCCATCGCCGGACCCATTTTGAGAGAGAGAGAGAGGAGGGGTGCTGGGGGATGGGGGGATTGACTGTGCAGCCTTAACTACACTACAAGGGACTCCATTTAGTAGGTTTCATAGCATTATGCTATTACAAACTTTACTAGGACTTTTTCTAAATAATTATTAAAAATTTTGAAATTAATTAAATTGGTATGGATGAAAAAAAAATTTTAAAATATATATTGATCGACACCTGAGGTGCTGATTTGGGACGACTCCTCCAAATCGGCACCTGAGGTGCCGATTTGGTAGTGACCCGTCGGGGCCTCGCTCCAAATCAGCACCTCGTGGCCGTTGGAAAATTGCCAACAGTCCCCTCTCCCAAATTTCTTATATACCCCCCCCCCCACCCCATTCTCCCGATTCCTCACACATTCATCCCATCTTCATTCTTCATCTTCATCCCTTACTCATCTTCTCTCATTTCTCTCAATCCATATTCTGAAGCGTGATTTCGTTTCTCATTCTGCTAATCTTATTCAAGTAAGAATAAGATATTTTTTCGTGTTTTTTTTGCAGGTTTTTATCAGTGAAGGCGAAATATTATTGCGGATATCGGATTATATTCTTTCCTTTTCGGATAACATTTCTATTTGAAGACACACGTCTTTCAGGTAAATTTACTTGTATTAAATTTTTCGTGATTGTAATCAATAATTAGATGTGTTGAATTGATACTTAATTTAAATATATATTTAAATTAATTCTTTTTTATATTTCAATTGAAATCATTTGTGTTATAAACTTTGTATGAAGTACCCTACAGAAGTTGAAAAAAAAGGAAATGTAAATGTAATATGAAAATTATTTTAATGTCAATTACATTAAGGTTAAACACCTTATTATCATTGCATCCATTTAGATTTAGAAGTACCCATAGTCATGTTAAAATTACTTCTCATTTAGATTTGCAATCGAGCACCGAGAGGGTCTCTATACAGCGTTGGCAGGACTCACTGTGGTGAGCACCGATGAGTCCCCAAGACCGGACTTTTGGATTCCATCTCTGAGTGATTAGTATATCATTTAAATAATTGATCAGTAGAGATGACATTCGAGTGAAAAATAAATGATTGTTATATTTAAATAAACTAATCAAATCATTAATTTTATTCGTATAGTGGATTGAAAGTTGATGGTCTACATGTCACTGGGCCAGATACTCCGACAGGTGGATGTGATCCATTGTGCCTGAGTTTGTTAGGAGTAATACCCACTCAGATAAAGAGGGAAAAAGTTAAGCTGTCATAGATACGTGACATCTTCTTCAGTCAAGAACATCCACTGGAGGGTATTGAAGACGAACAACAAGCGACTAGTATAGTTAGAGCACTAATTTTCTATCACATAGGATGTAGTGTTCTTGCAGACAACAGCGGAGATATGATGCCTCTAAGGTATGCGCTACTGATTCAAAGCTAAATTTTTTATGAGTTATTATATTCTTAGAAATATCGCTTAATTAATTTTTATAGGTACCTATTACATTTACGTGAACTGGAAGAATGCGCTCAACTTGCTTGGGGTTTTGCTGCTTTGGCGCATATGTATTCGGAGCTGGATAGGGGTGCAAAGATTGGCACGTCGAGGATGTACGGCTTCTTCTCAATTTTACAGGTATGTAGAGTCCTCCATATGTCTCGTGTTCTCAATAGTATTTTGTTTATTTATGTCTTTTAATATTTTAAAATAAAGGTTTGGGCATGGGAGCATGTACACATTAGAAGATCAATAGTACGTACTGGTGCACAGATCAACGGAGGTGCATTAGCATTGAAGTGGATAGGAGTGCGCAGTTTTAACGAGAACGTTCATACGGCAATACTAGCATTCTATCGTAATGAGTTGGATACACAACAACCTCATCAGGTTAAAAATGATGATACTTCTCCATTTTTTAAATTCTTGTAAACGATTATATATATATATATTTATTTATTTATTTATTTAATAAATACAGATGATTTGGAAACCGTACGTTGATGGGAAAATAGCACAACTACATCCTATTTGCAGAAGTTGTCAGGTTGTTTGGATGAGTCGAGTGCCACTTATATGTTACGATCTCGTAGTGATGCACCTACCTGATCGCGTGATGCGTCAATTTGGGATGCGACAATATATTCCTGCTTCCGTTGAGAGGATAAATGTTGTATCTCGACGTAATAAGACCCGAAGTGGTGACATCCTAAACCGGTCTACTATACATCGGCAATACGTAGATCGTTGGGATGATAGAGAAGCCACAGTTGTTTATGAGCACGCTGATTCCAATACCGATATTTACATGCAATGGTATTGGAATATAACAAGAAGATGGATCCAGATACAGATTCCTCCTCCTACAGTAGCTTACCGACCACACGGACCAATAGAAAGACGTCTGGTATGTTTAAAAAAACTACTTATTCTTTTTATATTTTATTAAATTATTCTTATTATATTTGTAAATGGAATAGGTGGATACGATTATACAAGGAAGGAACAGTATGGATGAACTTAGACGATCAACAGACTTACCTTCCAACATGAGGACAACGGTCGAAAATACAATTAACATGTTCGATAAGACAATCAGCATGTTCTCGTTGATGTATCCATTCCAATAATATGAGCAGCAGTACATGCCATCACAGGAGCAACATACTTCGGGAGCATCAGGTTTTGTGATTTCTTTGTTATAATTGAAAACTATTTTATTTCTCTTTTAGACGAGTGAATTTTTAAAATTATATGTTGTAAATCGTACATGTAGGAATTATACGGAATATGGTGGGGAGGGATCGCAGCCACCACCGATGTTTGGGACTTTAGGTTCTAGTTAATTCTTTATGTATAGTAAACTTATATTAGTGCATCGATTTTTTTAAATATAAATACAATTTCTCAAAAAATATAGCAGGACACGGTGAGCATGCATTTTCGTAAGGTCAAACAATAGAGGAGTCAATATTTGGAACCTCAGGAATGATATCTGCGGGATATGACGGATAAGGGTACCCGTCAATTCAACAAGGACTCGCTTCAGGTTCTCAATATGATCAAACCGGATTTGGAGCTTCAGGTTATAACAACTTATTTAATAAAATGATTAAATGCAATAACTAATGTGTATCTTCTGTAATATTTTCTAACAGATGAATATCTCCTTTTTGCGGGATATGGAGAAGCTTTCAGTCAATCACAATTTGTACGATCATCATTTGTTGGTCCTTCGAGTTAGGGATATAGCGGACAGGAATTTCCGCTAATTCAACTAGGATTCGTATCTACAGGTTATTATAGTTAATTTATTACATTGTATCCTTCTCTTACTTATAGTTTAGTTTATGTGACATATAATGCAATATTAATATCTTTCAGATATGACATATATAGAGTATGTCTTTGCATGATCTCAAATCGGTGAAGCCGGATTTAGAGGTTTAGGTATAAATATCTTATTGAATAGAAGAACTCATTTGAATACGTTATGTTTACCTTCTATGATACTTACAATAATATAAATATCTCAATCTTATAGGACCATCGCTTGTTGGTCCTTCAAGTCAATTTTACTCTGGACCCTCTCAGCTCACACCGTCTACTCAATACAGTTCAGGAAATTTGCAATCACAAATATTTGATAGTGTTCGGCAAATGGAGACAACTGATTTTGATAGACAGTTGTTTGGTATACCCATGATAATACCACAACAACGTCTAGAGCTACCTCGAAGACCCTTTCCCGTAGTAAGGATCACTGAGCCTCCTCCATTAGAGCCGTCTTGCCAGTCAACAAGTATACGGACTTCAAGAAATCAGGAAACTCAAACAATTAAATCTCCACGGAAGTCGTCAGCTAGGCCACATCCTCCAGGGCACATTCCAACACATTTGGAATAAATCGCCAAGCAGAAGAAGAAGAAGAAGAAGAAGAAGACACATGAGGAGAGTCACAAAAAATAGGAGATGGGGGGAAAGGAAATGACAAAGGAGGAGGTGCAGGATGTGGAGTTGGCTTTCTGAAGGGATTTCTAAAGATATGGAAACTATAAGTTATTGTAATTTTTTTCTTATTATTTGTAAATACATCTTTATTCTTTAATGATTTTAATAAAATACTTGCAATTTTTTTAAGGTAATTGATGTCAAGTTGTACGTTGTTGACCTAGCGTATGTCAATGGTAAAGAATGTTGAGCACACTCTCAATTTCTTTATATTTAATATAATATTCCTGATATATCAACTAAAAATTTCTTACTATATATCAATAGTATAGAATAAATTTAAAAATACAGATATACATCATATTTTAGAATAATGTTATCGGAGAGAAGCGAGACGAGGAGGAGATGCAGAAGGAACGGTAACCCATCTTTCCACCTCCAAAGATGAGAGCACGAAGCTCCTAGTGATAGACCAAAAGCCTTGCAATGAAGGAAAATATCGAAAGCCAATTTAATTTATTTTGATTTTTTTAATAATTATTTAAAAAATTCCTATAAGGTCCGCATTCATATCTAATGGGAAAATAATAATATTTTCCTTATTTATAGTATCGAATATGAAGTAAAATATGAAATGGATGTGTGATGTAAATTGCCTAAGTCCAAATCGGCACCTGAGGTGCCGATCAATACACATTTTTTTAATTTTTTTTCATCCATGCCTATTTAATTAATTTCGATTTTTTTAATAATTATATAAAAACCCCACTTTACTATTCATTTAACTTTTCCTTTGTATTGGTGTTTCTCATCGAACTTTTTTTTAAAATATTCATTCATTAATTCATAATTAATTATTTAATTATGAAGTTGAATTATTTAAAATTTTAGCATCAATCGACACCTCGTATGTCGATTTGGAGAACCAAGCCCAACCCAGCACCTTAGGTGCAGATAGTTGGTGTTGAATGTGTTCTCCTCTTTCTCACATATGCATGCATTAAATCATATTTAAATTCATGGTGTTCTCCTCTCATCTTGCATGTATTTTCTCCCCATTCTCACATGCATCAAATTATATTTATATCAATGGTCATGATTGCATGATATTTAATATCTATTGATTGTATGATATTGTATTGATTGCATGATATTTATATTCTCTCTCTTATCCGTTGATTCCCACTTGTTGTATGGATATAGATATAATTTGATGTGACAAAGAGGAAATCATGGCAATGGATATAAATATAATTTGATGCATGAATGTATGAATAAGAGGAGAGAATCGAGAATGAAGAGAATATATTTAACATCACATATCCAAGTCGGCACTTGAGGTGTCGATTTGGACATGCCTCCCCAAATCGACACATCAAGTACTGATTTGGTCTTATTCTCCAAATTGGCACCTGAGGTACCGATTGATGCTTAAAATTTTAAATAGTTCAACTTCATGCCTATTTAATTAATTATTGATTATTTTTTTAAAAATCCTTTCTCTTCTCTTCTCTTTTTTTTTCCATTTATATTTAAAAGGTAATATATCTAGGTGCATGCCTCTTTGTATGAACCTGCATATTCATTTGAGAAGAAGAAAAGATAATCCATGGTTTCTCCCCTTATCCCTATTCTTTTATATTCCTTAAATAATTATTTCCCTTCCTCATTCTGTAACTTTTCACTTTTCATTATTCTTCTCCCTTCAAATAATAATCAATATTTGTAACATATACACACTACTTTTTCCACAATAATGATAATTTATTTCACATTTTTTAGAAATAACAATGGAAAAAATTGGAATAACTTATTATTCTACATTATCACATCAATAAAAATCAGTGAAAATAGATGTAAGTCCCGTACTTCATACTCCACCTCATTATTCTACTTTCTTATTTTTCAAACGAAGTAACCTCAAGAGAAGTCAATCTATAAGAGAGCGGGAAGAAACGTCAAGACTATGAATGAACAAAACAACTTTATATGTTGTTGTATTATTAACTATAGAAAAACCAAATTATGATCTGAATCAAATATTTTAAATATAGAAAACAATCCATACATAAGATGATGGACAATAAGAAAGTGGATTCATATCAATCTTCATAAGATTCAGGATCATCCAAGTCTACCTATTGATGCAATGCTTGAAGAGGCGAAGGTTATTCTTGTCAAGTATGGAATCGCCATGTATGTCGAAAAGACATGTCGAAAGATGACCAACAAGGGAATGCACAATGCGATAGAGGAACCTTCTATGATGGAGGTATGAATATGTATGAAGGCGTAGAGGCTAGGGTGACATAGTGGTAAGGCACGAAATATAGAGATAAATGGAGGTAGGAAGTATGAATGAGAGGTGGCCGAAAAGGATCACTATAATAATAGGAGGAGATATTGTCGCATCCATTTCCATGCAACCCAACTAAACCTAATGGACAAAATGGGTCAGCTATGTGGAGTTATCTATCTTCCTAGGTGTTAGTTGGTTGGAGCAACAGTGAGATGACATATTGAAGTATTTAGCATAAAACATAAACATGCAGGATTATTGCAATACTTACCTTCCCCCTTTTCCCTCGAAATCCCCCGCGTCCCCCCCCCCCTATCAAAACTACAATTATACAACTAATATTAACGGGGAATGAGTCAACTTTCTCGATCCCGCCCTACTCAGGAAGAGTAAAAATTCAGTTATCCGTCATTGCCCACCTTTTTCCAATGATGTATGGTCTAAAATCTACATATAATATTTAGCAGGAAGTCGATAGAGGGGGATCCAATCATTTGATCGCATTCCCTCAATCGACTCCATCTTTGGATGAGTTGTATGCAGTGAGTACTGGTTCGATACGGATTGGCATAGAGGCTCGACCAACGGGTAAAGGAATGAGATCACAGCTCTGTGCTTTTTAGCTTCCTGGATCCTGCACCTTCCAAAGGGAAAAAGATTTCTTAGAGTTGTTGAGGGCTCTCCCGATAAATCAATGAGAGCATGTAGAACCACTCTCAAATTTCATATGCTTACTTTCCTAAGATAGGTCACAAAAGCAAAAGTGC
This sequence comes from Ottelia alismoides, assembly GCA_037367405.1. Taxonomy (NCBI): domain Eukaryota; kingdom Viridiplantae; phylum Streptophyta; class Magnoliopsida; order Alismatales; family Hydrocharitaceae; genus Ottelia; species Ottelia alismoides. The sequence continues at coordinate 45,379 of JAZKJV010005906.1, read as the reverse complement.
ACTAACTAGCACAATAGAGCCCACAAGGTGAAATATAACAAAGTGGATAGTGTATAAAAGGTTTACATGTACATTTACCATTAAAAGGGAAGAGTAACATAAATGTAATCATACTTGCAGGAAGTTATGTGAGAAACATATAATTAATATGTTTCCTATCTCAACCCTAAGGAGTTAAGAAGCAAAGTCATTACCTTGGCAAAGCATGGTTATGAAGTATATAGTAGAATAAAGTAAAATGTTTTTTCCTAAATCATATAAGCCTAGTTGGCATTCTAGTTATATGGCTTAACCTATCACGTTCTCATCCATGGCATTGTATTTGTTGGGTGCTATACTCCTAATGAAGCATAGTTTTCATGGGAACACTCAAAACATCAAACATGATATGATTCACAATCACATATTATACATATAGCTTTTGTTTAAGGCTTAGATACCAACTCTTGGCTAGGAACTGATCAACATAATATTTATACATTCCCTTGATCATGTTATCCTACATCTATATTCGTTCCATATAGTACAGCAGAGCATACATACATATATAGACAAAGGAAAACCCATAACAACGTCAACTATGTGTATAATAGTGAGCTTTACTTATAATATTTCAGTATTACTTAGCATGCATATACCCACCATATAAAACAAACATCCAAGACTTATTAACATCATTTGTACTTTAACAATGAATTGAAAAATAGTGAACAATATGGTATGGTCGATCTCTTCACAATCTATTAACCTTTTGAATTATCATGAAGATCATTAGTCTAAATTATATCATCATTGATTTACATAAAATTCTAGCAGCAGGGAGGTAACACTGAAATCAAGTAATTAGTTTCAATTTATATCACATTTTCTATTCATACCTTTAGGAGTCCAAATAACATAATAAAGAAGACAACATCTAATCATGAATGGAATTCTTGTGCCTCTAATTCACTCCTTATATGCCCGTCCTTCTCTCTATTTCTGGAAATGGAATTTAAAGAGGGGTTTGGTTCTATTTACATAGCGTTAAGATTTTGATTAATTACACCAATTGCATCGTTATTTCAAGAATCATTCATGACCCTTCTATATAAGGATCCTTACCTTAATTAAATTTTTCTAGACTTTTAAAATGTGGGATATGTGGTAATCAAATCTACTTCTATTTATCATTATAGATAAAGGGATTCGAGTAATCGGGTCGATGACATAATAACATTTTGGATATTAGTATAGATATAATGCCTCGTCACATCGAGCCTTATTGTCTATGTTATCTTTGATGGGACTCGAGCGATCAGTACCAACTCAGCTCTGATACCAGTTGTTGAGGGATACGATGAAGAGGATTAGAGTCGATACCAAGTCGTGTCCCATCAACTGGTATCAGAGCAGAGTTGGTACTGCTCCGTTCCCAATAAACTTTCCTCACTAATCAACAAATAAGCAATCAAGATATTGATGTTCGTAAATAAATAAACAAGCGAACAAATGTAGAATAATCGAATAATTTGTATATCCATTTACGTATATTCCTTCGTGTTTTAAAAAAAAAGAAGATGCCAGCATCTGCCAGCATCATGTACATAAAATGAAACGCTCGTGTATCATTAGTAATCAAGTATAGAGTATATCAAGTTATAAGTTTAAAAAAATTAAGAGAGTGCAAGAAAAACAAAAGGTGTCGTGCATGATGGTACGCAACGTATTGCAGAAGCTCTTAATTACCTCACAGTCGCTATTGTTGCGATTGATGCTCTATTATACATGTTGGGTTCCCATAAGAATGTGAGAAGGAAACAAATTCTCAAGAATATCACACAAGAATGCAAAGGGACTTCCCAAGGACTACCTTACTAGCGCGAGAGAATTACAAATGTGCCGACCTCACATTCTACTTTAGTGACTCTACGATGATGTGGAGTTATAGTCATGAATACTCTGAGGATTCCTTGCTATAACTTCCAATCTTAAAATCAATAACAACAAAAATTAACATTAAGTAGACAATGGATATAATAATCGTTGATATGTCATAAGTAATGAATTATATCACATGGTTATCCATTGATCTTTTAAGCCATGTTGGATGTAGGATAACATCTATATCTTGTAATAAGCTATCTGGGATAAGTGGTCATGTTGTGATTGCGTCATCCATTATACCTTTTGCTGATATGACTTGAATCCTAACTACTTGTTGGGCTACTGATGTGGCTGATATGTGCAATGGCTTCTGGTTGGCTGAGAACTGATGGGTCAGGATTGCTGACATGTCTGATCTGTGTCTTGCCTTCTGATTGACTGAGAGTTGTTTGGCAGGATTCCTGACATGTCTGATTTGTTTCCTATCTTCTGATTGGCTAAGAGATGTTTGGTCAGGATTGCTGACATATTCGATCTGTGCCCTGCCTTCTGATTGGCTGAGAGTTGTTGGGATGGATTGCTGAATACAAATGGTATTATTCTGTTGTAGTATAAAAGGGGTCATAAGGCCACCAAATCCTCATTCTGATCATGTTTCTCATCCGATATCTGTACTTTCTCAGTATCCATTGTATTGCATTTTCTCCATATAGTGAAACCGATCGTCGTCGCCCAAGGATGTAGCCCATTTACGGGCGAACCTTGTAAATCCTTGTGTTTGCACCTTTCTTGTTTGAGCGTGTTTGTGTGTGTTTGTTTTCGCGATTCGCAAAAAAAATGGTATCAGAGCTTCAAGTTCCATCGAGATCATTCAATAAGATGGCATCGCACAATCTGAAGATCTAGAAGTTCACGGGGAAGAATGGATTCAATCTATGGCAAATCAAGATGTATGCCCTTTTGAAGCAATAGGGTATCATGGCATCGTTAGATCAGGAGCGGGTGAAGGCACTCGAGCCGTCCAAATTGATGGTGTAGGAAAAGAAGGCACACTCGACGATCATGCTATGTTTGGCGGACGAGATTATTGCAGAGGTTGTTGATGATGATTCCACGGCCGGTCTGTGGTTGAGACGAAAGTCTATACATGACGAAGTCTCTAACCAATAAGTTGCTCTTGAAGTAACGTCTATTCTCTCTTCGCATGCATTAAGGTATATCTTTTAAATAGCATCTAAATTACTTAAATACATTATTGATGGATTTAAAAAACGTAGATGTTAAGATTGAAGATGAGGATGCTACCTTGGTTTTATTAGTTTCTCTTCCATTATCATTTGAGAATTTTGTTCAATCATTCATTGTAAGAAGATAATCCATAACCTTAGAGGAAGTTCGCACGAGTTTGCATACTCGTGAAGTTCTTCATATGGCTATTGGGTTGCAAGACTCTAACACCGCCATGTTTGGTTATGACTCATGAGAAGAGTCGTACTGGTTCTAAATACACAAAGAATGGAAAGCAGAAGTCCAAGTTGAAGAATTACAATGCTAAGGGCATCTGCAATTACTGCACGGAACCTGGACATTAGAAGAAAGACTGCCCAAAGAAGGCCACAATTGCTGCTGTGGCTCAAGGTGGCAGAGATTTTGAAGATGATTTCATTCTCATCGTCACAGATCAGAAGACGACAAATAGCACATGAATTCTTGATTCATGGTATTCTTACCATATGACTCCTAATGAATATTGGTTCTGCACCTATGAGAACATAGATGGTGGAAAATTTCATCATAGGGAGTAATGCAGCGTGCAAGATTGTAGGAATCGGCTCTGTGAAGGTCAAGATGCATGATGGAGTTGCGAGGACTGTGAAAGAAATACGACATATTCCTGATATGAAGAACCAGATATCCCTTGGAGTCTTGGACTTTAAAGGATACATGTACAATGCTGAATGTGGAGTCATGCAGGTTGTCAAAGTTGGGGTTGTTGTCATCAAGGGCAACAAGCATAAGACCCTATATTTCTTGCAAGGGTCTACAGTTCCTGCGAGTAAGTTCAAGCATTGTTTGGACTTGCTCAATATCGACAGTTGACAGTAGCCCCAAGGAGGGCCTGACGGTGGCAAGGTGAAGCTCGGTAAAGCTTCTCTAAGGAGAAATTTCAAGGTGAATATTGTTTATAATTTCTTGATTCTTATTATCTGTATTTCAAGTGGTGAATTATAGTAGTGGTTAATTCTGTTATATGAGAATTCAACCCCGGTGGAGTCTAGCAGTGATTAACTCCACTGGTGGAGAATTCAACTCATGGTGTAGTACTATATAGTAGTGTCTTATTCTGCTATATGAGGATTCAATTCAAGGTGGAGATTGTTGATATGACTTGAATCCTAACCACTTGTTGGGCTACTGATGTGGCTGATATGTGTCATGGCTTCTGGTTGGCTGAGAACTGATGGGTCAGGATTGTTGACATGTCTGATCTGTGTCTTGCCTTCTGATTGACTGAGAGTTGTTTGGCAAGATTGTTGGCATGTCTGATGTGAGTCCTGCCTTCTGATTGGCTAAGAGTTGTTTGGCCAGGATTGCTGGCATGTCTGATCTGTGCCATGTCTTCTGATTAGTTGAGAGCTGTTAGGATGGATTGCTGAATACAAATTGTATTCTTCTATTGTAGTATAAAAGGGGCCTTAGGGCCACCAAATACTGCTATCCTCATTCTGATCATGTTTCTCATCCGATATCTGTACATTCTCAATATCCTCTGTATTACCTTTTTCTCTATATGGTGAAACCAATCACTGTTGCCCAAGGACGTAGCTCATTTACGAATGAACCTTGTAAATCCTTGTGTTTGCACCTTGCTTGTTTGATCGTATTTATGTGTATTTGCTTCTGGATCCGCAACACCTTTGTCTACAATATTTATCCCTTCCTTATTGCTCAAACAAACTAAAAAATAATGAAAGATAAACTCCATTTATAACATCTTATTCCTTATCCATCATCCATACATTTTCTTAGAAAAATCTCTTGGATCGTTGCTAATTAGCATCATTGGTATGCATGTAATGAAAAGACAATGGATTAGGGGTATTCGTGGGGATGGGGAGGGTTCATGTCCCGTTCAATCGTGACTCGAGAGCCATTGTTACCGAGTCAATAAGTCGACCTCACCCATTGCAATGGTTACTCAAACTACTTGAATGGGTAATGAGTACACATCTATGCATGTGGAATCACTAAAAAACACTCAAGTGTAACCAAATTATAGAAATTGTGGTAGATTTATTAATATGTTGTCGGTTATTATAGGGCACAGGTGTTGAACCGAGAAATAGAGGGTCGTACGGTTTCACAAGGCGAAACCGCAGTCGATGCGGTGACCGCTCGAAATCCCGATTCAAACAACAATTAACCCACGACAAATAGATCAAGCAATGAAAGTAAATGTGCGGAGTTAAAATTTATTATAACTCTACAACAAAGATGTGTATAGTGCAAGTATTGTAGAGGTCGAACACAGGGAGCAGACAGGTAGATCGGGGCACAAGTGCTCAAAAATGTGTGTGAATGTGATCAAAAGTCTATGGTGCTATTTTTTTGTGGGTTTTTAATTTTTATAATTTTTATTTGATTTTTAATTTTATAATTTTGTATTTTGATTTTTTAATTTACTGATTTTTATTTTCTTTTTATATTTTATATTTTTTTATATTTTCTTTTTCAATATTGGAAAATAAAGACAAGGTAATAAAAGACAAGCTAAGGTATTTATAAAAATAGATAAAAATACTCAAAAATAAGGAAATAAAGTCTTTTTGGTCTTTTTATACTTTTTTACTGTTTTTGTGATTTTTGGGTAATTTTTAAAATGTTTTTGGTGTTTTTAATTAGCAAAATAAAGAAAACAGTAGTAAAAAGCAAGGCTGAAACTTAAAATGGAGAAATAAAATAATAAACAGTAGCAAAAATTCTCCAACTTAATTTTCAGTGAAAGATAATGAACCCAAGAAAATTTAGGAAAAGAAAACACTATTTTTGGATTTTTTATGGATTTTATAAATTTTTATGAAGGTTTTTAGAGTTTTGCAATTTTTTTAGAGTTTGGTTTTATATTTTTTAATGATTTTTGGCTGGGAGTTAAAACTAACTAAAAGACACAAAATATATTTTTTTGGGGTTTTTCTGAGGTGTTTTTATATTTTTTAGTGATTTTCTAATGCAAACAGTGCTGAAAATGGCTATTTTTGAATTTTTATAAATAATAAAATGCAATAATTACGAAAAATAAAAATATGCTAATGAACTACAATGCAACAGGAAGCTACAATGATTTTTGGGGATTTTTTGGAGTTTTAGAGATGCATGCATAAAATACAAGAAACAAAAAGAAAAACCATCATCGCAGGGGCGTTTTTGTAATATTAGCAAATCGAGGGGCCTTAACGCAATATTCTCACAGATATTATAACTGAACAAAAAGGTTCTGGACTATGCGCGAATACAAAAAACCGCAGGTGTGCCTTCACAAAATCGCCACCACGCATGTGCGTTGCACGCGCCCAGGCGGGGGCATAAACGCAATAACATATGAGTTAAGGGCTCGGCTTGCAAAAATTACAAAAAGATGAAATGGCTACTGAAAGCTTAAAGAGTTTCTGATAATTACACAAAAACGTGGGGGGGTTGGAGGCAAAACCCCCCACTTATCCACGTGGCAGCCCGGATGGCTGGGAAGGAGGATGATCGACGGTGGCCCTTCGCCTGGGCGTGGACGGCCCTGATTAAGAGGGGGGGGGGGCTGGATGAACGGCAGCTGGGCGCGTGCCCCCCTCCCCTTCGTCCTCTGCTCTGCGCGGGTGCGGCTGGGAAGGAGGAGCACGGGCGGCGGCGCGCGGCCCCTCCTCCGGCGACCTGGTGCTGCAAAAACCGACCCCACGCGGGGGTCTCCTCGCCTGGGACCTGCAAGGACAAAAAAATGCTCGAGAACGTCGTCTCGGCTGGGTTATCACTGTGGTGGGTGCACGGACGGTGGGGGAAATGGCAAAAAAAATCAAGCTCGCCGGAGCTTGCTCCGGCGAGGTGGTTGTGTGGCGATTCGATGGGTGCGAAACACGAACGGACAGGAGAATCAAATCTAAGTCTACAAAGCAAAGAAAAATGCAAGAAATGAGAAGAAAAAGGACCTCGAGGGCTGAGACGAGCCCAAGGTTGTACCTCACGGCGAAGTTCGCCGGAGATGGTTGGAAGCACCGATTCAACCTCTAATCTTGCCTCCGATGAGCTGGAGGACGAGCTGTCACCTCGTCCAGTCCGGAGCTTCACCAAGAGAGGAAAAAAAAGGGTCAAAATGGGTTCAAAGGTTGGAGGAGATGTTTGGGGTGTTTTTGAAAGTGGCCGAGTGGCGGTCTTCGAGGAGGTGTCACGGGCGCGTCTTTGATCCATTCCCCAAGATAACAAGTAGGCGTGATAGCTGGATGGTAGGTCTACAATTCTCGTGAAGAGTTCGACCCCATTCGATGAAAGGAGCGCTCTCCAAAAATCCTCGAAGTCCAAGAAATATCATTCTGACACAGCAGAGAGGGGGGTCAGACAGTTGACCGGAGTCAACTGTCCAAGCCCCTGGTTGGTCCACGTGGACCAACCAGAAAAACCCTCTGGAAAAAGAATTAGAAATTAATTAAAAAATAGTAAATGATTTTATTAATTTATGATTATAAAATAAAAAATGTTTATTATTTTATAAATTATTTTATTATGATTTTTATTTATTTTTATGAGCCATATTTTTACAAGTTTGCATTTAGACCCTTATAGGTATCTATATCTATGTATTTGAGTATTTTATTTTTATTTAGGTATTTTTAATTTATTTTATTTTGGTTTTTATTTTCTAAAATTACAAAATACTTTTATATACACAAATATATTTTTATTTTATTTTATTGATGTATTATGTACATTAAATAAAATATAAGTATAAAAAGTATATGTATATGTATAGGTGAAATACCTATGTATATGATATCTACAAGTATTTTTATTTGAGTTTTAATCATGGTTTTGTTCTGATTTTAATATACATAATTATTACAAGTATTATTTACAAAAATATAAAATTATAAATAAATAATAAATTGAATATTTTAATATGTACAAGGTACAATAGGGGTCAAAAAGTCAACTTTCAAACCGTAGCTCCGCCAAATGCGAAACCACCACCATTAATTAGATTATTTTCTTCTATACACAATTAAAGGTGAGTATGCTGCATTTGGAGTTTTTATTTGCGAGATACGGGTCTGGGAAGTTGGCATTCTGGATTTTTATTCAGACCATAACTTTTTATTTGTACATTATTTTTCTGTGAAATCAATTTTGTATTTTTCTTTATTAATTTATCTACAACTTTCATGTACAAAGTTTCTTTATTTGATGTATAAAAAGTGGAACCAAAAATAGGTCCCAAACTGAATAAAGAATGAATATAATGTATAGGTATTTTATCTGTGTTTTGGCCCTTATCTCCCCCTACTTTATTCCTTGTCGACCTATTCATCAAGATGCCTAGGTCTCGGGGTTTCGGGTCATAAAATATTTACAATATTTTATTCTTTTTCTTTTCTTTTCTTTATTCTATAATTTTGGCACTAAAAACCGCATTTTATACAGTATTTACACACCTATGCATGAATGCTAAAATGCATGAATTAATGCTATTTACACGCATTTACTAGGGTTTTTAAGGCCAAAATGATAGAATAAAGATGATGAAACGTGGATTCATCATCCCCCTATACTTTACCTTTGCTAGTCCCTAGCAAACACTTATGCAATAAGTGCAGAAAAAGAAAAATAAAGAAAAGAAAAAGAAGAAAATTAGATTAAGTTTAATTATCGAACTTGTCTTCACAAAATCAAAGTTTGAAGCTTAAGTCGGACCTTTGGAATTTTAGTGCGGGCGGAACCTTATTGAGAACTAAGTTTGAAATCCAACAGTCCTTGAGAATCCCAAAACTCTGTCCAAGTCTCCTCAATAGCCAGTTCAGAAATACTTCAACTCATACGCAAACTCTTACGACTATGAATCTGACTTGTACAGTGTAAGTGATGGTGGCTCTCCCCAACTAGAATGGCAAAGAAACTGACTTCTCCAGTACGACAACCCAATGATTCCCCAATCCAATGACTCCATCCTCGAGGAGCGGGGTATTCCCTTCTAAGTTCAAGTGGCAACCAGCTCAAGAGGAGGGGGTGAAGAGAAGAATGGACAGTAGCCAGTGTAGCTACCTATCCTTGGATGCAAGACCAGTGTAGTCAAGTCATCCTGCTGCAGGCTCACATAATATGACTTTGGAACTTAAGCTTGCTTATTGACTTTGTACATACTTGCAGGCTTTTTATTTTTGTACATGCCTGAACCTTTTCCTTTTTTTCTTTTTTTTTTTTTCCTTTTTTTTTTTTTTTTGAATACTATATACAGCAGCATTTACATAAGGAGTTTTTCCTCTTGAGCCAATAGACTATCCCTCTTTTGAAGCTTTATCGCAACCCACAGCCTCCTGTCTTTAGACTTCCTAATCACTGAACGGGTTGGGGTGCACTTCCCTCCCTAGAGGAGGACAAGTGTTTCCACTTGTGTGCGTCTCATACCGGCAAATCCAATCCCCTCACCACTCCAATTGAGTTGAGCCATGTGAAAGGTGCAGGTGTCCAAGTTAGGTCATTATCAACAAGAGTCGTGCGTGTGCTCCGAAATACTCTACTTAGGCAGTCAAGAATCCATTGAACCAAGTCTCATGATCCTCAAAGAATTAAGTCAACTAGACCTGAAGTACCTCAAACCCAGTTCCTATAAGGTTCCTGTTATTAGGTAGATTATAAGGTCCAATCAAGCTCCAATCTCCGGATTTTACTTAGACTCGTTCAACTATCAAACTCAATCCGAAAAATGCGAATGCTATGCAATGCAATGCAGAAAATATTTTTGTGATGCAATTTTCAAAGATTTTGAACTTTTTATGGGTTTTTGAAAATATGATGATGATGCATATGCATATGCAAATTTTTTTGTATTTTTCAAAGAAATTTTTCAAATGTTTTTGGATTTTAATTTTGCAAATGTTTTTGGGAATTTTTGAAAACAAAAAGATTTTGGCTGAAAAATAGGTTAAAATATGTACACGGGAGTGCTTCTTATATTTACAAGAAGTGGATTTTAAGGATTTACAAGGGTAAGTGGTCAATTTTATATACATATATACCTATATAGTGGATTTTGGTGTGATGTGTATATTCCTCAAATTTATTTGAAAACAGTTTACACACAATTTTTGAAAACTATAGTCCAAAATAGTTTTTACAAACATTTTACACACATTTGAAAATCATTTTGCAAAGGTTTTCAAAACAGTATATATAGGTTTTTCAAATCATTTTTGCAACCATTTTTCAAACCATTTGCAAATCATTTTTCAAACATTTTTATTTCACACAAAGAAAAGAAATTTTGCAAAACACACATTTTCACACAGGTTGAAAACACGAAACAAAACATTTTCAAAATAGTTTTCAATAGCTGTTCACAAAGATTTTCAAACTATTTTTCAAACATTTTGCAAAAAACATTTTCACCTGATTTAATAATCAGTAAATACAAAAAGAATTTGAGGAATAACCACATCTTTTTATTAAAGGTTTTTAATGAATTTTAAAGAATTAGTAGCCATATTTTTAGGAAAATACGAAAGTACGAGTTATGGCTAAAGTATATACGTAGTATATACGACCCCCCTATACTTAGCTTGAGCTATGTCCTCATAGATCGGAGAGAAAAGAGAAGACATAACTCGTACTGAGTATAGGAAAATCTAAAGAAAGAATGAATGAATCAATGAGAAGTTGACCGTCCCCCCTATACTTAGGATCAAATAATCCTAAGTATAGCAGACTGTACACAAAGCAGGGAGGGTCAAGGGTGGGAATGAACAGATCGTACTCAGATTGTCTCCCCCTATACTTAGGGTAAGATATCCCTACGTATAGACAAGAAGAGGAGACAATGGAGAGGATCGAGATGAATGAGAAAAACTCGGGGTGCACACCCCCCTATACTTAGGACAAAGTACGTCCTAAGTATGGAAAACTGTCTACAAGGGCGACACCTTTTTGATAGATGAAGAAGATAGACAAGGAAAAGAAGAAAAGAAGAAAAGAAGAAAAGAAATCTGAAGATGGAAAGAGTGATATAGAAGAGATCGGAGGATGTACAGACCACTCCCCCTATACTTAGGGTAAAAGAAGCCCTAAGTATAGGCAACAACAGGAGTGATCAGACGGAACGATGAATGAACACTCAGCTCGTCCACCCCCCTATACTTAGGACAAAGTACGTCCTAAGTAAGGCAGACACGATAATGGGTGGACTAGCAATACGGTAGAGAGAACAGAGGTACACAAAAGTGAATATACAACAGAGATGGATATACAGATGATCAAGAAGGTTGAAAGCGAACCTTCTTGCGAGACCGCTGAGGGATAGATCTAATGTGATGCAAGTCGACATCGGGGTCCACAACGGACGGGAGCCGATCAGGGTCGACATGGTGAAGGCCCTCAGTGGAATCGAATCTGAAAGGGACGAACTGGTCAATGGAAGTAGTACGGCTAGGTTCTCCCTTGGTGGTCCTATGGTGTAAAGGCACAGACGTGTGAGTGGAAGAAGTGTGACTCGGTCTGGCCTTGGGAGTCTCGCTGGTATCAAAGTGAAATGGGACGAACTCATCATCATCGGAAGTAATGTACTCAGAGTCATCCTGCGAGGAGTCATCCAGGTCAAAACCAAAAGGCACGAACTCATCAGTGGAAGTAGTCGAACTCTGTTCGTCCTCTATAATCTCAACTGGATCATCTTTTTCATCAAAAGGTCCGAATCTCTGAAGAAAAGCAACAAAATCAAATTCGGCCTTAGTCTCATCAGTATCTACATGGACAGGAGCGGACTCATCAGTGGAAGTAGTTAAAGCATGTCCGTCCTGTATAGTCTCTATATCTGCCCTCCGCTCAATAGTGTCAATCGTGTAAATCCCGCGGATGTCATCAACACATCGCCAATCACAGGAAGCGGAAACACCAAGGTCTATGCTTTCCGAGCTTTCCTCCTTAGAGAGGAATTCTCGGGTCTCATCATCGGTCATGAAGAAGGTCTCTCTGATATCCTCATATAGATCATAGTCCTCGGGGTCAGCCAAGATAGGTGAAGTCATATCAGATGCGGATCTCTGGTCAGCAGTGGGTGCGGTGATCATTGCTTCGCCCTCGTCAGCAGGACGGAAGCGAATCTCTCCTGTTCCGTAGTCAATAACGACCCTCGCAGAGGCAAGGAATGGTCGTCCCAGGATGATTGGAGAATGCTCCCCTGTGGAGGTCTCCATGGGCAATACGACAAAATCAACATTGTGGCTCGTGCCCTGAATCGAAATAACGGCGTTTTCAAGGATACCCTTCGGCCTCTTTATGGATCCATCAGCAAACTGAACGATCATCCTGGTCTTCTTGAGAGGCCCTAAGTGAAGAGACTGTACCAGCGAGAAGGGTATGATGCTAATCGATGCACCGCCGTCTAGGAGAGTGTGATCACATGTGTGGTCAGAGATTGTGCAGCTAATGAAAGGTGTGGCAGTGTTCCTCTTCTTAGGAATGGGACGGTGTGTGATGGCGTGGGCAGTGGCCATGGTCAGGATATGACGCTCAGATCTGCTCCTCCGCTTTCTCCTCTTGGGAAGAGGAGCAGATAAATCGGTCATGGCCTGCTGAAGTGGGGCACGGATAATCTCATGTATGGTGGCCACCACTTCGGGTTCAGTCAGCATTTTTTTGAATTTTTGGACCTCCTCCATACAAGGGAGGGAGTCAGAATCAGCATATACACGAGACATGCCAAGAGCAGTCTGTGCAGCGGCATCCTCGGGGTCAAAGGTGGGACTGGGTGTGAATGCATGTGTGGTCAAGAAGTCTGGCAAGTGGGCGCTCTCCTCACAGTCCGACTCGATCGTGTGTCTCCCGAAATCTTTTTGTGTTTTTAAAATTTTCTCATTTTTTTGTATTTTGGGCGATTGCAAGCTCTCATGGAAATCCTCGAGTGAACCCATATCATCAAATGGTGGAATATCATGGTCGCTCTTATTGGTACTAGTGAGGGTGTCAATCCTCTGTCTCATATGATCCATCATCTGGGTCAAGTGCTCAAGGGTGGACTCCATGAAAGGTGACTCCATCAGCTCAGTCTCGGGTGGATGTGAAGGTGGAGGCGGATAATACATAGGTGGAGATAGCGGTGGGTGTGGATAGAAATCCGAGTCCTGATACTGTGGCTGAGGTGGATATGTACAAAAGTCAGGAGCAAAGTCCTCCTGGAAAAAAGGAGGTGGACCTGCCGGAGTGAAGGAGGGATCCGCGAAGTCCGGATAAAATACGCTCCAGTCGGCCATCTCGAAACAAAAGAAAATGAGCGGGAGAGCACGATGGTCAAGTCAAGAGAGTGGAAAAGAAGGCGCAAATGCGCAGGGATGATCTAGGACACACACAAAACAATCACAAGCAAAATTGAAAAACAAGTCAAACCCTCAATTCACCTACTCAACTCGGTGAAGACCACAAATGTGGTCTTTTTATCTTGTCTGTTTTAGAGTTAGGTGAGAAGTCCAAAAGTTACACAAACACTTAGGGGCTCAATGGGATTTGGGCACTAATCCTTAGTGTGTGCGCGAGCAAGTAAAACGAAGACAATGAGGGGATTACTCGCCCCAAGACAAATTTTTCTTTTTGGTGGTTTTTAGGGTCAAGTAATATTAACAGTCCCAATTTTATTAGTTATCACTTTTTTTGGATTTTTAATAAGAAATGCACGGACCTAACGGGGAGTCAATTCTTTTAAGCACCTAGGTGATCAAAATCAGAGGTAGAGAGTCGGAAAAGCAATGCAAGCGACAAAACGATGATGTATGCTAAAGCGTAAATGCTCACCTTGCCTCCAGCACTCTACATGCAGGGATGCTCAGCAGAATTGAAACCTAATCTATATGCAAATGCAAAGCCGATGAAATCGTCCTAAGTTTCAGAAATTGCTATTACCGTGAAGAACCACAAGTCGGCCACCAATCCTTAACCTAAGAGTCCGGTCTTGGCTTACCCCTCCTCTTCTCGACACACTCGAGTTCAGGAGTAGCGCTTGATGGGGCTCGCTCGCGGCACACGGGTTAAAAGATGATGACACGACTGTTTATATTTGACTAAGTCCAAACGCGGCTATAGGTACATGCAAGATATATTAGGTGTTTGGCCTTAATCTATCGCAAGCAATCCTAAATCTAAGGGCTCAATCACACAAAGTAAGGAAAATAAAACCGGAAAACAAAATGAAAAAGGCGGTGAAAACCGTAAAAACCGCGGTGAGCCCCCAAGTGTACAAACACTTGGAAATTAGGCTCAAATGTCCAAGTTCGGGGTACCTGTATTATTACAAATATAATGGTCTCTCTCTCACAAAATTTACACAAATAAATGCAATAAAAGAAAATGCAACTAAAATAGAGCGCGGTCTTCAAAATTTCCTCTTCGTCTCCTCGGCGCTCGGCTGGCAGATGCCGGCTTCACGTGGGTGCGTAGGCGCCTAGGGTGGAGCGCCTCCCTCGATCCGCGGTACCTCGCACAAAGTCAACAAGAGAGGGGGTTAGACAGCTCAACAGATATATCAAAAATAAAGAAAATAAAATGGCGAAAAATAAAAGCCGCGAAATAGACACTAGATCACAAACACAAACAAGACCCGAACTACGCGCTGTTGCTCCCCGGCAACGGCGCCATTTGTTGAACCGAGAAATAGAGGGTCGTACGGTTTCACAAGGCGAAACCGCAGTCGATGCGGTGACCGCTCGAAATCCCGATTCAAACAACAATTAACCCACGACAAATAGATCAAGCAATGAAAGTAAATGTGCGGAGTTAAAATTTATTATAACTCTACAACAAAGATGTGTATAGTGCAAGTATTGTAGAGGTCGAACACAGGGAGCAGACAGGTAGATCGGGGCACAAGTGCTCAAAAATGTGTGTGAATGTGATCAAAAGTCTATGGTGCTATTTTTTTGTGGGTTTTTAATTTTTATAATTTTTATTTGATTTTTAATTTTATAATTTTGTATTTTGATTTTTTAATTTACTGATTTTTATTTTCTTTTTATATTTTATATTTTTTTATATTTTCTTTTTCAATATTGGAAAATAAAGACAAGGTAATAAAAGACAAGCTAAGGTATTTATAAAAATAGATAAAAATACTCAAAAATAAGGAAATAAAGTCTTTTTGGTCTTTTTATACTTTTTTACTGTTTTTGTGATTTTTGGGTAATTTTTAAAATGTTTTTGGTGTTTTTAATTAGCAAAATAAAGAAAACAGTAGTAAAAAGCAAGGCTGAAACTTAAAATGGAGAAATAAAATAATAAACAGTAGCAAAAATTCTCCAACTTAATTTTCAGTGAAAGATAATGAACCCAAGAAAATTTAGGAAAAGAAAACACTATTTTTGGATTTTTTATGGATTTTATAAATTTTTATGAAGGTTTTTAGAGTTTTGCAATTTTTTTAGAGTTTGGTTTTATATTTTTTAATGATTTTTGGCTGGGAGTTAAAACTAACTAAAAGACACAAAATATATTTTTTTGGGGTTTTTCTGAGGTGTTTTTATATTTTTTAGTGATTTTCTAATGCAAACAGTGCTGAAAATGGCTATTTTTGAATTTTTATAAATAATAAAATGCAATAATTACGAAAAATAAAAATATGCTAATGAACTACAATGCAACAGGAAGCTACAATGATTTTTGGGGATTTTTTGGAGTTTTAGAGATGCATGCATAAAATACAAGAAACAAAAAGAAAAACCATCATCGCAGGGGCGTTTTTGTAATATTAGCAAATCGAGGGGCCTTAACGCAATATTCTCACAGATATTATAACTGAACAAAAAGGTTCTGGACTATGCGCGAATACAAAAAACCGCAGGTGTGCCTTCACAAAATCGCCACCACGCATGTGCGTTGCACGCGCCCAGGCGGGGGCATAAACGCAATAACATATGAGTTAAGGGCTCGGCTTGCAAAAATTACAAAAAGATGAAATGGCTACTGAAAGCTTAAAGAGTTTCTGATAATTACACAAAAACGTGGGGGGGTTGGAGGCAAAACCCCCCACTTATCCACGTGGCAGCCCGGATGGCTGGGAAGGAGGATGATCGACGGTGGCCCTTCGCCTGGGCGTGGACGGCCCTGATTAAGAGGGGGGGGGGCTGGATGAACGGCAGCTGGGCGCGTGCCCCCCTCCCCTTCGTCCTCTGCTCTGCGCGGGTGCGGCTGGGAAGGAGGAGCACGGGCGGCGGCGCGCGGCCCCTCCTCCGGCGACCTGGTGCTGCAAAAACCGACCCCACGCGGGGGTCTCCTCGCCTGGGACCTGCAAGGACAAAAAAATGCTCGAGAACGTCGTCTCGGCTGGGTTATCACTGTGGTGGGTGCACGGACGGTGGGGGAAATGGCAAAAAAAATCAAGCTCGCCGGAGCTTGCTCCGGCGAGGTGGTTGTGTGGCGATTCGATGGGTGCGAAACACGAACGGACAGGAGAATCAAATCTAAGTCTACAAAGCAAAGAAAAATGCAAGAAATGAGAAGAAAAAGGACCTCGAGGGCTGAGACGAGCCCAAGGTTGTACCTCACGGCGAAGTTCGCCGGAGATGGTTGGAAGCACCGATTCAACCTCTAATCTTGCCTCCGATGAGCTGGAGGACGAGCTGTCACCTCGTCCAGTCCGGAGCTTCACCAAGAGAGGAAAAAAAAAGGGTCAAAATGGGTTCAAAGGTTGGAGGAGATGTTTGGGGTGTTTTTGAAAGTGGCCGAGTGGCGGTCTTCGAGGAGGTGTCACGGGCGCGTCTTTGATCCATTCCCCAAGATAACAAGTAGGCGTGATAGCTGGATGGTAGGTCTACAATTCTCGTGAAGAGTTCGACCCCATTCGATGAAAGGAGCGCTCTCCAAAATCCTCGAAGTCCAAGAAATATCATTCTGACACAGCAGAGAGGGGGGTCAGACAGTTGACCGGAGTCAACTGTCCAAGCCCCCTGGTTGGTCCACGTGGACCAACCAGAAAAACCCTCTGGAAAAAGAATTAGAAATTAATTAAAAAATAGTAAATGATTTTATTAATTTATGATTATAAATAAAAAATGTTTATTATTTTATAAATTATTTTATTATGATTTTTATTTATTTTTATGAGCCATATTTTTTACAAGTTTGCATTTAGACCCTTATAGGTATCTATATCTATGTATTTGAGTATTTTATTTTTATTTAGGTATTTTTAATTTTATTTTATTTTGGTTTTTATTTTCTAAAATTACAAAATACTTTTATATACACAAATATATTTTTATTTTATTTTATTGATGTATTATGTACATTAAATAAAATATAAGTATAAAAAGTATATGTATATGTATAGGTGAAATACCTATGTATATGATATCTACAAGTATTTTTATTTGAGTTTTAATCATGGTTTTGTTCTGATTTTAATATACATAATTATTACAAGTATTATTTACAAAAATATAAAATTATAAATAAATAATAAATTGAATATTTTAATATGTACAAGGTACAATAGGGTCAAAAAGTCAACTTTCAAACCGTAGCTCCGCCAAATGCGAAACCACCCACCATTAATTAGATTATTTTCTTCTATACACAATTAAAGGTGAGTATGCTGCATTTGGAGTTTTTATTTGCGAGATACGGGTCTGGAAGTTGGCATTCTGGATTTTATTCAGACCATAACTTTTTATTTGTACATTATTTTTCTGTGAAATCAATTTTGTATTTTTCTTTATTAATTTATCTACAACTTTCATGTACAAAGTTTCTTTATTTGATGTATAAAAAGTGGAACCAAAAATAGGTCCCAAACTGAATAAAGAATGAATATAATGTATAGGTATTTTATCTGTGTTTTTGGCCCTTATCTCCCCCTACTTTATTCCTTGTCGACCTATTCATCAAGATGCCTAGGTCTCGGGGTTTCGGGTCATAAAATATTTACAATATTTTATTCTTTTTCTTTTCTTTTCTTTATTCTATAATTTTGGCACTAAAAACCCGCATTTTATACAGTATTTACACACCTATGCATGAATGCTAAATGCATGAATTAATGTATTTACACGCATTTACTAGGGTTTTTTAAGGCCAAAATGATAGAATAAAGATGATGAAACGTGGATTCATCAACAGGATGTTAGGTTCTTTTTGTTCTTGCCATGGGATTTCCACCGAGTCATCGAGATTTATCAGGTCAGCAACTTACGGGTACTTAACCTCGATATCCTTTCACATGTACCCGTAAAATTCGGGGCGAAAACCCCGGATCAGGGCAGGTTCCCGCTTGTCCCTAACATAATGAACACCCATAATCATAAAACGTTGATATAATAGCTTTTAATTGATAGATTTTTCTATTGGTAACATGATCAATAACAATTAATTTAAACACTAATTTTCAAGGATCAACACGATTTAATTTAGTGATTTGCATATTATTCCAACAATAATCAACTACACACAAATCATAATCCAATTACATATATTCATTATATAATACAAGAATCGTGTATTTAAATTTTGGAATAACATCAGGAAAAATTTGGTAATATGCAGATAAATAAGTCATTTGCAAACAAATAAGAAAAGTAATGAGATCATATATCATCAAAATGCCTACTAAGGATTGTTAGTAGAAAGGACATCACCCCATAATAAATATGTGTAGTAGTTATTCGATCCTAGGATACGCTAGCAAATATGATTGACATCAACGCACTTCAATGAGATCGTCTTAGAAAACACCTCAGAGAACAATAGCAATCGAGAGCAAAGCGGTGGTGGATAATGCACAGAAGAATGGTAGTGTTTTGCACCTCAGAGAACAATAGCAATCGAGAGCAAAGCGGTGGTGGATAGTGCACAGAAGAATGGTAGTGTTTGCAAAAACCATGTCGCATCTGAAGAGTAAATTAAAGATCATGGGGAGAACTATAAAGACACCTCGATTTTGAAAGTATACAATAAAAGCATAAATTGGATTCTCAACATCTAGACCTGGAACTAAAAGTGGTCAAATTAGAATCCTCATGGTCATATTTCAAATTAATAGGGTATATCAATGTCTCCGACATGTTAAATGCAAATCTCAACAAAAGCATCAAAAGCTGAATTCCAAGTTGACTCCCCTAAACTTGGATATGAGCCCAAGTCAGAACGGCGCGGACATATGTGCATATGTTGCCATCCAGTCTCCCTTCTACTTTGCAATAAGATCTTAGGAGGGAACTCATATATAAGTTCACCAAAGTTTTAGAACCAAACAATATGGTACTAAATTTCTACCTTCACAGCTTGCTTTCAGTAAAGGTGCTTTTTGATTTAAGCTTCTACATGAGTTAACTACTTTCACCGCAACAGTAATGAAGTGAAACATTTCTTGAACTTCAGACCTTACTTAGTATTGAGGTATACTATAGTAACAACAAATTATTGCTCTTGACATAATCTTTAAAGTTAGTGCTCCTAAAGGTCGTGCACCCTTATCCTATTTTACGAGTGTGTTCAAGAAAAACCATATTTCTTTGACTATGATCCACGATAACACTCATGTAAGTAGCATTCTCAAAGGATGCACTGCTACCATCCAACTCTAAAGCTTGAACGCAATTAGAGCCAACACTCTTCTTTTCCTTGCAGCTTAAAGGCACTTAGGCTTCCAGGGATAAGATATGCATGTATAAGCATGGAATTAATAGCGTCAACCAGTTGCCCTAAAATCTTATTATTAACCTATTGAACATAATTCATGGTATCTCCATTCAGATAAGTTCCACTATTGCTATGGATGAACTCTTAAGGATCTCAATCTCATCCCAAACCTCAACTTTAAGAGTAAAAACCTATCATGTCCCTTAGTAAAATGGATCGGTTGTATTATCTTTGGATCCAATGAAATCCATAACTATCACACCTCAAGGCGTTGTATCCCTTAAGGTCTTAAGCAAGATTTGAAGATGTCTCATTGTTTTCTAATGGAACTTTGAACTTTTAATCTTGGTAGTTGTGATCATATTATCTAAATACACTGAGATTGCAAGGATTGACCTGCCCACTATGTAAATTTTAGATAGGAGTTCTCTTAGCCATTCAGCCTCAATTCCACACAAGTCAACCTCAAATGTATACCAAGCTAGAATAGTCTACTTCACATACCTTCAAGAGATTGTACTGCCTCCAAGAGTAAATACATATTTAGTAATATTATTGCTCACAGACTCATTTATTTTCCACATCCAGCTTGCATCACTATATCCGTTAATAATCAGCATGTCTACCATAATGCAAACCAAGGGAATAGTTCTCTTCAAGTATTGTGGTACTCGTTCTAAAGCCTTTCGGTAAGTATGGTCAGGACAATTTATATATGGGATTTTTATACCCATAACCCTGAGTAATTCCGTAATAACATTCATAACCCTGCATAATCGCTCAGGACCCTAAATAAGTTTGTCGGCTTACACCTGTAACCTTCTTTTAATGTACTTCATAACTCAACCAGATGATCGGTCTAACGACTGGAATTAACCTAAATAAAAATATTCCTTTCCGTTACAGCAGCGGGCGAGGCGTTCTGAGGTCTCGGCGATGGTGGAGGGCAGCGACAGGTGCAGAGGAACGGTAGACGACGGCAACAGGACTGGGGCTTGGGGTGCAGGTTGCAGAGGTGATCACGTGGGTGCCTTTTGCAGCCAGTTTGGACAGGGGGTGCCTTAGTCGTCAGAAGGGGCTTTGTCGTGTTGGGGGGGTGATCTTTGTCGGGGTTTGGGGGCTTTGCAGTCGTCGGGGAGGGGGCTTTGCCGGGGGCGGGGGGCTTGCGCAGTCGTCGGGGTTGGGTTTGCAGGTTCGATCGTCTGGGGGGGGTTGCAGTATCGGGGGTCGTCCGTGAGGGGGTGTTGCAGCATCAGGGCATGTAGGTCCACGGGGGGTTTCCGGGCCGGGGAGGGGGTGCTTGCAGGTTGGTCATCGGCAGGCAGAGGGTGGGCCTTGCAGCTCGGTCGATGGGGGGAAGGTCGTGGGGAGGTGTCTTGCAGAGGTGGTCGGGGGAAGGGGCTTTGTCGGGCGAGCGGGGGGGGAGGGGGGCTTGCGTAGTCGTCGGGGTTGGGTTTGCAGGTTCGATCGTCGGGGGGGTTGCAGTATCGGGGCTTGCAGGTCCACGGGGGGTTTCCGGGCCGTGGAGGGGGCCTTGCAGATCGGTAGGCGGGGGGAAGGCCGTGGTGGTGTCTTGCAGAGCTGGAATTTCTTCTAGAAGATCCTCGAGGTCGCAGGTCTTCTCTATAGGGCTATGATCGCTACATGATCCGTGCTTCGAAAATTGCTGGTTTTGACGTCAGGGTTTCTCGAAATTTATTATCGACCGATTCCACATCTCAAGGCAATCTGTAGTCGTCGTTGTTTTTGATCGCTTGATATTTTTCTTGGTGATCATGTTATGAATACATGATGATCCACAAGCCACGAAACTACAGGGGGGAGGGGGAGAACTGTTGATGGCATGTTTTGCAAATAAGAATGAACATCAGGGGTATTTTATCTTTTTTAATGAACACTGTCAAACATAACGGGTATCCCAAATAGAACGTAACATAGGGTTATTTCATGTAAGAGTTAAGCATTACTCGGGGTTTCTCATGTAATTCGCAATTATGCAGGGTTATGAATGTTATTACGAAATTACTCAGGGTTATGAGTGTAAAAATCCATTTATATATCTACTCAATTTTGCAATCGCGAACAAAATGTAAGACCTCGTGCATTTCATAATATATATATTAAGCTTCATATAATCTATGAGTACCTAAGTTGGGATACAGAGCCTCCATTCTTTCTCATGTAAAACATTTTGGATAAATCAAAAGGATTGCTTACAGTCTTACTATCTTGATATCCAAATATCTCGCATACCACTCAACATAATGAGATTGGAAAATAATATTCCCATCAATGGACCTCGTCAATTTGAGACCTAAGAGCACACTAACAATACTCATGTCCTTCATCTTAAACTATCTACTTAAGACTATCTTGGTTTCATTAACAGTCATCATATGCATTTCAAATAATCATTTGTCATGAGCAAAGATGCATAAGATAGTACAAACCCACATTTTACCTTGGAATAGATACACTTATCGGATTCATGAACTTTAAAGCTGCACGACAAAATGGTCTTGTCAAACTTTCCATGACATCACTTTGATACTTGTTTTAATCCGTAATGGGATTTAACCAACTTGAAAACTTTTCTCTCAATCTCATTTGTCACAAGCTCATGAGATTGATCCATGTAGATCCCCTTCTCAAAATCGTCATGATGAATAGTGATCTTAACATCAATTTGATAGCTAGAAATATCATATACATATGTCAAGGCTATAAGAATTCAGATTGTGGTCATCCTATCACAGGGAAATTTATATCAAAATAATCGACACTTTCTTTTATGTATATATCTTGGCAATTAATCTGGTTTTATATTTTTCAATTGATCCATTAGGTGTAAACTTTCTTTTAAACGTCTACTTGCACCTCAATGATAGAGCGCCCTTTTGATAAATTAATCAATTCTCGTGTCCCATTAGTCATAATAGAATACATTTATGATTTTTCAGCTTCCTTCCATTGTTTTGCTTCAGATGAAGTCGTCGCTTCCTTATAGCTTGTTGAATCATCCTCGATCTGGTAGACAACAAAGCCACTACCAAGATCCTTGAAAATGTGTGGTCATTTACTCCTCCTAAGCTTGCAAAGATTCATTGGGGTTAGACTGGATTTCAACCTCCATATTTAATATTCTTTTTGCTTGATCCGGAGTAAAACCCAAGGTAAAAGCTACATCGATGGACAAATTTTGAGGAATTTCGGTCTTCATATGGAAGACATCCTCAAAGAAGGTGGCATCACAAAGTTCAACGATAGTATTGACATATGTGCCTTATATCTCGGACCCGATTGTCAAGAACCTATATGCATAACTATCTTCTAAGTAGTCTACAATTATCGAATCAATAGTTGTAAAACCTAGCTTCTTTCTTTATGTTTTAAGATTAAAATCTTAGCGACACAGGCCCATACTTTAAGATATTTCAAGCTTGATTTCTACTCCTCTATTATTCAAACATACATTGTTCCTTATGCCTTGGAGAAACCCTATACGGAATATGAAAAGTTGTATTCAAGGCCTCTACCCACATAAAGGTTGTAAGCTCATAAAATATTAGTACATTGATCATATATTTTGAGGTCCCTTTATTTCCTTCAGCTCCTATTTAACTATGGTGAATATGGCATTGTATCCTCATGAAATACCAAAGAGTTTGAATTGTTCATAAAATATGTTAGACATATATTTACTATCCCTATCTAACCTATGATGTTTAAGCACTTTTCCGTCTCAACCTCATTTTAAATATAAGGAACTTTTAGTGCTTTATTCTTATTTTCATCATATAAATATAACATTATCTAATGTTATCATAAGTGAAGATGATAAAATATGTCTTATTGTCTTTGATCAAAATACCAATAGTCGCATAAATAGTTGTCTGCACAAGATCTAAAAACTCAATATCCTTAGAAACAAACTAGATTGGATTTTGGGTTGTTTGGCTTGCACACATACCTCACATTTCTGAGTTCAACATTGTGTTCGGAGATTAGTTCTATATTCACCATTCTTTTAATTGAATGTAAGTTTACATGCCCCAATAAACCATACCAAACAATACGTGATTTTATATTATTTATCACATAAAGAACATTCAAATCTTATAACACTCACACAATCAGTGTTCACAAAATGCATGTAATTCTAAAGAATAAATCAACATTAGCCGAACGATCCCATGAAAAAATACCATGTCCTAGAATTAAAACTTCATTATATTTGGAAGTCAGTTCAAAACCATTTTTAATTAAGATAAAGCTAAGACAAGGCATTCTTCTTCACGTCGGGACATCATAATGCAGAGTCCAGACTTGTCCAGAGGAGAACCGCAAGTCAAAATTTCATGAATTTAGCATCTTGGTTGCAGAGTCATTCCTCATTTTTACAGTCCCACCACTACATGTTTGATAAGAAGAAAAACGGGATCTACCACAACAGAAATGTTTATTGTCTTTCATGTTTATGACCCACTCAGTTGGATCATGAGTATGGCATAATACATATTTTACTGAGACATACCCTTCGTTTGGCCTAAAACCCTCAATTATCATACTCACGTGTAGGTTTCCTTATATAGGTTTTTGTTGAGCTTTCAAGGACAGACATTCTTTATTCTAATGTCCAATATGATTACAGTCCTATCATGATTTATTTTAGTCTTTTTTCTAAAGCTTGCTTTTGGGTTTGATTTTGTCATTACTGCAACTACTATTTCCCTTTTTCTCTTTTCCCTCCAAGGTCTTGAAATTAATCCTCGATTAGACATCCACATGAATTATGGTTCTTGTTTTATGTGTTTCTCTTCACTGGCAATTTTCACCATCAAGTTATCCATAAAACCTTTACACTTCTAGTTTCTAAGAATCATCACAAAGTCTTCCCATCCACAATTTGGGAGAATTTCTCTATAGTTGGAATGACTGCCAAATCATGACAAAAACAGAAATTCATGTGTGTGTTTAAATACAAACTTCCCCTCGGCTTTTATAAATTTCAAAAACTTCATGACCAAGTATTTTTGTAGAACGGGTCCAATGACCGCATGGTCAAGAACCGTCGTCGACCGTTACAGAGTCGGCGGTTGCGTCAAGACCAAGTCTTACAGGGAATCAATTGTCGTTGGGCATGGGGGCGAGGGCAAATTGTGCGAGGGGCATTCACGATGTCCTATAAATAAACATCTCCTCCGAGGGGAGGATCGCTCACTCGATGAGCTGATGAATCCATGATTCATTAACTTTTCTGTCGCATTTTGTCTTAAAACCCTTAACAAATACGTGTAAATACCCATTAATTCTCATATTTTAATAAAACACCATTCATGTGTAAATATTCACTTTTAACCACTAAACTCATGTAAATAAATAAAGAATCAGGAAAATAAAGAAAAAGGCAGATTGAATATATGTATATATATAATATGACTTAAAATATAAATATAGCTGTAAGATATATTTATAGCCTAACCCCCGAGACCAAGTCAGCATGGATTGGTCGACAAACCAATAAGTAGGGGGAGATAAGGAAAGAAAACCAAAGAAAAAAATAATTTAACACACACAAACACACCCTTCACTATTTATAAAATAAATATAAAACTTCAAAGAATTTTAATTATTTCATATGAACATATTTTTCACCAAACTCTTCTTCTAATTATTCCTAAAAATGTATATAAAAATATAAAAATAAGTTAAAAATATTACCATGTATATATGCCAGGAAACCCAGCCTACAAATTGTCAAAATCTCAACTTCCGAACATCATAACTTCCTCATACGAACTCCAATTTCACTCTACTCACCTTTAAAGTTCATAAAATAATATTCTCTAATTAATAAAGGTGGTTTCATCGAATTCGGAGTCCGTTTGCAAAAAGTCGGTTTTGGGACCAAAAGACAACGGGGTTTCTGGGCTATTTATTTTATGTAACACATACTATTTATCATTTCCTTAATTTTATAATTTTAAATTATTTCATGATCTTGTAGTTTTACCATAAATTATTTCATAATTTTTGGAGACTATTTATTATTTTAATAAAATCAAACACCCCAAAACATAGGTATAAATGACCTATATAGATACTAACTCTATTTATTAAAATATGTAAATTAATTTATAAAAATCTATAAAAATTCGTATAAACCTTATTTAATACCCTAATAATTAAAAAATATAAAATTAATTTTTACTTATTTATTTATTAAATTAAAAATCTAAAACCTATTTATAAATACATACTTATTAATATAATATTTATATTTTAAATAATAATTATTATTTATTAAAAGTAATTATGCCATAAATTAGAAAATTAATTTATTTGTATTTATACTTATTTAAAATAATGTAATTTACTATTTTATATCTAATTTATAAGATATTTTAGCTCTGGACGAACCAGGTGCTGACACTTGTCAGCACCTGGGGTCTTCTTCCCCAAGAAGAGGTTGTGCATGATTCTGTTCGGCCGGCCAACTTCCTCTATTTTTCCCGCGGCCATCTCGAATCTTCCGACCCATCTAAACCCTCCATCCTCTTCCTCCAACTACCCACTCCATCGCCAGCCCTTCATCTTGACTTGGAGCCCAAGCTACTCTCTTATTTAAAGCTCCCAAGTCCGCCATTAACCATTAACTCTCCAACCACCCAAGAGCCCAACTCCAGGTGTTCCGACCCCCCAACTTCCTAGCCTTATTCCGGCCAACCTACGGTGGTGACAGCACCAAGGAGGAGCCCGCGAGGAGGAGGAGTCGACAGAGGAGGTTCCAAGGAGGTCCGCCGCCTTGCATCGCAGCCCAGCGCGCGTCCAGCTCCGACCAAAGGTCGACCGTCGAGCACGTTTTCCAGGTAATACACCTTGATACCCTAGACCTTTTCCTCCACTTTTCTTCATTTTATTTCTCGATTTTCGTGAGGAATTAGTGAGGATAATCGCGTCATTAGGACGCTTAGTCCTCTAGATTAGTCGCCCATTCGGAATCCCTCTCGATTCATTCTCGTTTCGTCTCAAATCGATCATCATTTCATCATCACTTTCATGCACCTGGTGGTTTGGCTGGAGATTAAAGTTTTTTTTTACCAACTTTGAGCTTGCAAATTTGTCATCTGTGGCCGATTCGACACGAATCGAGCATTCGATTGTGTTCCTTGCAGGTCATACTTCATCGCGAGCTACTTCTCCTCATCAGGGAACCTTAGATTGTCATCCAAAGCCATTTCAAAGCTCTGCAGATAGAACAGAATCACCTCTAGGAGGACGAGATCGTCGTCTTCGTCTCCACTTCATCGCCGCTCCGACCAGCCTCCGCCGGAACCCTTCAGCGGGCGAGCTCGAGGGGTGGAGGAGCCACCCCTCTGGCCCCGCAGGTGTGCCAAAGCCATCGCCGGTCGACCGCCATAAATCAAAGAAGACGAGTTCTTCGCCTGGAGCTCAACCGCCCAAGAACACCCGACGCACAGGTGCACGACACGTGGCGCACCTGTGAGCGTCCGATCACCGTGCAGAACTTCTAATCTCGATCGTCCAAAGCGAACCGGTGGAAATATTGTAACTTAGACCCAGCCAACTTCCAGTTCTTCATCTCCGCCCCTCAGGTTTTGTATATTTGCATTTAGGTCCCTCTACAGGGACCTAAATGTAAAGATTTGTTTAGTTTTTCTTCAGAACTGTCCTCCAGGACCTAATTGCAAACTTTATAATTAGTTTTTCTTGCGCTTATGCCCCTGGGCTGTAGGGGTTGTTTCTTCTTCTTGTGACATCGGATTTCGACGATTTATTGATGGTAGTTACACAACTACCCCAACTACTTAGTATAAAAATTTCGCGGCTTTTTGACGTGTTTTCGATGTGTTTTAATTTCATCGAAAACCGTCTTGTTTTGCTTTGTTTTCTTGTGTAGTTCGAGCTCGCGGCTCGAACCCCGATCACCCTACTATATAATATCACCTATATCATATCCACCTATTACATAATAAGTAAATCTTTTGAAAAATATCCCTTTGAAAATTAAATAAAATTTGAAAATAATATAATCAAATAAAAATAATAAAAATAAAAATCAATAAAAAAAGGTGTTTTGACTTAGAGAAGAATTAAAATAAGATTATGAAAATAAAAATCTAGGGAATTTATTCTGCCTCCTTGAGTTCGACCCAGGAACACTTGCCTGGTAAAATATTAGTGAACGGTTTTCCGACAGAAAACCGTAATTGTTTGATAGGTTTAAGAGTCGAATCTTCTTTTGTTTCGCAGCTTTCGGCTACAACCGACTACTTACTTTCTTCTTAAAAGAAAGCCGCGAAACTCAATTCTTTTTGACCTTATCATGAGCCCTCTCCCATCTCCAAACCCTATCTCCTTCTCTCTCTCTCCCCCCCCCCCCACCCCCCTCTCTCGCTTCGAAGAATCAGCTCATGAGCTTCTGTCGGAACAAGAAGATCCCCGTCCCTAAAGTCCAGCTACTCCATGCCACCCAGGCTGAATTAGTGCCACCCAGGAACTCTTGAGTAAAGCACGACGACGACATACCTTTTTCATTGCTAAATTGGTATCAAAGCTTCCTCGATGTCGCTAGTGCTGCAGTCCGCCCTTGCTCCTTGGGCGTTGTCGCATCTATTCCCCTGGAAAAGAACTCACATCAAACTCTAAGGGCACACGTCCTCTTTCTTTCTTTTTTGGTCAGTTGTTTTTTTTATTTTTTTAAAAATCATGTGACATTAACATCAAAGCCCTAAGAAGTCCAGTTTCTTTTTTTAAGCCTCGTTTTTGCCTGTGCGTTTTTAGTTGCAGTTAGTTGGGTCCGCTAATATCTATTTTATAACATTTTCTTATTTTTGTTGGTTGTAAATTAATAAGTTGCTTTAACCTTGTTTTCTATTAAGTTTTAAAAAAAACTTATAATGTTAAAAACAAAACTTGTTTAATGTAAGTTGTATTTTTTTCTTTGTTGTCATTTTTTCCAAAATAAAAGTTGGCCTGTATTTTTTTTTGAGAAAACAAACAATATTGATCTGCTTTTGTTTCCTTTCTTAAAAAAAAATGAGTTTGAGAAGAGCCTTGTTAATTTTTTTTGATATTAATGTGTTTATTAAAGTTTAATATAGAAGTTAATATCTTTGTTGGTTGAATTAGAGTAGAATTATCAAGCCCTTTAAGTGGTATCGTCATTTTTTAAACCTTAATTAGTTGAATCTTATCACTTTTTTAAGAATCCTGTTGATTACCTTCAGTAAAATAGGTTGCTTAACCTTAAAAAAATTTGATTGATAAAGTTGTAATTAATAAATAAATCTATTTTCTTACTTAAATTGGATTTATATTGCTTCTCTGTTTGCAATTGATATATCAACACCTTGTCTTGTTGTTTATAAAATATATATATACCTTCATTAAATTTTTTTAAACTTATTTGATTTAGATAATAGAGCAACTTAGTATTTTTCTAAAAATTCTTCATTAATCTACTTAATCTCATACGAACTTACACATATTTCTTTAGATCTAATATGACAAGCAAGACTACTGCCACTAAGGCGGGTGAAAATAGAGTACCTTAACAGTACTAATTATGAATTATGGAGTAGAAAAATCTACTATAGCATGTTGCATGATAGCATACATTCCATTGTAGACAAACCCGACCCAACCTTATCTAAAAATCCAACTATAGAGGAAATCAGATCCCGTGAACAGTGGGAGAAAACATATAATAGGGCTAGGAGATTCATGCTGACCCACATGGATTTGAACCGGATTCGAGTCTTTGAGACTTGCGAATCAGCTTACGAGCTATGGACTGTAGTTAAGGAGAAATATCACTCTAAGTTGGAAGTGAGCGTCCAGCTTCTTCTACACAAGTACAACTCGTGTAGAATGAAGGAATCTGAAAGCGACCTTGAGCATGTAAATAAGATGATCGTGATGGCAAGAATTTAGCGGTTGTTGATTGCGTAATTCCGGAAAGGATGCATATCGTAGCTATATTAGGCAGTCTCCCACCGTCATTCGACATGGTTGCTACACCCTTGAGAATGAATGGCAACATAAAGAGTGTGACGGACCTACCTGCGCAGCTAGCAATCGAGCAAGACCTCTCAAAGCAAAGATCGAAAACTGAGATCTTTAAGGTCGAGGAAGAAGAAGAAGAAGCAAATGACGTGCACACGAGAAAAAAGGTTGGGCCCCTCCAAGGCGAATTTCAAGGGAAAGAGTGGGAAATACTCACGCGACTCTTGCTATGGTTGCGAAAAATATGGCCATTTCAAGGTTATTTATCCCAACAAGAAAATCTAGGAAATTCTAAAATGTCTGAAAAAGAAGGCAAAAAGAAAATGGAATTTGTGGTTGTCGTGGAATGTAACTCCATTGTCACGGATAGTGACGGATGGTGGATCGACTCTGGAGTAACCCGACATATCTCAAAGACGAAGGAGGGCCTGGTGGACTTCAATGAGCTGAGCAAAGGAGAATAGAGGATCTTCATGGGAAACAACACCTACCTGGACGTAGAAGTTGTTAGGACATACATGCTTGACTTGGAGGATAGTATTATGGTACTGAATGATGTACTATATGTCCCAGGGATACGCAGGAACCTGATATTTGTCCCAGTGATGTTCAAGAAGGATTTCGAAGCCCGCTTTTATAATAAGTGTATTTCTATAGGCAAGAATAAGAAGGTCTATGCAATGGGAAAGTGTGTGCCTGAGCATGACATATTCTACCTTCCTGTAATAAACTCTAGTGAATCAATGAATGTCTTTTCTGAGTATTCTTTGTGGTGTTTGTCTGACTATGATTTGTGACACATGAGATTGGGTCATCCAGGAAATTCTAAAATGGATCAAATAATAAAGGCAAATTTATTGCCTAAGATCACGAGTACAAGGACATTGCCCTACGAACATTGTTTAACCAATAAAATGAAGAGAAGACCCTTCTCAATCGGAATTCGGTCAGCAGAGTTACTAGGTTTGATTCAAACATATGTGGACCACTAAGCGTCAGCATACATAGAAATAAGGAATACTTTATAACATTCATTGATGACTACTCGAAGTTCTCTTGTGTCTATCTCTTAAGACGAAAGTCGGAAGCACTTGAAACATTTAAGAGATATAAGACGGAGGTTGAGAAAAGATTGATAAAACCAATCAAGACCCTTAGGACAGATAGAGGTGGGGAATATACATCAAAGGAGTTTGAGGATTATTGCATTCAGACAGGCATTTGTAGGCAGACTACAATACCCTATATACCCCAGCAGAATGATGTAACAGAAAGAAAGAATCAAACCTTGATGAATGCAATAAGATGTATGCTTTCACACTCAAGAATCTTCAAGAAATTCTGGAGAGGGTAGTGTTGACTGCAAACTACATACAGAATAGGATTCCCACCAAGTCCGTAGAATCAACACCATATAAAATATGGAATGGCAGAAAGCCCGAGTTGGGCTCTCCAGAAATGGGGATGTATTGCACATGTTCTGGTACCGAGTCAGCTTAGGGACAAGCTAGACTTCAGGACATTAAAGTGAAAGTTTGTTGGATATAATGATAATTCTAAGGGATATAGGTTCTTCCATAAAACTAAAGGTCTGATCGAAAGTCGTGATGCAACTTTTTCTTGAAATTCATCAAGAAAATGAGCATGAAGTAGAGGAATCATATCCTATAATTATCCTATAATGAAGATGACTTGAGCATTAGACAAGAACTTAGGGATGATATCGATCATTAATATATAGAGAATGAACTTATGGAACATGATGATCCTTTAGAGGAAGTGGGTGGACCCACACAACCCCCGAGTATAATCAGCAACAAGAGACCTAGAATACATCCTACATGGATGGAAGATTACCATTTTTATGGATGTGAGGCGTCGTGTTACATTGTGGATGAGGATGTCGTGGATTGTACATATCCCATGTCCTTTGATGAAGCTATGACTTCATCTGTATCAGAATCATGGACGACCGCCATGAGGGATGAATTGGACTCAATCGAGCGAAATGGTGTATGGAAATTATGTGATTTGCCAGAAAGTAGGCAATCCATAGGATGTAAGTGGGTATTCAAGAAGAAGTACCAAGTCAATGGTACTGTTGATAAATACAAAGCAAGATTAGTTGCCAAGGGTTATACTCAGCAAGCTGGAATAGATTTTCAGGAAACCTACTCTCTGGTGGCTAAGTTTGCATCTATTCGAATTATCATAGGCATAGTCGCATATATGGATTTGGAATTTTTCCAAATGGATGTGAAGACAACCTTCCTTAGTGGAGAATTCAATGAGGAGATTTATATGTGACAACCTGGTGTCTCTCAGGTTGAAGGTTAGGAGAAAAGAATTTACAAGTTAAGAAAGTCATTATATGGCTTGAAGCAGTCTTCACGGCAATGGTATCTCAAATTTCATGAGAAAGTTATCAAATTTGAATTTATTGCAAATAAATTGGATAATTGTGTGTATGTCATGAAGAGTGGGAGTACGTTTACAATCAGGCCATTATATATGGATGACATTCTGCTTGCAGGTAATGGCATACAAATGCTCAATGAAATCAAACAGAAATTGACCAATGAATTTGAGATGAAGGACATGGACGAAGCATCCTATGTTCTTGAAATTCAAATAACAAGAGACAAGGACTCAAGGACATTGAGCCTTAGTCAAGAAAGATATTTTCATACTATATTAAGGAGATTTAGAATGCAGAAAAGCGCTCCAGCTCCAACACCACTTGTGACGGGAAAGAGACTTAGCAAGAGTCAGTGTCCCGGAAAGGGGCAGAAACCTTTAAATATACCATATGCACAAGCGGTGGAAAGTGCAGTGTATGCAATGATGTGTACTCGATCTGACTTAGCCTATCTAGTAAGCTTAGTCAGCAGATATCAAAGTAATCCCGATCCAGCATATTAGGAAGTTGTAAAGAGGATTCTTCGATAACTGAATGGACGGTACATTTGAAACTTGTGTATCAAGCAGAATCACTTGAAGTAGCAGGATACTCCGATGCTGATTTCGGAGGGGATGTGGATGATAGAAAATCCACATCGAGTTAACTATTCATGTTTAGTGGTGCAGCCGTTTCTTGGGGTAGCAAGAAACAAGGATGTGTATCTAGACATACACAAGAAGCAGAATACATTGCATGTAGCATGGCCGTCACTCATGCTGTGTGGATCAGACGTTTTTTAGAGAATCTAAGCCTCGAATTGGGCAAAGGGCCAATTGAAATGTATTATGACAATTAAATTGCGATAAGCTTGATTAATAGTGTGGCTAATAGTTCAAAAGGATATAGTGACGAAGCAAGAAATCACGGTAATCTATATACCTACAAGTGATATGTTAGCAAATTCCCTAACCAAAGAAATAGCATGTAGCACCTATATTAAATATGTTGGTTTAATGAGACCCAGGAATGCATGAGTCAAGGAAAGGTTTTTGAATAACGAACCTCACTGTCGACATCTCTACACACTATACGAACAGTGGGAGTGTAAAGGCTTTGACCACTGCGGTCAAGTAGGAGATGTAGAACGGGTCCAATGACCACATGGTCAAGAACTGTCGCCGACCGTTAGGGAGTTGGCGATTGTGGCAAGGCCAAGTCTTGCGGGGGAATAGGTTGTCGTTGGGCGTGGAGACAAGGGTGGGCTATGCGAGGGGCATTCACGATGCCCTATAAATAAACACCTCCTTCGGGAGGGGAAGATCGCTCACTTGATCTCTCTTGCACTAGGGAGCCCTCTCCCATCTCCAAACCCTATCTCCTTCTCTCTCTCTCTCTCTCTCCCTCTCTTGCTCCCTCTTGAGTAAAGCACGACGTCGACGACATACCTTTTTCGTTCCTAAAATTTCTCAATACCATGGCCTTTGGTATTATATTTTTGGTAAGTTCTTCATAAAACTTATTTTAGTTTGTATGAATGAAGGTTATACTTCAAACAAAATGTTAAACAGAGCTAACAGAGTGCAACATTGATGTGTGACCACATTTCTTCTAGGAAAATTGCATCTTTTGGCTTTCGACGGTCGGATTTTTGGAATCCACAATGGGACAATCAGATTTAAGTATAGAAACTAATCATATGGTGGTTCACTAAATTTTCATGCATTGTTGTCAATACTTGAAATTCTCTTTACCAAATTTTTTAGGCAATCCCATCATATCTGCTCTTGATTTACATACCGCCTTCGAAGTATTTTTCAATATGCTTCCAGATATCCTTTCCAAGATTGCTGGTAGCAAAATTAATAACAATGAATTTAAACAATAATATTAAGAAACAATAATATTATTTAATTCAAATTATTCTCAATATAATCATTCATGCACAAATCATAATCCAATTATAGATATTCATTGTATAACATAAGAACCATTTATTTAGAAATTGTAATACCATCGGACAAGATCGAGAATATGTGAACAAATAACCCATTTGCATCAACAAATAAGAGGAGGAATGAGATCAGACGTCAATGAAGTGTTAATTAAGTATTCTTACAGTGGATATCACCCCTGACAACTGCGTAAGGTCTGACGATCCGCTCTCGGAATACGATAGAAAACATGATCATTGGTGCACTCCGAAGGGATGGATATAGAAAGCACCTCAAAGAATAGCATCAACCGAAGGAACGTAGATTTCTATGGTGGAGAGCGCAAAAGAATAATGCAAGCGTGTGTAATCATGTCACGACAGTAAAAATGTAGATCGTGGGGAGAACGGTCGAGACTCCTCAGTGCTGAAACTGCTCCATAAAAACGTATGTTGGATCCCAATGTTCAGGTCTGGAATCTGAAGCGATCCAGTTAGAATCCCAATAGGTGGACTTCAAATTAGTTGAGTGTATTTGATATGGCAAATGCAACTCGTAACAAAAGTATCGAGTTGACCCTCTCAAGCCTTAGCAGAAGAGGAGCGATGCGCACATGTGATCTCCAATACCCCTTTCTACTTTTGCTCTATCTTCCAAGTGTACAAACACTTGAAGACTTCCTCGCAGATACATCTAGATCTTTCTATTTACTATGGGTTGATTTAGACTAAATTAATTCTCAAAGAGTGAAAATTCCCCTTTTTTATTCATGATCAAAGCTCATTCATGAGTAGAGAACCACATACAATCGAATGGACTCAGGTTAAGTGAGATGGGGAATCTATCAAAACCAATGAATCCCCTAGTTCCGGTTACATAACCATGATCATTCAAAATATCATGCAATCTGATAGAGGCTCAAGATAATATGGGATTAGGATTTCAACCTGAATGCACACTTGCTTTCTGCTACGTGAACTACGTTGAAATTCAGCAGTCACATTGGAGCTATAACTATGGGACAATTGACTAAAAAAACGGTGAACAGATCTGCCTAACTAAACCCATTTGGATGAAAAAAGCAAGCAAAAATCCAATGAAAATAATGCCTCTGCACAGTTGAGATGAGCAAAGATGGATGTAGTCCAGGGATGGCATATCATAGAATGGACGTGAGCAACTCACTGAAAAGTGAGTCATATTCTCAACATGTAGTCAGGTTGCGGCTCTTCATAGGGTGGAAATTCACAAGCAGCCAGCTGAAATTTTGTAACTAGGGATATGAAATGTCAATCGAAATGTTCATGAAATAAACGCCCAATAATCAAATAAAGTTCGCTGATTAATATGGCATTCTCCCCTCCAAAATCACATTCAACTCCCATGATCCAGCTGCAACTTAGCATACATACACGCATCTTGTTAACATGTACTGTCTGTAAATATAATCGAATAATTCGCAAGACAAGCTCCTTCTTGACCATACAGCATCTCGATCCTCATCACATCAAAGGATGCCTTATAACAGTACCGCCCACCTCCAAAGCAAAGTTCCCATCTTTGAATTGTGTGCTGGTGAAGAATGGCTTCAAGTCATATATTTCGTATTCTTGAGCCTGCAAAAAAAAATTGAAATCTTCAAAACTAAACAATGGCAGTATCTTTAAAAAATATGATTAATGATTGAAAGCTGATAGTTCAACATGCATCTGATCCATCTAATCTCCAAGAGTTATCATCAGTTATACAAAAAAAAACGTGATTTTTTTCCATTGAATCATTTTAATTAACTTTTTTCATTCAGCTCCGTAGGACTTCATTTTGTACTAAGCCATTTACCGTGTATGCATCACTTCAAATCCCATCATCTATGAGAGGACCAAGCGTATTACAATAGTGTTCATTGAACATTAGATAGTTGACATCTTCACCAAGAATATGACCATAATTTGGTTTCCCCTTTTTTGCAGTGCAAGAGGATAGGATTTTGTAATAAAATATTCCAGTTATTTCTCTTCTACTTAAAGTACAAGCTGCAGATATAAAATAATACCTTAACCCGTAAATCTTCAACCTTGACTTCGATGTGTGAAAGACGGGATGCCGATCCTGATACAAGTTCTTCGAGGCGCAATGCATTGTTCACAAGTTGCCGTAGAAGATACAAAAGCAACTCGTTGAAATCTTTCTTGAAGGTCATGTATTTCTTGAAACTCTGTATCAAAGGTATGTGTACCCTTCAGCGTATAATTTTTAGCAGTGCAAGTCCTAAATGCTTGCTCTATTTACAACACAATAATTATAGGAGTAAGCAACTACAAATTCACTCATGAGATTAGACCTAAAGAAGTTAAAATATAAGCAACAGTTGCAATGAGAATACCTCCTGACCATCGATGCCAATGTTCATTCCAAGTAGGAGAATTCCAAGTAGGAGAATTGATATCATGAAATGACTGAAGAAATTTAATTCCCGAGTAAGAAATTGGGCTAAATTATTTGAAGCATACCTTTTGCAAGGCCTTTTGAACACCAAATTTCTGGGTTGAGATGAAAGAGTCAAGGAGAACTCGTATTGCCATGTCAACATCTTCCTGGGAAACATAGTTTCTGAGATGCATTCTCGCATGAGCTTCAGACATTCGGATCATTGATTCTATGTGCCGTACTGCTATGGGCACCCCTTGACCGTGCTGTTTAAACCATTGAAAGAATAACTTAGAAGTCCGTCCCAAGATTGGAACACATCATCTGCAAAAATAACTTACAGAAGATTCCCTTCGCAGTTCAGCATATACATGTGTGAGCTTGTCCAAATCAGCATCATGCAATCTTGGGAACACATTCAGCTTGGCATATGTTATATACTTCCTGAGCATTTCTTGGGAAAGAATCTGAAGAAACAATAACTGCATAAGACAGGTGTATACTAGGGAATTGTTTAAAACAGTACCAAATTATGCTTAAAACCTCTGGGTCAACTTGTCTGACAGAAGAAGCTGGATCTTCTTGAGAGTCACTTGCAGGAACTTCATCCAAGATGGCCCCCTTAGGTTTTGATTTGAAATGACTGTCCACAACAAAATTTGCAAGCATTTCATCTGTGACGGGATCAACAATATCCTGCAATGGAGAATTTTGGCTTGAGAAATCTGGGTACTAAATTCTGCACTTTAAGCCATATCTACATGAATCTAACCTTGACTACACAGAGAATATCAAAACGAGAAACAATGGGATCTGTCAATTCGACATTCTGGGAGAAAGTTTTGGAGGAGTCATATCTGTAGACATACAAAAAAGACCATCAAATTTAGAAAAGAAAGCAACCAAAAACAACAAGTCATATTTTTCCTACCTCCCCCCAATTGGATTGGCAGCAGCAACTACACTACACCGAGCCTGGAGAGAGGTGACAATTCCAGCTTTTGATATGCTGATGCTCTGTTGCTCCATGGCTTCATGGATGCTTACCCTGAACAAGATGTACACTTTCAGAAACTGCAATTAGATGTTGAAACCAGCAAATTTTCCCATATCATTGATTCTAACCTGTCCTGGTCGTTCATTTTGTCAAACTCATCAATCAAGCAAATTCCTCTGTCCGCCAAGACAAGGGCCCCACCTTCAAGTGTCCACTCCCTTGTTACAGGGTCTTTGTGAACTGCAGCTGTAAGACCAACAGCTGAAGCTCCTTTTCCTGTAGTGTAAACAGCTCTCTGCCCAGTTTTCTCCACATACCTATCATATATCAAGAATAACATATGAGAATGATGAAATCAAAACCAAGCCTTTTTCCCACATTAATTTGAGATCATGGGTAGATTCAAAACAAAGATGAAGGCTTCTTAATTTTATACTTGAGAAACTGAGATTTCGCCGTCCCAGGATCACCAAGGAGAAGAACATTGATGTCCCCCCTTAACCGATGTTTTCCTTTAACATTTTTCTCCTGCCCTCCAAACATAGCAAGAGCAATTGCAGTTTTGATATCTTCATGGCCATATATGGAGGGTGCGATGGACTTGATAATCTGCATACCAACTGTAAACATTTAAATCGGTCCTTCCTGGAAAAGATGACAATACAAAAGACACAAAAAGATCTATAAAGCCTACACGTTCGCCGATTCTTGGATCCTTGGCGAGTTTTTCAATCTCTGCTTTATCTTCATCAGTGAGCTTATAGGCAGAAAACAAATCCTGCTTTTTTGTAACATAGTTTGCCTCTACCACAGTGGCAAAAACAGGAAAACCATTCTTTGTGTTCAATGACAAGTCAAAATTATTGGTGTATATACCTGTAACCTCCTGTCAAAGTATCATGTAAAAATTGTCAATCCTTGAACAAAACAAACTAAAGACAACTTGGATGAAAGCTACTTACAATTTCTTCCCCGGGCCTAGCACAATCAATCAGGTCATTCAAAAGAATAACTTCCTTGTATCTTGGCAATCTACCTGCAGGCACAATTCCTGGACTCTCCTGAAGAGTAAGTTTCTGATAGTTTCTGTAAATTGTCTGCAATGAAGTAGAGTTGGCAAAAGGAACTAAGTTGTGGTATTTAAGAATTAATTCCCAACTAAAATATATAACAATATACTATGCAACGAATCATCAGTTGAGGGCTTAACACAGACAGAATGGCAAATCTTTCCAGTCCCAACCACATGACAAGCATACACGCTAGCAATCATCCTGCTGCTAGTTAACATAGCTCATCCCAACAAAAAAGAGAACCTATAATCAACTCCTACATCTAATAGTGATTAAAGGTCAATCAAATATATACATAAAACAGAGAAATGCACACAACAAAAGTTTCACCAATCTTCTACAAGAACTACAATATAACTCTACTGTGTTGTCCGAGACCCCGAGTGATAAACCTCTCAACAACAGGACAAGTATTCTTCCTTTTACTATACATGTATAACTCATCCCACCAAAAAAACATATGGTCAACTCCTCCTAAATCTAATTATAATTAAAGGTCAACCAAAAGTACACAAACAGAAAAACACATACAACAATTCCCCAAACTTCTATAAAACTTATACAGAACTATACTGCATTGTCTACGTGATAAACCTCTCAACAACTTCCCAACACTGAAGCAGATATGAGAGCTATTAATTCCATTTTTTGCATTTCAATAACTAATTGAGCACTTGCCAAAAAGATTAACCATGTTCTCTCTCTACAGCTTATTCCGAAGGGTACCACACCTTAATTGCATAGCTATCCTTGTCCTTTTGACATCAGAAGGGTACATGGTAACCAGAACACATCCCACCTTCACTTGCCTTCACTGTCTATAATATCCAAAAATGTCACATTTTTACCAATTTATTAGGATTTTTTACACTGACACCCCGATATGCTTTCGTAATTACACCATGACCCCTTTATGATTCTGGATACCCAGACCCTTTTTTATTATCTTTCAGCAAACCCCACACCCTTCATATCATCATATTCTCAAGATAATGTATTGTATCCTAATAAGCAAAGTACACGCATGGAAACTGCTCACAAGATGGGTGCTAATAACAATAAAAAAAAGATGCATGCTAATAATCATAAAGCTAATGTGAACGCAAAAAGCACAAGCAAAAAATGTCATGAAAAGAGATTCAGATATCCAGAAATGTAGTTGAAACCAAGAAGAATAGTGCTCATGATCCCATCTATCTAACCTTGAGAATTTAATAACAGAGAAGGTTTTGTTTGAAAATATCAGGAAAATTAGGATGTACGCCCATGGCTGTAAAAAGCACCGCCTCAAGTCGCAAAGGCATACATCTCAAGGCGAGGCGAGGCAATTTCACCTTGAAGCGTATGCCTCAGGTGCTCTTGTTGGGGTGTGCATCTCATTTGTGTGAAGCGTAGCTGAGGCATAAGGCGGTCGAGGTGAGGCGGAGGCGTAAGCCGCAAGTGCAGGACTTTTTTTAACTTTTGGGTTATGCGCTTTGCATATGTCCTTGTTTTACCATAAACATTATATATTATTATGTTAGTATTTTTTGTTTTCATATTAAACCTTGCATATTTTATGTGTAGGTCCCATACAAAGATCCCTAACTGTTAGAAAATCGAAAGCGGAAGCGAACATGGAATAAAGATAATAAAATAAAGAACAAGCGAAATTTTACGTGGAACCCTACACCGTGAGGAGCGGGATGAAACCACGGGAGAAGCCCTCAAAGGGGTGGATACTTCATTCCTTTTTCCCATCTGTTACAGGAGGCTTGGGCTCCTTATATAGCCTCTACAGGGCCTCCAAGTCCCACCACTGGACGATGTGGGACTAAACCACTGGATGGGGTAAATGGATCCTGGAGGTATCCATTTACCCATCTACAACTCAATAGGCGCACTACCAAATACTCTAACACTCCCCCTCAAGCTGGAGCATGCAATGCTCAGCTTGGACAAACAAACAGAAAGAAACTCAACTCACGCTACATGACACTACGGACAATATCAACCCAACGCGCATATGCTGCAGTCGAGGACGTTGCTTCTCATGTCGTGCAGGTGAGGAGGACGAACGGGCTGGAGTGTGAGTCAACTGAAGACTCGGAATCTGACCGTCGAGTTTGAACTTCGCCTGAAGTCTCCTCGTCGAAGAACTGGGTCTCTCCCATCTGGCTTAGAGAATGGTGCACTGCTCTGGTGTACCTATGATACCACATGAAAACCCTTGCCCTCAATGGCATAGGGAATGGTCCTCTGCTCTGGTCCATAGCCTCAAATTTCAGCGAAATTCGGTCGAATTTCTGTCGAATATCGATATCCAGTCGAAATCGAAATTCGATCGAAATGACCGAAGCGACCGAAATATGGGGGTGCTAGTACAAAAAATGACCGAAATTTTGGTCGAAATTCCATCGAAATTCCGTCAAAATTCTGTTTTGATCGATACCGAAATGGTGACCGAAACCGACATTTAAGGCTTTGGCTCTGGAGTCCCTATGGCTCACATGAAAACTCTGGCATGACAACAAAGAAGAATGATGGGGACCTCTGACAAATGATGGCAACATATGCTCATCTGCAAATGACCGCAAATATATGCGTGTCTGAAACCTGGACTCGGAATCAATCGTCGAGAACAACTGATCATCTGTAGAGTCTGGAAAATATGGCTGGTCTGGAGACTGGTATCTAGATCTGGATCAAGACCTGTGACTCTACATAATACTCCCCCTTTCTCCCATACTTGTCGGAAACTCAACATCGACAAAGTTGGGAGAAGACAAAGAGATACATAAATGGG
Organism: Ottelia alismoides; assembly: GCA_037367405.1. Taxonomy (NCBI): domain Eukaryota; kingdom Viridiplantae; phylum Streptophyta; class Magnoliopsida; order Alismatales; family Hydrocharitaceae; genus Ottelia; species Ottelia alismoides. The sequence continues at coordinate 4,005 of JAZKJV010005906.1, read as the reverse complement.
GGAAAATAAAACAAAATAAGCTGTTACAAATTTTCCGGCTTCTCAAAACATGAATTTTGGTCGATTCATTTTTTTACGGCTTTTTTCTCGCAATTTTTTTATAAGTCGTCAACCTTTTTTTACGGGTTTTTTTCAACTTTTTTTGATAAACTTTGTGTACGGCTTTTTTTCCGTATGTGCCTTTTTTTTTAATACTTGACCCACTTGGGCCCAAAAACATGCACAGCCCGACGGGGATTTCTTTCTCTCTTCCTCTTTTTTTTCCCAGGCCCCCTTCTTGTTTTTTTATTCATGGCTAACTGGGCCCTCCTTGTTTCTTCTTTCTCCCTCTTTATAAAAACACGGCCCACTTGGACCGAATGCTCGAACCCCCACCTTGGAATAGGGTTCCCAGGAACCCTTCTCTCTTTTTTTTCAAGACCCGTTGCGCCTCCAATGAGGCAAACCCCATTAGGGTTTTCGTCTTTAAGAGGGCACCGCCCCTTCTTTTCTTCTCGCGCAAGCTAAAGCAGCGGACGACAGAGGTGGTCCAAGCGGTTGGGCGGAGGGTGAACGATGTCGGCTGCAAGGAGATGATGCCGCTTTGGGGGGTGCGCCGCATGCGCGTGATGCACCAAGAGGGAGCCCCCTCGCGCCGCCTGCGCCTGGGAGGGGAATGGAGGTGCCGCAGAGGTCTGGCGGAGGAGGTCTCGCCAAGGGATGGATGTGCGTCGCCGCCTTGCGCGCTGGGCGAGGTGAGGTGCAGGCTTTACGCGTTGGGCGAGGCGCCTGGAGGTCCCGCCGAGGTTCGGCCTGGATATGCCGCCGCTAGAAGATCGGACGAGGATGTGCCTCCTGTTGCGCGGCCTGAAGGGGAGCGAGCCTGCATCTGATGTCGCATGAAGCAGCGCCTTTGATCTCTGCACGCGTCGCCTGGACACTTTGGAGAGAAGCGGCGATGTCTGGACAGAACGTCGCCCTCGAAGATGCTGAACAAATGTTGAACATAGATCACTGCCTGGATGTCCTTGCCTTGGAGAAAGGCCTGCAAGGGCTGCCTCCGGAAGATCTCGAATCGAGATGCAACAGAACTAGGGTTTCAAAAAACCCTTAACTTGAACGAATAACATGATCTTTGGAAAAAAACAGTCTTCAAGAGCTAACCAATCTAATCAACTCTCGAACAATATAAACGACAAAAATCCTCGAGAATCGACCCACTCTGATACCATGTTAGAAAATCGGAAGCGGAAGCGAACATGGAATAAAGATAATAAAATAAAGAACAAGCGGGATTTTACGTGAAACCCTACTCCGTGAAGAGCGGGATGAAACCACGGGAGAAGCCCTCAAAGGGGCGGATACTTCATTCCATTTTCTCATCTATTACAGGAGGCTTGGGCTCCTTATATAGCCTCTACAGGGCCTCCAAGTCCCACCACTGGACGATGTGGGACTAAACCACTGTATGGAGTAAATGGATCCTGGAGGTATCCATTTACCCATCTACTACTCAATAGGCGCACTACCAAATACTCAAACACTAACCATAGAGAGTTTATATAATACTCTTGAACAAATGGAACACATATACAAACAGATCCATAAAGCCAAATAAAAATAGAACCGCTCATAAAAAATTCACCGAGGGCGATGTCCCCACACCTTTGCAAGGGGGTGGAGGGGGCACACTGGTTCATTGACCAGGCATCGAGACCCCCCGTCTTGTTAGGTATGGCACAGCAAGAAGAGGTGCATACAACGGTTCTCCAACAGAGTCCAACTAAACAAATGGTTAGAAAAAGGCATATCAACATGTTCAACTTTAAACACTAAAAATTATGGTTTCTATTGCACTTTTAATATTAAGTGTGACTTTGGTTAAATACTCATAGTACATGGAAGTTGGAGTTGAGACTTGATGTTCCACAAGTTTGCACCAATTAGGAGATGCGAGTGTTGGGATGTTGAGCCGACTAAGAGGACGAGGACGGTCCAAGAAGTGTTGGAAAGAGACTATACGAAGGGATCTTAATTTTTTGGGTATAAGCCCAAGATTGACCCAAGATAGATCTGAATGGAGGCAAAGAATCCATGTAGCCGACCCTACTTAATTGTGGGAAAAGGCTTTGTTGTTGTTGTTGAACACTTTCATCGTTTATGTGGTGTATCTTTTACTATCGTAAAATTATTCGTGAATGTGTTTTTAGCAGAACTTTATAGTATTATGTACTTTTTCAATGTATTTTACTTAATTTTAAATTTTCTTTCCCAAAAATCAAAGCTTACGCCTCGCCTCACATTTTGAGAAAACACCGTATTAGTTTTTTTGAACTTCAATGCTTTTATCGCTTATGTTGTGCATCTTTTACTATTGTAAAATTGTTTTTGAATGTGTTTTTGGCAAAAACTTGATATTATTATGTACTTTTCAATGTATTTTGCTTCATTTAATTTTTCCCTAAAAATCAAGGCTTACACCTTGCCTCACATTTCAAGAAAACACCCCAAATGCCTCATGCTTTTTATATGAAGTTGCATTATGCAAGGTTCAGAAAAAAATTTGCAGCTCCTTCATTTGGATCCTAATATAGTTAAAATAATTGTCAAGATGATGGTCATCGATTAGATCTTGAAGATTAAAATAACTCAAAATTGCAAGAGCTTTTCAGAAACCACCTGATAACCTAATACAGATGAAATTGTTTCAGAAAATCTGTAACAGCAGTAAAATAATAAGAAAAGAGAGCATGTTGCATGGGAAAGAGAATGGCATGGAAACACGTAGTGGGAAATGTGGCATCACACATAGGTAAATAGCTACATGGAGCAAGGTCCTAAATGTCGGTTTCGGTCACCATTTTGGTGACAGATCAAAACGGAATTTCGATCGAATTTCAGTCAAATTTCGACTGAAATTTTAGTCATTTCAGTCATTTTTTATACTAAAACACCATATTCCGGTCATTTCGGTCGAATTTCGATTTCGACGAGATATCGATATTCGACAGAAATTCGACTGAATTTCGCTGAAATTTGAGGCCATGGCATGGAGTAGGCATAGAGACTACGTATCGAAGGCTCTTCAAATTGCATGGAGAGTACCATGTACTCCCTCTTCTCATTGCTATAAATAGCATCTATAGTCTGCAGGGGAGAAACATCCATCACAAGAAAGGAAGAGAGGGGGGGGAGAGCACGGAAGGAGGGAGAGAGAGATTTGCTTTGATTAGGTATGGTTATTCTTTTTAAATATCTTCATTTTCCAATTTTATCTGTTAATCATGCAATTGTTTCTATCATTTTAGTTATATTAATTATGCAAAATATTTTATACCAAGATAATTATGGTTTGGTAATTCCATAATTTCAAAGAGATGTGATACCTTAAAGGGCATTTTTTATCTATGATTAACATAGTATTAGTCCGATGAAACTATGATATATGTATACAATAAAATCATATTATTTATAGCTTGTCATCTATGCATATATACAAATAAGTGAAACTATTGTAAAGTTTACTAAAATAGGGAGGGTTGTGTTCTTTTTAAGAACACTATTTAGGAATTTATCTCAAAATAGTTCAGATATTTTCAACATGGATTTAAGCAACCATTTAGATTTCATTGAAGTGTTCCCTACTAGCGACGTGTTGCATCGCCCTGATGCGATGAGAAGTTGGTAAGGGTCGCCACATCGTTGCCCAGATGTAGTCCAAAATTTGCAAGGATTCTCGCATGAGGAATGCACGCAGGTAAATAAGCTAGTTCGGTTACATCGTTGCCAAGATGCAATCCAAAATTTGCAAGAGTTCTCGCATGATGGGCGCATTCAAGTAAAGAAGCTAGTACAAAAGAGGTTGTAAAGGAAGTTGCGAATAAGTAGTTGGAATATTGAAACTTTAACTGGCAAATCGATGAAGATACTAGATATGATGGAAAGAAGGAAGATACAGATACGATGTCTCCAAGAGACAAAATGGATTGGTGCAAGGGAGATCGAGAAGACATGCTTTAAACTTTG